>CAJNDT010001887.1:0-40354 GCA_905221615.1 Symbiodinium sp. CCMP2592 | reverse complement strand
TTCATCGCAAAGGCGAGCGGATGTCCCATGCCTTGAGGCATTGTGCGCATCATCAAAGCCAGCTGGTGCACGTTGAGTGGCGTAGCGCCATCGTTGTTCGCTACACATTCTTGGTTGTAGGTCCGTAGTCCATACCCAGTGTGTTTTGCGAACATGTACATCAGCTTGCACACCCTACATAACGTAGGCTCCGCCAACAGGTCTGATTGGTCAGGTGCTCTACCCGACATAGGCAACTTGTGGTAGTAGTCCTTATTCACCGTATACCATTGTTGAATTCTCGTGTCTGTCACAGTCTGGTAGGGCGTCTCCACGGAGTTGATGAGAACGGCGAGGTTGTAGTACCCGTCCGCACTGACGATGTTCCTTGTTGCAGTGTTCAAGTCGAACCGAACTTGCTTTCGTTCTTGTTCCAGTTCAACCACAGCCAATTTTGCATCATCGCGGATCACTTCCTCATCCACCATGAACCTGGTGATGGCATTGAACTTCCCCTCGTAGTCAGCAACAATGTGTTTGAGACCTCCACCAAACTGGATGACCATGGCGAGTATCTCCCCATAGGGTTTGTCCATGTACTCCTCAGGGGCAGCAAATAAGCAAGCTTTGAGGATTTCTCGGACTCGAATGGAAAGATCCCCTCCTGGCGACAGATTTGCACCCGTGAACAGCAAGACCAACGGAGGTGCTTTGAACGCTGCCCATGTGCGAATGAGATCATTGTCGACCACTTTGTCTTTCGTAATCTTCGGCGGGAGCGAGACGCTCTGCTACGGATCCCCAGAATACATCTCCAGGAACTTGTGGAACTTCAGAAACGTTCGCATCATCCCACCAGACGGGAAAACTTCTTCGTGGTCCACTCCTTCGAAGGCCAGCTCGTAGGCATTGTAGCTTTCAGCCATGGCTCGGGTTTCGGTCCTTCCTCCGTAGAAGGGAAGTCCCTACACCCTACTCGACTTCACGGTTCCGGGTTCTCCGTAAGAGGCACCCTTCCCCGATCCGTCTGGTCAGACCTTAGTTGTTCCTTAGTTGGGGCTGTCTAATAGCCCCTTCATCAGCGTCTACACACTGATGTTGCTGCCATGCAATGTCCTCAGATTCATGTGCAACATGACTGACACTGCCATGAGCTCGAACAAGGCTGCGAACATTCCTCGCAATTGACCGCCATGAGACATCAATGCGCTGCGACAAACTGTTCTTCGAATCATGGTCCAAGCAATCATCCGGTCTCACCATCAAACGATCCGCTTCAGGCATGTTAGAGAACATGATCCTGCGTCCACCACCATCGCCATCAGCACCAACATGATCATCAACCTTAACCTTCGTCACCTTGCCACTTGAAACAAGAGCATGCAACTCTGGCCAAGACCAACATGAGCATGGAGAAGGCATGTCAAGCGAAAAATAGACGTCGGAAAATTCCGCACACTTCTTCAGCAGGCGTTTGAGAGATTTCAAGACACTTCTGAAAACCTTGTACTTCCCACCATAACGTTTCTCACCCCCCACGCAAGCCCCTTCACTACTTCCAGGACCAGCACCTGATCGCAAAAGCGATGCCACGAATAGCACAGGTGTGCGCAGGTCGTTCCGGCACGCATCCGTCATCATACCGATAAGGTTGTCCTCATCGGCTTTGGAGCTGATCAGCTCCTTGCAAGTTATGCGAGAGCAACCCTTAGTGGACTTAGGCACGGCGTAGCCATTACCCAAGCCACAGAGGTCAACAATCATGCGGTCTGGCTTTCGTCCACCATCCTTCGACGGCATGGCTACCAATCTCCCATCGCCAGTTGCCTGAAATTTCAAGGCTTTAAGCAATCTTCTGGAGATTTGGCTAGTCAACTCGCATTTATCAGATCGATCCTTAGCGTCCGAATCAGTCATGTGCAAGTGTTTGGACGAGCACACATCAGACGACTTAGGGTGCAGCGCGACGTTTGCGGCAATGTACTCCCATTCATCCTTGCAGTAGCCGAGCTCAACGGCGGTTCCAGGGGATACAGGATCCCGAAAGGTATAACGTTGCCCGTGAGTGCATCCTTGGATCTTGATGCTCTTCCACATGGCATCTTCCTGAAGTCCCTTGTACTGCTTGGTTTCCTGGACTGGTACTCGAGGAGGTACTTCGATGATGATTTGGAACCCCCATGATGCCGCTCTGCGCGCAATTCTTTGGACTACCTCCCCCCATGGGTAGTCTGTCCGCAATTTGGCCCTTTCAGGGTTGTCAGCGATTTTCCGACTCAGCCACGAATTCTTGCCCAACACCCCTGCACCAATGAAGATTACGGAGTTAGGGTTGTCTTTCCTTGCTTCCACCACATCAAAGATGTAGGCGCACATGGCGTCGTCAACTTCTCGCCCCATACTCAGAACATTTCCTTGCAGCCCAGGGTCGTAGTGAGAATCGGGAGCATGCTGGGCGATGCAATCCTTGCCTGGAGCATACTCGTTCCACCAGTTCTCCTCATCGACTCCTATCAATGTCCATACCGTCACTCCCTTTGGAGCATCTTTGATTGTGATACGGTACTTCCACCGGCTGTAAGGGTTCTTGTAAGCATGGACCAACCTTCCATCGTGGTCGAGGAATTGGATCACCAGACCCTCCTTGGGCTTGTTTTCGGCGAAATTGACCACGTGAGGCACAATTGCTCCATCATATCCTTGATATTCCCTTTTCTGTTCCGCCGCATCATGCCATACATCTTCGTACCCCGACGACCATTGGTCATAACCAAATTGAGAGGCTTGACTTTTGGACTGGCCGTTGAAACAAAATCCCTGGTGCAATGTAAAGCCCTGGTACCCCCCATGGATGGCACGCGCCAGTGTGACAACCACCGCTCGCCATTTGGCGGGCAGGGCGCGCACATAAGACTGGCCTAGAGGCGGTTCAGGAGGAGGCAAAAACGGCGGCGCAAGGACGTCCGCAATAGCAGCGGGGCGCAAATGTCCCCGTACCGGATGGTACTGAAACACAGCACGCTCCACATAGCGGTCGAACTTGCCCGGTGTGTCAAGGATAGCAGCACGGTCCTCCAGCTGGGGCCACTGCCCTTCACGAAGAATCCAAGTCGACCGAAGGTAACGACCAGGCGGCAACGCGGAAGGCGGCCCCCGCAACATGCGCGGGAACTTGACCACCAGGATGGGGTCCACACTGTCATGTTCTTGCAAGCCTTCCTTACTCGACAATCCAGCGCGATACAACACCTGAGGGAGGATCGGCGTCTGCGTGTAAGGAAAACAAGGCACCTCGCTCTTGAACGAGTAGTGCTGCTGACCCTTCTCATCTGTGCTTTGGGTATGAGTAGGGCGCATCAGATCCATAATCTCTTGGGATCCGATGAGATCCGGCGGAAAGATGTTGATGAGCTGACACGCATGTGTCCAGGACACGGAATCCTTGAACGACTTGGTGTGTATGTCCGCTGACATCTTGGCAGTGACCTCATAGGCAAGAGAAACGTAACCTTCCTGAAAGATAGAATGCATCCATCCAATGCAGATGCCGTGGGTACGTTCCAAATGACGCATAGTCGGATTCTTGCCCGTGCGAATCACCCCGATCATGGTCTGGTTGTCGTCGTAGAAGACGAAGTTGGGGTCTTGCCCCCCAAGCTGCTGCCACAACGTGATAGCAGGCAATCCCAGACGTGACATGGCAAAGTCGGCCGCGACAATCTCGGCCTCAGGTGTGGAATGACTCAAGCATCCCTGCCTTTTGCTAAGTCCCGCCAAGGGAAATCTTGTATGAGAACCTTGAATGTGCAGGTGAGCACCGGAGGTAGATTTCAAACTTTCCCCACAACCCGCATAGTCCGCATCTGCAAACAGCCCGATGGACGAGTCCTCCAAGGAGTTCCCGACCCATCCAATCATCATGTGATGTTTGGACTGGTGCACATAGGCCATGAGATGATGAAGACGAGCATCCTCCTTCTTGGTCCATTTCGTGATCTTGCGTGCGAGATTGTTGATACTGCGCAGAAGATCAAAGCGGCAAATGCGCGCGGCATAAAGCAATTTCATGAGAATGCTGGCTGCCTGCGGAGCAAGTGCACCGCGATTAGCCTCGTTGATTTCCTCTTCCTCGGGCGCCTTGGGAATAGGTGGAGGCGGAACGAGCCGACCATCCTTATCAACAGGCATTGTGTGTCCACACCACGTGCATCGATGGCTTTTACCTGACTGTGCCGGAGCACGGGCTGGGTGATGCTTAGTCTCCTCAGCCGGACTCGGCGATGGTACCGTCTTGAATTTTGTCGGATCGAACCCAGTCACGTCACAGTACTTCTTGACTGTCATGTCCAGGTACGTCTCCATGTCGTAGGTAACGGTCTGCACCTTCGTTTTGTCATGCAACGTTGCCTCGCCCTTTGAGATGCGACAACCCAGATACAAGCCCAGCGGCGTTTCTTCTTCCAATCGAAGTTCTTGGCGCAGCATGTCCCAACCCTTGGGTAGATTCTCTTTGGGTCCTGCCATCTTGAGATCATCCACGTAGATGACAAGTAAGAGCTTCATTTGCGGGTGGAAATACAATGATGGCCATTCATCGCCAATCGTCTTGAACCCTACTTTCTGTACCGCGGTGTGGCAATGTTGTTCCCACATGGTTCCTGCGTCAGGATGTCCATATAGAGCTTTGATCAGGCGACATACCGGCCTACGGAATTTGTGCCGTTTCGCAGATGGATGCCAGGCTTCATCAGGCAGTTCAACCCAACATGGAGTGCCCGATAATCTCTCCTGAATGTATGCTTGGATAGCATCCGCCATCTGGACATCGTTGCCAGGAAGGCATCCGTAGTAATCTGCCCATCGTGAGGCGTCAAACGTAGCCGGGGAATTCCCCAAATCCTGAAACAATGCGGCTTCCATATTCTGGTCTTTGACCTGATCACCGAGGAGTACACCTCGCCCCTTGAACTTCCTGGCAGGATCGTCCTCTTTGAGCTGATAGTTCTTCTCGTATATCAGTCCATGTACTCGCGCCATATGTACTTTCTCACCTTTCTTCTTTGCCTCAGCGACGACGTCGTCATATTCACGCGTAGTTTAGAAATCAAACACCTCTTGGTCCCACAATCCCTTCCATTCTTTCATGAAAGCTTCCATGGCCTTGGGATTGTTGATCATCTCCTTGCGTGTGACGGGTCGAGTGACCATGGCATTGAAGCACGACCCCCCTGCATGATTCTTTTCCCGATGTACGTTTCTGTGAGAAGTCGTACACGGCATAGAAGGAATCCAGTTATCATCCATGACCATATGCGCCGGAACAGCCGGCACGACATCTGCCAAGAATTGTTCTTGTGTGTATTGATCCACATAGGACTGTGCCCATGACCAACCATCGTCGTCGTCAACGGTCACGTTGAGTTGCAGATCAATTTCTTCACACGGGACAATCTTGGGAAAGATCATGTTGTCCAAAGCCTTGGTGACTATCTTCTTTCCTATCACAGCCTTCTTCCGGTCTTTCTTGGCAACTCGAGCTTTGTCTCGCTTTTCTTTCTTGTATGCTGCCTTCTTCTCCGCTTCGCTCATCTTCTTCCATGCTTCCGGAGAATAAGAATGGATAGGTCGCCGTGTAGGAAGAGTTCGTCGACCATCACTTCGGATCTTGTACGGAACTCCCCTTTTGTCGATCTTGCAGGCTTCACCGTCATCGGTAGATATACAATGCCGTCTCCTTTCTTCCCCGTACTCCAATGTTCAATCTCCTCGGGAGCCAACTTCTTTTCTTTCAAGATCTTGATAATCTCTCCAGGTTCTTCGATGTCTCCTTCGGGGATGAGTCTACCGGTTGGACCGACTTCGCGGGGCGATCGTCGATCTTTCCCAGTGACCTTTGGTTCAGAAGGAGGCGGTGCTGCACGTAGACCCAGCTCTTCGTCTAGTTCTTCGAGTCTTTTGTCTCCTATGGCATCAATAGCTTCATGTTCTGCTGACTTGAAGACTTCGCCGAGCGGCTCCGTCTCTATGTCAGATGGATCTATGTCCTGTAAGTCAGGATCTTCTCCGGGATCCGGTGGAGGAAGAAGTCCATTTGGATCATCGTCATCCCCGTCGCCACCATTTCCTCCGGGCGGACCGTCATCACCGTCATCGACGTCTTTTATCTCCTTGCCAGCGAGGTCAACGTTGTCCCTGAGTCCCTCAATGGTTGAATTCATCCTTTCGTACTCGGCTTTCAGGGGAAACGTTATCTCCTCTGGGAAGTAGATAACTTCTGTCTCGTACGGTCTCATCAACTTCCTGGGAACAGATGCGTCCATCGACAAGTTCGCGTTGGCAAATTCCTTCATATCCCAAACGCGATACTTCTTGGACCACCCTTGACCAGCAGTGATGATGTATCCGGCAAAAATGCCTGGAATCCCCTTTGGATCGAATTTGTTGCCATATGTCTTCGGCCTTGTGTCCGTCGGCTTGAAGAAGACTTTGGCACCAAAGGGTATGGCTTTTCCCTCGAAGTCCTTTCCAGTCATTCGCTTCCATGCTGAATCACCATCGCCCTCCACGTCTTCAACGTTGAGGTTCTGCATCACGCAATTAAGCGCAAAGGACCAGTATTGAGCGGGCAATCCGGCGTGTAGCATGGATGCTGCGACTGTGTTGATCACTTCTTGATTTGATCGTTCAGCGAGTGAATTGTTACTGGGTTTCCCTGGAAGGGAATGATCTATCACGATCTTCAACTGCGCCATAGCTGAATCGAACTCTGGTGCTTCATCACTATACGCCATATGAATCTTGCGTCTTCCCATAAGGCGTCTGATGGCCATGACGACTTCGTCAGTGCTCCTTGAAGCCGTGGGAATCGCTGCGATCATTTTGGTGGCGATGTCCCTGATGACTAGAACTTCACGTGCTCCGTCATCGAGTCCGATGCCTGCTTCGGCGGCCTTGCGCATGTCAAGGAAGTCGAACGTCACAAGATCTCCCCAGTGTTTGATCACACGTTGAAATGCACCTCGTTGTGTTCGCAAGTGCTTCATCTTCGCGCGTATGCACGATTCGCAATATGGATTGCGGTAGCGATGAGTACACAGATGTGCCAATGTCTTAGCTTCGGCTTTCAGTGTTCCGACTCTGGCCTTGCGGCTCGGCGCACCGTCGCCTTCCACATCAATGATCACCTCATCGTCACCATCCAATGGAATTTCACCCACTCCTTTTCCTTCGTCGTCGTCCGGAGGGCGTCCGGCCTCGGACTCTGGTACTTCTTCTATAGGAGGTTCTTGGGGTTCAGGATCAGGAGGTCGTTCGTGATCATCACCTTCTTCTTCTGCTTCAATCTCGCCCGGTGCAGCTTCAGCGGCAGCTGCGACGCTGACGTCAACATTGCCCGCTGTCAACGCACCCTTGAAGACTTCGGTGATAGCCTTGGCCTCCGGATCATCATGAACCAATGACTTGGAACTCCCGGCACGAACGTACGGGATGTCACCGTTCACGAACAGAGATATTCTCTTGCCCTGCGGGTTGATCATGAATGGTTCCCTTCCGGGAGGCCACACAAACCCGTAGTTGAAGTTCATACATCTCTTGCCTATGGAAAGCACCGACGGTGTGTCGTCCAACACATAAGCGTTGATCGGTTCCTCAAACGACTCAGTCTGGAAATTCGACACGAGATCGGTATCGGTGATTCCATTGGCTGTCTGAAATGATATGGGCTCTGGAGTCACGAGTGTCTCGAGGCTGTGCTTCTCGATCTTCTTCTGAGATATGAGGTCATGACCACACCCAGTGTCCATGAGAAACTTGATCTTCTTCTTGAGGATGACTGGTTGAACCATGCATTTGAATAAGCCCTGATTGATGATCCGTTTGCTGTGTGCAGCATCGAGTTCGCGCTCAACGATGGAATCTTCACCGTCGTAGAACGAAACTTCTTCCACTCGAGACGTTCCTGGGATTCGTACGAATGAAACTCGATCTCCGCATTGATCATCATCGTCGTCAACCATGTCTCTCATGATCTGTGCCCTCAATCTCGCTTTGTGCTTGGCGAATTCCAAGCTCACGGCGCGATCCTCATCATTGATAAACGCTTCCATGTCGACGTACTTCACCTTCCGCTCTTTGTCTTTCTTCGATCGTCTAGGACACGAAGAAATGAACTTCACGTCATTGGCAAATGTCACATTGCGCTTTATCACTTTTCGGGTCGACGTAGTCGTTCCCGAGGATTCGTCATCTGTTGAACAATCCGAATCAGCGTCGCTGCGGATGGACAATCTGACTCCTCCTCATCTTGTCTTGAAGATCGCTTCCATATAGCCGGAGCTGATGGATTCCACCTTCGACACAATCTGATGGCGGGTGCAGCAGGGAGTGCCTTGGCCTTGGCATTCGGCTTCGCTGGAGCTGCCTTCGCTTCGGATTTAGCTTTAGCTTTTGCCTTTGGTTCCGGAGCTGGGGTAGCTGCTGCCTCATGCTTAAAAGGACAATTCTCTCTTGAGCACGAGCCTGTGTTCTTGAACGAGTAGCATATCCTGTTTCCTCCTCCTCCAGATGGGCTTGGAGTTCTCGTCCTCGGAGTGAAGGGTCGCTCTGGAGTCTTCTTCGAGTGACTGAATGGACATTTATCGCCATTTCGACACCCTGCATCTGTGAAATGGAACTTGCAGCGGATTTGCTTCTTGCTTTTGTCACCTCTGTTGTCCGCTGACTCACTCCTCGTCTTCTTCTTGGGCTTTGGCTTGGTCTTCGCATGACTCTTCGCTTTGCTTTGAGGTAGTACAGGTGTTGCTTTATCCGGGTTGGTCGGCGAAGCCTTGACCTTTGCGGATGGAGCTGCGTTAGGCGTTGGTTTCTCGGGTACCTTAGCCGGTGCAGCAAGCAAATCCTTGCCCTCAAGCATTTGGCGCAAGCCAATTTGGGTCTGAGTGAGATTTGACTGTTCTCGTCTCCGCATGATAGTACGATCAATGATCTTCATCAGGTTGTCGTACGATCGGTCTTCATGATTGTAGGGCAAGTGTTCGTAATGCATGCCCAACTCCATCTTCATTGCGGGCGAGTCCTTGATCTTGCTGTACAAGCAGTCACGGAGAGCTGTTTTGGATGGAATGTCCTCTGGTCTCATCCGTCCCAGAACTTCCAACCACGTCTGCTTGAACGTATGGAGCTTGTTGTCGCCTTGGTACTGGAGCTTCACCAGATACTCAAGAGTGATGATCATGTCAAGACGATCATGCGTTCGAAAACTTTCGTACATCATCGCGATGACTTGTCGTCCTTTGATGATCTTCACGTCAGGCCTGCTGATATAATCGTTGGCCTTCCGGTTCACCTCGAGGTACAGGTCAGCTGATTTGTCACCACCGGCACGTAGCATTGCGACCATGGCGATCCCCAATTTGACGTATATGCTCTTGAACTTCTTGTGTCCTGAATCATTCAATGCTTCGACATCAGGGAATGGGTTGAACGCTGGTGCCAGCCATAACATCCAGTCCTCATGATGTGGGTCGGCTGATGCCCCTAAGACATTGGCCGTGCACACGGATCGCCAGTTGTTGAGCTGAGTGAGAGTAGGCCATGGAGGAACGGTCACTTTGTCGGCTTCCCTCCTGGAAATTCTCACCTCTGTGACTTCAGGATCCGCATCTCCGTCAGGATCACGTGCATGCGAACCAGGATCCGATTCAGGTTTACCCCCTCCGCCCTTCTTCTTGTCATCATCATCATCAGGCGGATCTGGAGGATCATACCCCGTGCCGGTTCCTTCATCATGCTCGTCCTCTCCGTTCTCGTCGCCAGCTTCATCACCGTCATCGTCTCCTTGGTTTTCCTGAATCGTTTCGGCGAATAATCTCCACTCATCACGATCAGCTCTGAGACGTTGTTCGGCTTTCTGAGCCTTGAGTACTTCACTTCGCAGATCAGCAATCTTCTCTTCGTACTGTTCCGCGATCTCTTTCTCGATCTGACGTCTTCTTGCTTCATGAATGGAATCGTCATAGGCAATAGGGGGACCGATGAGGTCGTTGCCCTTCGTAGATGCGGTAACACCGTCGATGCCAACAGGTCTTGAGGAGCTGGCCGATGCTGTGGACTTCGATCTCAACATCCCGCGATCCCCCAAGAGCTCGCGTAGCTGTCGATCACGCACGGCTGCCGCATCACTTTTCCCATGAAATCCGCTTGGTATGCCGAACAAAGTGGCTGCACTAGGCGTGGAACGCGCAAGTGCTGGGCTGCTAACACCTGGCACGTAGTGCTCGGGCATTGCATCCGCCACGATTGGCATCGAACTGCGGCCAGTGAAGAAGTTTCCACCGGTGAATGGAATTCCGTCCATCACAAGGTTCTTGTCCTTGTCCGATTCCGAGAATTCGAACTTCTCTTTGGCGACTGGACTAACTTGACTTGGGGACCGTATTTCAGGGGATCGTACCTCATCTCCTACGGAAAATGCAGGCATTACATCCTTTCCTAAGTGCTCCCAGCCAGACTCAGTAGTCCTCGAAGACATGGGCATGCTCGAAGGTCGCGTCGCTCCTCCTTGGTGGGAGTTTCGTGCTGCCTCCAATTCGCTGCGTGTCCTCGCTTGGAGATCTTCTTGCGCTTTGAGCGTTTTCCTGAGTTCACTCAGCTCGTCGTGCAAGGTAGGCAATGATAGCCTTGCATGATCTTCATTCTGATGAAGTCGTTCCTCTGCTTCTTGCATCCTCTTCACAGCCATTCTGCGGTACTCTTCCTCTTCACCAAGACGTTCGCGAAGCCGAAATCGTTCTTGTTCAATGGCTGCGCTGTTTCCAGCTAGCCCTTGGATCTCGTTCACAGCCCGCACCTCCTGGTTCTTGACCAAGTGGAATCGTTCCTGCATTGCTTGTAAGGCTTGTTCCGAACTTGCTGTGTTTGACCGGAGGACCAAGTTCTCTCTGGCGTGTTCATGAAGTTCATGAGTCAGACGCTCATACTCACGTGCCATAAGCTCACCATCGCCTTGCGCTCTTGCCTCCAACTGCGCAAAGTTAGTGGCTGCCTCCGTGCGGAACACGTGTAGCTGTTGAGCTAACTCCTCGGCAACGGCATGTGCTTGACGTTGTTGAGCAGAGTTCTGTTCATCCATGCGAAACAAAGCTGTTTCATAGTCTCGCTTCATCTCCTGATTGACCTTGTTGATGTGCCTCATGGCTAAGCATGCATGGTCACGTTGTCGTTCCAATTCTTCAATGCGAATTCCAGATCCTTCATCTTCTTGTTGCATCTCCTTGATCTTGTCCATCAGGGTCTGGACGATTCCTTCGTATTCTTGCACTTGACTGCGATAGTACATCTGCTGTGCAAGGTTCGATGCTTCGAACTGTTGCGAAATCGTCAGTTCCTGGTAGGCATTCGGACCATCAGCTATGGCAGGCGTAGCTACGGACGACGCATCACCACGTGCAGGAATCGTATCCAGAGTCATGTCCAGATCGTCAGCATCGCGTGGTTGATTGGTAACCATCCGATTCCAAGTCATGGATTTGTCACGCCCACGAGTAGCCGAAGTCCTCGATCGTGCTGAAGAGCTTCTCGAAGATGATGGTCTTGACTTCTTTTCCAAGGTCTTGACTCCTTTGTCCTTGGCCCTGGACGTAGTCCGAGGTGCCTGAACACCAGACGCTTCGGCCCGTCGTTCTGAAGCCTTGCCCGTCCTCGAACCTGTGGATGTCGGACGTGAAGGCGTAGATGCTCTTGGTAGACTCTTTGCTTTCCCCTTGGGAACTGCCTTTGCAATGGCAAGCGCAGAAGATTGACCTTTGTCATCTTCCGTGGAGCTATCAACGGATTGCACCACTGTGTCGTCAGCTGTTGACTCACCGACGGCTGGCACTGCCACATCGGCACCGAAAGTCATTGTCGTATCTTGGCTTGATCCTGAGTTCATTGTGGTCGTAGTAGATCAAGTAGTCGTTGCTGTAGAAAGGCAGAGCCGCGTACGGCTGATAACCTGCGTGGGGGATTGATCTCGACTTGGTTGCTGCTCTCCCCACCAGAGCTGTAATGAATGTAAGTGTGGCTGGCTTGCACTCTCCACAGACTGGACCCTGTCTCTCCCTCTTACTTCCACACGTGCAATCCTATGCAGGCAGAACCGGCGGCCGTTCCTTTTGCACTCACTGCCGGCGGCGGTTAGTCTGTGCAACGGGATAGCTCTGATTGCTCAGGATAGAAGACACTTATAGCACTTAGCTATGGGCATTGACTTGAGCCAAACGTTGCGTGGGCGGTCACATAGAAAGGTAAAGATGAGGGATGCGTAGCATGCCCCCTTAGAGTCGAGGGACGCGTAGCGTGCCCCCTTCTCTTGCACTTTACACGGTCTTGCTCACAGCTCTTATAGTGACACCTTAGAACTTGACAAGGCATCGCAGTCCGTTCGCAAATAGTAATAGTAATAGTAATAGTAATCGTAATAGTAATAGTAATAATAATAGTAATAGTAATAATAATAGTAATAGTAATAGTAATAGTAATAGTAATAGTAATAGTAATAGTAATAGTAATAGTAATAGTAATAGTAATAGTAATAGTAATAGTAATAGTAATAGTAATAATAATAGTAATAGTAATAGTAATAATAATAGTAATAGTAATAGTAATTGACGATCCGGGCTCACAGCAACAGAAGGCGCAGAGGCATCCATCGCAAACCGGATCTTCGAATTTTTCTTCGCCTCAACAAACGCATCGTCCTGCTGCAGACATGCTTAGCATCTGTCAGCTTAGGTCTAGCCTTGTCTCTGCTCGGATGTTAAAGCTGAGCTATCTGAAAGCGTTCAGCTAAAACGTGGCCCAGGGGTAAAATCTTCGCAGCCTTCCCCTTAAGCCAAACATCACAAAACTTGCACTTCGACCCCGCACAACATCATGGAATCGATATGCCGCTATACAACTTGTAGCTGCGCACTCACACACTGCTGGGCTTCATCACTCCTCCTTGAGTGCTCCGATCGGTGCACTCACCTCCTTGACGACTGTCCAGACGTCAACAGCTGTGTGTTAAATACTCTTTCGTATTCTTGCGCTCGCTCTAAATCCCTGGCATAGTCCGGGGTCTTATCTGGATCATCTGCAGCTCGATTCACGCAATACTGGCAAACCCGTCTCTGCTGCACTCTTGCCAAGGTGCCTCGATGGCGAAAGGCATGGCAGTCGCCATATACATGAAAGCACTCGTTATCCGGAACCAGAAAAATTTCCTCTGGAGGCTCATGCACGTAGCGCAGAATAACCCTGGTTGAAGGGGCAGCTTGCGGAACAAACACTCCCGCCTGCACTCCACATTCAGCAGTCTCCTTCACCCCTTTGGCTAAGCGCCTAAGTAGCTGCATACGCTCCTCTGCATGGTGACCAGCTGCAGAAGACTGGCTGTTCCTTGGGGGATCAGCCCGCTGCACCAGCGGCTCCCTTGAAGCGTCCTGTCCTCTTTGCTCAATACGGTGACCGGCCCGGACTTCGAGCTCCCTCTGAATCGCATCTGTCGTAGCATCTCGTAGCTTTTGCAACCGACGAACTCTCCTAGACTTCGCTCCAGGTGTTGCTCTATCATACGCCAGCCACATAAGCCACTTCAGCAACTCCCAAGCCAGCAAAAATAAAATCATTGCAATCCAAAGCAGTGCCCACGTAATCATCCCATAATCAACAGCCAAACCAGTCCTAACTACCAAAGCCTCTTCTTCCTCCCAACTGAAAGACTCTCCCAGAACTGCTTGTGACAAAACCAGCAAGGCTATGAGACCTTTCGGGACCTTATTAGGGGCACTGGCTCTGCTGCTGCCGCGGCTGCTGCTGCTTGCTTTTGCTACTGCAATGGTCGGAGCTGCGTTTCCATCATCCCCGGGCTCAGGCTCACGTAGACTCAGAAGGTTGCTCAGCGACCGAATTCTCTGCGATGACAAAGCCTTGGTCAACAAGTCTGCCGGCTGAAACTCGCCGCTGCAGTGGTGGACCGTGATTGCCTGACCGGAGATCAGCTCCTGAACCCAGGCGCTTCTCAAGCGCAAGTGTCGCGTTCTCCAGCTGCCTGACCCATTGGCAATTGCTAATGCCGACGTAGAATCAGAGAACAGCTGGTGCGGCTTCACGCTGGCCTTGATGTCCTGCAGCATAGAGTCAACGCTTTGGAGTGCCAGCACAGCTTCTGACAATGCCATAAACTCCGACTCTGCCGTACTTAAAGTCACTGTAGGCTGCCTCCCCGACCTCCATGCTATAGTGCACCCATGTAGCTGCACCACCCATCCCGTGTGGCTTCTTCCCCCTTCGGGAGCAAAGCTTGCATCGCAGAACGCAGCGAGGCCAGAATTATCACCCTCATAGATCAGGCACACATCTGCGGTCCTCTGTAGGAACCCCAATGTTTTCTCTCCAATCTGCGCCGCTCTTCGGGGTGCTCGGGTTGCCAGGGAACCCACCAATGACGCCGTAAACGCGATGTCAGGTCGCGTTCGCTGGGATACCCATAGAAGCTCCCCTGTCCATTGCTGGGCCACCCGAAGCTCAGCATCCGTATAATCACCATCCGACTCATCAACTGCAAACACCGCCAGGTCCTTCGAAATCGGGATCACATCCTTCCTCAGGCTGGAAAGACCATGTAGGCGAGCTAGCTCCTCAATGTAAGAGCGCTGTGAAAGAGCAAAGCCCTGGGTGCATCGGGAAATCTCTATGCCCCAAAACCTCAAAGGACCAGCTGCAAATCACTGGTCTTCCAGATTGCTCTAATAGCGCGAGCCAGCTCCTTGATTATGGCCGTGTGTCCACAAATCAGCAAATCATCAACATACACCACAATGATGCCGATCAAAATGGATCCCTCCTGAAGCACCGACCACCACGAAGGCTCGACAGTCCCTTGCATTAGCGTCACTCGCTTCCCCTCAAAAACCAGCTGCACCTGAGCCAAGCGGATATCTCGGTACGAACCCCAAAGTTTGGGCGACTCCTGCAGCCCGTAGACTGCATGTGTTAGCCTCCAAAATTCTCCGGGACGACACAAGCCCGCTTTGATAAGCGCCTTTGGCGGGATGCCATAGACTAAGGGTGCCCCCTTCAAAGCCCTCAGGGGTGTCTGCAAAAAGGCCGCAACCACATCTATCATTCCCAGATCCCAGTTGAAGAAGCGAGCCAAGGCTATTGCAGCTCGAACGATTTCAGCTGGCGCTGTATTGGTATACACCTCGCCGGGTTGGTGTGAGGCGAAATTGCCACACACCACGATCCTTGACTTCCTTTTGTACCAAACACTGGGGGCCTCTCCATCAGCAGGAGGGTCCGGTGGCTTCACTGTGTAGACTACTTTCATTGGCAGCACCTGTCCACGTCCAGACTCAATATCCGCTCGAACTTCAGGATCTGCCCCATCAACTCGCTCCACAGCATGCTCCAAAGTCTGAACCTCTTTGCCCATGGACGGAATCCAACGCTCAAAGAAGCGAGCTACCTCCCGAGGATCGACTGTATGAACAATGCTGAGCGGGCTCTCGAGGGACTCAAGGAGCAACTCTACATTCTCAGTGAACCCGACCTCCGCCTTTGCAATGAACACATCTTCACTTGCCAAAGGTACAACATGAGCCACATCATCACACCCGCCTTCCAACACCAAACACAAATCTCCATAACACCATTCTTCACATTGAACTTCCGGGGAACTACTGCAGCTCTGCTGTCCTTGATCACACGGAGAAGGAACTTCAGGATCACGCTCGGGTAGAACTTGAGTAGCTGCTTCCTCAGCAAATTCTGCTATCTCCTCCTGGGACAAGTCCAAGATCTCAGCCTTATTCTCAAAAGCGCTAAGGACCTTGATCATGTTGATATAGATCTCCGACTTAGGCTCCTCCTCAACCAGTTGCAAAGGAAACCCTAGGTCCCATAGCAGCTCTCTATCTTGGCTGTTGAGATTTTGCAAAACCCCAGGTGTGTAACCAACCACCACCAAGCGCTCTCCCTTCCATGGAAGAACAGCGTAACGCCTGTGAGGATTTAGATGAAACACTCGACCTTCTTGTAAGGGGTATGCGCAACCATATCTGACTCGACCATCTTGGGATTGGAGCTCAAGTATTCTACCAGACACCACATCTCCATCGCGAAGTTCTTGCCAAATCTCACCACCCCGCCTAGGCATAACAACCGGAAGGATATAGTTCAAGGTGCCCATGGCATTGTTCCGATCAACATGAACCTCCCTTTCGTTGTTGACCGAAATGAAGATGGCGGCAAACTCGGCGTCGGGTGCCTTTTCCCTCAGCAAACGAAGGGCTATTTTTGCCAACCACGGTCTCTCAATCGTTGCCTTTGTAACACCTACTCGGCCACCAAACCTAAACATGCCGTAGTTGTTCTCCGTGGCAGCTAAATTCTTGCCGGCCTGGATGACAATGGCCTCGGCCTCCTCCTGCGACCACTCCTCAAGGATCGCCTCAGCCCACTTTTGGAGCCCTTCATCCTCAAAGATCGTCACCTTCGAAACCCCAACCACATCTCCAGATCCAGCTGACTTGCCTCGTACTCTACGTTCTGGTGGTCCTGGCTCTTCAACATGGAACCCTTCCTCAACGGGGCCTGGATCCCGAAGGCCGGCTCGCACATGTAGAGTATGGACAAACTTCTCACCCTCATCATTCGAAATGAAAACCAAATGGCCTTTACTGAGGCTTTCTGAGCGACCCACATAGACACCTTGCACCCATTTTGGCGCCAAATCGTCCAACTTAGGGCCCTCTAGCTGTCTTTTGCGCACCATCACTTTGGAGCCGTACGGCGCCGCAAGCATTGGCTCAAAGCCCAGAACGTCCGACCTTTGGATGGTGGCGGCCGTAGCCACTGCTGTAGGCCATAGGTGTTGTGGTAGTCCGGCAGATAGGAGTAGTGTTCTTGCCCTTTGCTTTATCCACCGAACTGTGGACTCTGCCGCCCCGTTGGTTTGATGCACGCCCGCTTCCGAAGTCGTAACACGGATGCCCTGGCTTTTCAGCCATTGCTTCGTGCCTCTTGCCTGAAACTCCATACCCCGATCCGTGTGGAAGCGAAGAATCGGGATGTTGAGGGATTGGCAGTAAAGCACAACGTCTTGCACCGCCTCCAACACCGTCACTGCCTTATCATCACGGATCCCCGTTGAGAAAATCAAGTTCACAAGCTCCGGGGCAGCAAGATCCAAATCATCATCTGGACCAACCTTTGCTCTTAGGGGTTGGTCTGGATCATCATCTTCTTCATCGACTTGTCCAACTACATCTCTAACTTCTTCTCCAGACGGCCCCTTTCCCTCCGATGCTAACCCATCGTCCTTGTCGTCGTACTCCTCCGCCTTGATCTCACCTTCATCGTAGTCGACCCATGCGCCCCTGCCGTCCTTGGCACGCGAAGCTTGGCGACAAAGATGTACTTGAAAGCCTTGGAAAACGCTCCTCGCGCATCTGGATCTACTCCGCCCACCTTGACAGGACCAGAAAGGTCAGCTGAGAGCACAAAGGCGGACGGATGCTCCACCCTCGAGTGGCGTCTGCCGGTTCCCCCGGCCTGAACACACACAGTGCAATCAGCCCTGTACGGGAGGTGCCCTCGACGAACATGGTCCCTCCATTGCTCAGCACTCATTCGCAACATACGAGGTACCTTGCCCCAATTTCTCAAGGCGATCACAACATGTTCCACAAACTTTGGAGGCCATACTGCAGGAGGAGCCTTTGTAGAAACCGGGCCATCAGTACGGTATCTCATTCTCAAGCCATCCAAATGCCGAAGAGGTAGATTAGTACCCAGCGTGGTATGGCGCGTAAAGTATTTTCCCAGAGCTGCCATATCGAAGTTGTACGACTCAAGGCCAGCCTCGAGGGCGTACTCGGACCACAGCGGAGTCCTCCAGAAGCTCACCACATCGGGGTACAGCGGATCACCGAACTTTAAGTAGCCCCGAGGATCACGAGGGTGCTCAACCAGGAACGCTACTTTTTTAGAAGACTCCGGATCGCTACTTGCTCTCAATCTCCCAGCGGTTGCAAGTGCATGTAGATAGAGCATGGTTCACCTGAAACACATCTGCGTCCGACTGTCCATTCCAGTTGCCGTAGGGGTAGTCATTGCTTCTCAAAGGTTCGGGTCCCCCAATCACATGTCGCGATATCATAAAGCTTCCTTGGGGAGGACCTCCTATAATTCCAGCTATCTTCCCTTTCCGCGCAGCAAACTCTAAAGCTCTCCACACTGAAGGTCTCAACACATCCTGGGTTCTTCCCCTTGAAATGTCCAGCTCAAGCACTGCATAACCATGCCCTTCAAGGTGGCGGAATTCGGGCCTATCTCGATCTCCCGAAAAAAGGTGCACCAGCCATTTCTTGGATGCCCATAACCTTTTGCGTGTTCGGCGGTTCAAGTGCTCAAGCCCCTTTAAAGCCTCCCATCCATTGGATTCCGGGATTGCCTCCGCCAAACCTGCCACACACTGTCGAGGAACATCCTGAAGGAAAGGCGCTGTTTCCACCGCCTTGAGTGCTTCACTTGATAGCTCTCCGTCCACATACGACAAGAGATGATCGAACCACGTCCGCTCCATTGCCAAAGCCGCTGCTCGAACCCGCTGGCGGGTTTCCTTGGTGCGGTTCTTGAGGACTTCCAGATTGTCGTCCTCCAGGCGGGCGATCAGCTTTAGGGCATCTCTTTCAGTGATCTCTGGGCACCCTTCACGAACTCTAAGGTTGAAGCTCTCACCGTTCCGCCCTTCCAGACGACACTTGTTACTGCTCCAGGTCATTGTGTATCCCAGCTGTCCAACTAACGCACCAAGGGGAACTATGGGCGCCGTAGACGTGAAGGTAGTAGAGGACGTGATTGGGACCAGGATAGTGCCGGCCTTATTCATCTTCAAGAAGATCGACTGACCCCCTGCTAGGTTCACCGTCACCGGGCTTGCATCCTGCCACTCAGACTCAGATTTCGCCCTTCTCAGCGCGTGGGTAGCACCTGAATCAACCAAAGCAAACACCTGCCCGTCGCCATCAGAACTGCTCAGGGCACACTGTTGCTTCAGGGTAACAACATTGATTGACGGTCCTGGGCCTTGGTTTCCTGCTCCAGCAATCTTTGAAGCAGCTTGAAGTAGCGACTCCAAGGTCCACACTGGCTCTCCTGGAATCACCCCAGCCGATCCAGCTCCTCCTGGGGAAGATTCCCCTTCCGGCTCCACCCTGTTCACCTTTGGAGAGGTTGTAGTAGAGGACGAAGAGGGAGCTGTTGGGGATGTTGTAGGCTGGGTAGCTGTAGATCCTCTGGGCCTGTTCTGCTTCGTGGGGCAGTCCTTCTGTCTGTGCTCTTCACTTCCGCAAACAAGGCATTTACGGGCTTTTTCGTGCTTCGGGATCGTGGACAAATCATGCACATAAGGACATTTTTGGCCTCGTCGGCAGCCAGCAGGGCGGTAAAAGTATTTGCACGGGGACTTGGTAGCAGTCGTTGTGGTAGCTGAGCCGGCTCCCGTAGGCGATGAGGTTCCTGCACCAAACGCTTTCACCGTAGGAGTCCTCATCGTGGCAGTAGACCTAGATGTCGCTGTAGATTCTAGCTCTGCTTGTAGATGTTGGTGGTACCTCCTGACGTCATCTAGACTGGGTTGCCCGTCTATTCGCAAAGTCGACCGAAGCAACTGCGTACGGAACTGCGCATCCCCGCCCTCAACAATGAATCGGGAAGTAGCTGACGTCAACGTCTTGGCCAACACCGTTCCATCTGGACAAAGCATGTTCAAGTCCTGACATCTCTGGATCCATCTTGGCCAACTCCGCAACCATGTTAGCACTTCTTCCAGCGTTTCACACGAGGCTGGGGTCTGCAAATTCTGTAGCACCAGCGTCTTTTCCGAGGCACCTCCAGGTTGATAGGTCGTGTGAAGTCGAAACATAATGAGGACGGCGTTCTGGACAACACGTCTGGCAATGAGATCTTGCCTTACCGCTTCACTCAAGCTCTGGAGTAGCATCGAACACGCTCGGGCGTTCACCCGGGTCCATCTGCCTTCAGCCAAAGAGCCACTGTTCGTAGGTTGCAGCTGTAACCGCTCTAGAGGCGTGCGCCCGAGCCATGCAGAATATGTGGTCTGCACCAAAGCCATCACCTTAGACCACCATGACCCCGAAGACGGAGAAAGATCCTGCATTGCGACAGTCACTTGTGCAATCCAGTCCTGCAAGACTATCCCGGTGGATTGACCCTCGGGAGCTTGTAGCAGGGGAAGAACTGTGACCGATGACTTAACAGCCTCCGGTGAGTCCTCCTCCAGCCCTTTCTGCAAGGAGCGCGCCTGCATATCCTGAAGTTGTGTCATGCTCTTTGTCAGCGCTTGCAACATGGCCATAGTAGCATCCGGCTCAACCCCCGTAGCTTCAGCGGCCGGATCCTGAACTGAAGCTCGATCCCGTCCTTCATGCGGATCAGTCCCCTGGCTCCCGGCTCTCCGGGCTGCAAGTTCATTGCAAAGGGCTCCCAAAGGATCTCGCCATGCATCTGAGGAAGGTGGATGGGCTACAGGGGGATCTTCTCTAGGTACGCGCTGCCCATGCCCACGAAGGGATCCCTGATCCAGTACTCGTGATACTCCATGATCGCACCCCTTAAGTACTCCCTGATCAGGTACCCGATCCGCTCCTTCACTGCTCTGCTCACACCCTTCACGAGCTTGTCGCGGTTGTGACTGGGCCTGCCGGAGCTGCGTCTGTAACCGAGCATTCTCACCTTCGACGTAGCTTAATCTATCCAGCAGACCACTAAGTTGTCGTTGAACTTCGGCTTGTATTGCTTCTGCTGGTATGTCGCTGCTGCTTGGGGTAGTTATAGTAGGGTTAGCTCTTACTCCCTTAGGTCTCATACCCCCAACTGCTTCTCCCACTGCAGACGACAGTTGATCAGGCCCTGGTGCTCGCGGCGGATCCTCAAATCCTGCAGTAGCCTGATGAAAGATACTCCTGGGCCGCGGTGGCGATTGTAGCGGGCTTGGTAACCATGTCACCTGGGGTCCTCGGAAAAACTCACCAAGTCTAGCCACCCATCCCGGCACGCCAGTTTGGCCTGCAGGTCTCTCAGCTTCCATCCTACAAACAGATGTAGCTCTCCTCGAACTTGGTGTTGCAAAAATCCCCGATGTATTCTCCACCTCAGACGACCTGAATGCAGCCTCTCCCATAGAACGCTCGGCTTGATCAGCTGATCCTCTTCCACTTGCACTGGCTTGGCCAGCGATGTCTGTGCGAAGCTGCGATCCCTGTAACAAAACCTGCCCTCGTCCGGGGTCCTCGCTGCGCTCACCGTCCACTGGTCTTGTAGTCGAGGTCATAGCCGACTGCAGAGTCTCCGCCGCCGCTTGGGCGTCTCCACCGCCATTACCGCCTCCTCCACTACTTTCGTCAACTTGCATCTGTTCGGATCGAGGGGGCAAACCCTGACCCGAGCAAGATGCGCCGGTTTCCTCCTCCACTGGCATTGCCGCCAGTCCACTGGCTCCATCCGAGCCGTTTATCTGCGGAGCCGCAGGCTGAGCTTGGGCGCTCATAACCTGACGATCCGGGCTCACAGCAACAGAAGGCGCAGAGGCATCCATCGCAAACCGGATCTTCGAATTTTTCTTCGCCTCAACAAACGCATCGTCCTGCTGCAGACATGCTTAGCATCTGTCAGCTTAGGTCTAGCCTTGTCTCTGCTCGGATGTTAAAGCTGAGCTATCTGAAAGCGTTCAGCTAAAACGTGGCCCAGGGGTAAAATCTTCGCAGCCTTCCCCTTAAGCCAAACATCACAAAACTTGCACTTCGACCCCGCACAACATCATGGAATCGATATGCCGCTATACAACTTGTAGCTGCGCACTCACACACTGCTGGGCTTCATCAGTAATAGTAATAGTAATAGTAATAGTAATAGTAATAGTAATAGTAATAGTAATAGTAATAGTAATAGTAATAGTAATAGTAATAGTAATAGTAATAGTAATAGTAATAGTAATAGTAATCGTGGATCAGCTGATGGGTTGGCCATGGCTGGAGATCAGAACGACGCACTCCTTTTGAACGATCGCAAAGAAATGACAGGTAAGTCTGAGGAATTTCGGTCTTATGGGTTCATACCCTTTCTTGAAAAGACGGTATGCCTTGCCCAATCTTCCTTCAACGTGTAGCTCTATGAGCCACAGTAGCTGCATCAGCAGCAATCTGCACAATCCACAATGCGCGCTCCCCCTGTGTGAAGTGTTTCACTTTATACACTTACGGAGAGAAAAGCGTCTTTTTAAATCGCCCCTTTCAATGGGCTATGCTTGTTAAATCGCCCCGGATGGGCAGTAATGTGTACAATGATTCAATCTACTTCATGCAGCTGATCGCTCATCGGATAAAGTACAAGATACGGCATCGGTCGCGCAGTCTGTTCGCAGAACTTCACTACGATGACCTCTTCAGTGAAGTCAGCCGCAACAGATCTGATGAACATTGTCAGCACCGGAGGTCCATACATGAGTGTAGTGCGCTCAACTCGGTACGACACTCCAGTACGAGACACACAGGCACCAAATACACCCTGCATTCTGTACCTGGCATATAAGAAAGCCAACATCGCTACGTCATACTCGCCAAGGTTGATGTGCTGCCACTCACGAAGCTCGGACAGACCTCCAGTTGTATCAAAGAGATCACTTTCAGCTTCATCCAGCAGCAAATACCAGATTGTCTGACGAGCTGAGCCACTATGACCCTCATCGTAGAAGGAGATATCCAAAGGCACAGCTGGAGGCCTCAAAGCATCCAAAATTTCATTGTTTTCACGAACCTCGCTGTCTGGATCCGGATCTTCAATGTACGGCCGAGCAGGCGTGAAGCTGACTTGAACGTTCTCTCCAGGCTGCGAGCCCGAGGGCATAAACCAATTTGCAACCTCAGCTGCATCTCTGTAACCCTGATTGTTAGAATTTTGTTGTTCTGGCAACAGCTCCAGACTTGGCAGCTCTTCGTCTTCTACTAACTGCAAACGATCATATGCCAAAAAGGCACTGAGCGAACGCAAGTTGGGGAACCTAATTAGCCCGTGGAACCAACTATAGCCTATCACCAGACTTAACATGACCCCTATGACGATCCCAAGGAGGAGCCCTCCTAGAAAGGAGAGCTGCGACCCCTGCACATGCTGCACATCAGCCACACAAGTGAGGGTCTCTCCACGCGCAGGGCTCACACCGTGCAACAGGACCAAGGCTCCAACCAGCGCTCGGACTTTGTTAAGGTCTGGCTTAGGGCTTATTGGGGGCTCAGGCTTATCAACACCTACTTTGCTGGGCACCTCTCCTAGGTCTAAGTAAGAAACCAGGGTCCAAAAGCGTGCTGCTGACAAGGTTTTAGTTCCTAGGTCAGCTGGCAGAACACTGCCTGGGACATGAAACAGTTTCCACTTGTCACCTAGACGCTCCCGTAACCAGGACCCCCGAATTCGAAGGTGACGTGTTCTCCAAGGGCCCCCCGCAAGTTGAACAAGTGAAGTTGCTGCTGTATTGTCCGTATAAGACACTATGGTGATTTCTGTCTGTTCCAGTTCATCCAGAAGCGGCTGCAAGGACGAAGACTGCTGCGCTGATTCGACTAGGGCTATTAATTCACTCTCCGCCGTCGATAATGCTACGAACGGCTGTTTAGACGAAGTCCAGGCGACCACTGCTCCACCGTAGTAGTGAAGCGTGGCCTGGTGACTTCGCTGACAAGTTGGAGCAAGACTGGAATCTGCGAAGGACTCAAGCACAGTCTGCTCTCGCAGCACGGGCCACTGGTCATCGGGTCCATTATTACAGGGCGCCTGTCCATACTTCAAGCACAATGCTGGGAAACGACGAAGATAACGAATAATCATATGGCATCTCATGAGTGCTTCGGAAGGATTGGAGTGAAGCAAAGAACCCGCAACACTGACACTATAGCAGATCTCAGGCCTGCTATGGGTACTTAACCAAAGAAGTGCCCCTACGGCTTGCTGGGCTAGGGACAGCTTTTCACGAAACTCGGATGCGTTAGGGTCTTCAGGGTCTAAGTTAGGGTCTAGGGACTTAGAAACAGGTACCTCAGACAGACCTTCGACATGTGCGTAACGATTCAGCAGCTCGCTCACAAACCTTCTCTGGTGCACCAGCATTTGGCCATCAGACGTGTACTCAATCTCATACCCGCTGAAGTCTATGGGACCCTGACTCAAGAACTTGGGAGACGACACCTGCCAAAGCGCTGCCACAGACTCCAAAACCGTGGTCACTACAGAGGTTTGTCCGAAGCACAAGAGGTCGTCCACATAAATCGCCAATATGGCGATTCGACCCTCAGCACGTGTGCGGATCTCCCACAGATTAGAGTCCGACCGAAGCGGTTTCACGGTCGCACGCTCACCGTTGATGACGACATTAAGATCTTGCTCAAGAGATTTATCCCTGAAGGTACTCCAAGACTTGGGACTGATTATCAATCCGTATAAAGCTTTATCTACAGCCCAAAAGAACTCGGAACCGCACCCAGCCATTCGAAATATAGCGGGGACCTTTACTATGATTTCAGTGCCCGTTTGGATTAAAGGCGCTCGTAGAAACGCTGTTTTGATGTCGAGGGCAGCTCCGTCCTGCTGACGAAGCGCGGCATAACGCAGCAGGCAACGCAGCGTTACTGCATCTATGCCTCCAGAGTACTTGTCAGCTTTGGCTACAGCACTGTCATTCAAGTAGTTACCGCAGCAGACCGATCTACATTTAAGGCGACCATTCGGAGCCTTGCAAGAAAATATCAGCTTTGATGGTATAAGCTCGTACTTTTTACCGGACCGTTTAAGATCATCTAGGTATGTCTGACTTATGGGGCGTACGGCTTTCGTCTCCTTCACCAGACTGTCATACTCAGACTGGATTGCGGGCTTCCATCGCGGCAGATCTGCAAGGACTTCCTTATTGGGAACGATTTTTGTCTGTAGCTGCTCGGCTGCCGGTTCCGCATTTGCCCTGGCATGTTCTAAATCATCCTCGGCAGACTTGACAGCGTGCGCCGCCCGAATAAAGGCCTGCAAAGGTCCCGCGTCGTCAGGGCCTTGCGCGACACCTTCATTCCACGCGCTGGTTAACGCCTCCAGAGCTGACGACCCTTCATCAGCAAGCCTCGCCTTCATCAGCGCATGCTTGACATCAAGTGCTTCAGACACTCGCTCGTTAGTGCCAAGCGGAGTTTCAGATGCAAGGAGGTCATACTGCACCAAGGAATCCGAGCTGTCACCGTGTAAAGGCGACAACCGGGATATGCAATGTGGCACTAGAAACAAGTCCTGTACTTCGGGGCAATCCTCATCATTGGACCCATCGCCCTCAGCTTCATCATCAGACTGTTCACCGCCCCGATCTAAACACGATAAGGCTATCTCAAGAGCACAAGGGTCGACATCAGCGCTCGACAAGTGCTGATCAGTGCTATCATCCGCTACATCCCCGGCAGCTCGTTTAATCCACTCATTCAACTCAGCGAAACCCGCATCGGAAGGCAAAGGCACGGGCAGTGGCGGCATGCCAACACACCCGGCAGAGGACTCGGAAGGGACAGGTACGGGCGGTGGCGGCATGCCAACGCACCCGGCAGAGGACGACAGAGACGGCTGATGCTCATGATGCGCGTCGCTGGTGGTTCCCGGTTTGGTGCATTCAAACCGGGAGGCGGCTACACTGCGAAGGGCAGCGACCCTCATGTCAGGACCCGGTGGCTCTAGATTCGGAGGACGACGCATCTGCACATCAGCACCGTCATTTACCCGAGCTAGACGCTGGCGCTGCCACACGGACACAACTTCTTCTCCTCCATCAACCTGGCTTTCAAAGGCAAAGCACCAGATCAAACTGTCATCAGACATGAGAATGGTTTCACACGCCGTCACAGCCCCCAGCACTACGGGGTTTCCATCTTCATCATCAAGAGTTAATTCAGGCTCCAAACCCCAATCACGATCCCGCTGGACATACAGCGCCGGTGGAATGGCATCTGTTAGGCTTTCTACCCGGTCCAGAGTAATCCTCAAGGGCTGCCAAGCACTGCGATCCTGAACCACAGCTGCAAGAGTTAAGTCATCGAAGACAGCTCGAGGCATGCGAGATACAAACAAAGCCGTTTGAGGTCTGACGATTGCCCGATCAGGGAGCCGAGAATACAGTTGAGGAGATTCCCCAACTACCTTCCTAATCTTTATGGAGCTTTCGGTTTCTCCCCCCAGCTTAGAGCCAACGTGTGTAGGATCGGCGCGAAATCCGCTGCACGACCGATCGGCGCGAAATCCGCTGCACGACCCAAGCTCATCAAACTGCCCTCGGAGAGGAGCGACCTGCTGAGTGGATTCATACGGCTGAATTTTAGAATGGACCAGCGGGGCTCCCCCCAGCTCCGCATGAGACGGCGCTGCACAAACGCTGGTAGATGCACACCTCACAATGTCACTGTCGGGGGTGATGCTTTGCAGCAGAGAAGGAAGGGAAAAACCCAGGCCTGAGAGATAGGAAGCATCAGGCAAATCAAGACGCGACTTCGCACCAGCTGTATAGGCAACTAGAACAAGTCGATTTCCGGTGAAGGGTTCTGTAGCGTGCCAGAGTTTAGGATTGATCTCACACGGCAGGCCTGGCGGTAAAAGCTGGCCAGCAATGGCCTCACCAGCTGGGGTATAACGAACCGCAGGCTCACCACGCACAGACTCGCCTTCACTCAGTTGTGTCCAAATCTGTCCCCCTGAGGTTGGCTTCACTACGGGGATCACATAATTTCGGGAACTATCCGCATTGTTACGATCTTTGTGAATGGTGGAGAGAACATCTTGAAGGATCATGACAGTGGTGTATGTAGCGTCCGGGAAATGATGCTGGATGATCTTAGCCAGAAGCGCCGCCGTACTGGGAAGTTGACGGCAGGCAGCCGTAAGACCCCCAATTCCACCATAGCCATACACCCCGAAACCAACCAAAGCGGCTGTGTCGCGCTGATGAACTCCGACCTGAAAACGGGATCGATGCACGGGCACACTATTCCAGGGGAATGCGGCGACAAATCCAAGGGCTGCCGTAATGTCAAAGTGCTGAAGGTGATCTTGGGCAAGATTTTCTAGCCTGTGCAAATCTGACGACAAGAGGCCGAGTTTCTCGATGCGCTGTTTGCCCCGAAGGCGCCTCCGCCCAGGATCACCAGGTGCAGGAGCTCGCTTCCCCGTGATACGCCGATTAGGCGCTGGACGCATGCCACCGGGATCTTCAACATGAAACGCCTCTGCACTGTCAGCCCTGACTTCGGTTACCAATGCGGACGTGATGACTATTTCTCCACTCTCCAACAGAACCAGGTGTCCCTTGACCACCTCACTACTTGGGCATACCACCCTACCAACCAAGGTTTTAGAAGACCACCTATCTTTGCGCCTGTCCCACGACCGCCTCTTGATGTGTACGTTTGTGCCGAAGGGTAACACCGACGGTGGTGAATGATGACCAACACGCTGAAGGGCTTTCTGCCGAAGTCTAGCGGCTGCATGCAACATAGCGAGAGGCCAATACTCCCGCCCAAGGTGCTGATCAATCAACAGTGACCGCGTGACCTGCTTGACGCGAGAAACCGCTCCTTCGACCCGGCCGTTGCTTTTAAAGTCGTCTGCATCACCCGTTGTCTTGTACACACCACGCCTGGCACAGTAAGCACGTAAGCGAGCATTGCAGAATTCACGACCGCGGTCGGTGTGCAGTCTACGAATGGGATATCCCAGCGACTCAATCTGCGTCATCACTAAAGCAATGGCATCTTGGACTGGTGATTGCGACTTATTGGGCAATGGCACAACATACACCAACTCTACAAGCTTCAGCCGCTCAACTTTATGTTTCGCAATCTCAGCCCGCCACTTAGCATTGCAATCATCTTCAGCAGACACATCACCGGCAGGTAACGGCTCATCC
Organism: Symbiodinium sp. CCMP2592; assembly: GCA_905221615.1. Lineage (NCBI taxonomy): Eukaryota > Dinophyceae > Suessiales > Symbiodiniaceae > Symbiodinium > Symbiodinium sp. CCMP2592. Next base: position 12,348 of record CAJNDT010001887.1, on the reverse strand, counting down.
TCAAGCAGAGGCTCAAGAAGAGCAAGGGGGTCATCCCGCGGAGGGTCGTCACCTCCACCATCCGGACCAGGTTCCCCGGGCTCAGACATCAGCTCCAAGATATCAAGAGATTCCTGATGACTCAGCTCTCCCCACTCATCACCACACCTCTCGCCATCATCTTGACTAAACAAGCCTGCGGGGTCACTGCGATCACAAGAGGCCTGTTCCTTCGGTGGGGGTGCTGATTGCGCATCCGTGTTAAGGGGAACATCGGCCGGAACAGTAAAGGTGGCTACTAAGGCCCACGACGCCGTATGATAGTACTCATCTTTACCAGGACTATACTTGCCAATAAGGTCGGCAGATAGGGAAAAAGCTTGTGGACACTTGATACGCCTATGAGGTCTAGACTTCAAGCCCCCGGCCAGGCAAGTGGCGCAGTCGCGCCGCCACGGAACGTGATCATCTAGAAGATGGCGACGGAAGGACTCATCAACTCCTGCTGCCTTTTGCAGCCGCTCAACTCCCCCACGTTCGTGGAACTGCAAGCTGCAAGTTAACATGCTACACAGCGCAGCGATAACAAGTTCCGCCGAAGAGCCCCGATTATTCAACAATGGCCCATGCTCTATCACCTCAGTGGACGACGAACCCTGCTTTACGACATCCGGAGCCGCAGCATTTGATGCGACCGCCCCATGTAACACAGATTCAGTAATCCAGGTGTGTGGAACGATGGCGGTGTGTTTCTGGAAACTCTGCCAAGTCGGCAACTCAGAAAAGGTATTGTGATGATGCGAGACGCCAGGCTCAGCAACGAGAATGAATGGCTCACTTACAGCATGCCTTTTAGCAATCAGCCAGACAAGCAGCATGCGCATCAAAACCTGTTCACGACAGGCATCTGTATGCTCCAATTCTCCCCAAACACCCAGAATTTTACCGCGAACTGCCAGTCCAATCAAATATCCCCACACCTCCTTATCAAGGATCGATCGCTGTGCATCCAGCTGTAGCACGGCAAACCCGTGATCCTGAATGACAGACTGGCACTGCTTGGATACACCCTTTGATCCAAACTGCACATACAGACCAGAAGCCTGCTGATGCGACCTACGGTGTCTACGATTCCACGGCAACTCATTTGCGTTCCAGGTCACGTCAGACAAGGAAGACAAGGTTTTATGCGAAGCTTCTGAAAACAAGCGCTGGATGCACAAGTACATCAAAGGACCATGATTGGGATGATCCGGCTCCAAATTATCCAACGCCTTCCACATCACCTCAATTGGCCAAGACACAGTGGCGTGTCCAATCCTGGCCACGCGAGCCCTTTTCCGTGCTGCTTCAAGGTTATGGGCCTCGATATCACCAATAAGGTTACGGGCAAGTTTAGGAGCAATTTCCGGGCACCCGTTGATCATTTGTGCACGGATAACGCCACGAGTGGGATGTCGTAAGATGCACGAAGATTCAGCCCACTCAAGCCGACAGCCTATTTCCACGAGACGACCCAAGCTGACAATGCTTTCAATGGGCTGCAGCGTGAGAAGGGTGCCGCCCGGATTAATGTAGAAGGTGGCAGTCCCAATAGCCAACGCGATTTGTTTTTGCGGCAAACCTTCGATTTCATGTGGGGCGGCTGAACGTAAACATGCCGATGCGCCGCTGTCGAGCAGCGCAAGACTTGTCTCCCCCGAATATCCATCACACGGTGGACTCGCAGCTACACACACCTGCCCCTCAGGCTCAAACAGGCGCTTAAGTTTGATGGACCTAAGAAGATCAGTTGCTTCCTTAACCAGATCAGAAGTATCAACCGGAGTGGAGGAAGCTAAAGCTTCTGTCGACGCAGCGGCATTTGTCGCCACAGAATCATCCTGAACTTCAGCCTTTCGCGTCTTACCCCCTTTATCTCCACCTTTCTCCCCCGGGCCCTTAGCCTTACCCTCACCTTTGGCACTCGACTTGGGAGCGGCTTTCGGTCGAGCCGCGGAGCTCGGAGAGGATGGCCCCTTTGGGTACGGGCAGTCCGGTCTAACATGATCATCAGCACTACAGTTGTAACACATGCGCTTGTCACCAAACACCTCCTCCGAATGTGCAAATTGGCATTCCGCTCCATACTTGCATCCACCCGGCTTGCCCCAGTGTTTACACGGCGTTGTGGGTTTGGATGGCTGGGTTTTGGATTTTGCATTCTTACCACCACCTTTACCACCCTTATCACCCTTATCACTGCCTTTATCACCAAGTTCACCTTCGGCCCTTGCTAGCCTCGCCCGTTTAGGAGAGGTCGATGCACTATTGCCTTGACCTTCCTGTTGCGTTCCCCCTAGCTCCACCGCAAGATTGGAGTACGCATGCTCAAGCTCCGCCAAAATCAGATTAGCCAGATCAAACACCGACTCATGGGTTGGATGATAATCCAGCTTGCGACTCTCACGATACATCCCAAGCCTAAACTGCATCTGGGGCAAACTATTCACCAGCCGTTTAATCAAGATGTCCAAACCAGCCAACTGTAGCGTGCTGTCGGGAAGCTCTGCGGCGAGCTCTTGGATGCGACGCCTATACCTCATCCACTTTTTTATGGCCTGAACGCCATCAGATACAGTGGTCGGTACAGCCGGATTTATCAAGAAGCTAAGCATCGCACTCTTCTCAGCACTAGACCCAGGCTGATACCGCGTCAACAGAAGGAACAGCACTGAAGCTACAGACATATATCGCTGCTGCACTGCATCGTCTTTCATGGCTTCGGGGACTGCCTTCAGGATCATGGTGTAAACGCGCGGCTCAAGAAGACTATACTTCCCTCGGCCATGCGTAACCGCTCCTGGATCCGGGACCATACCGATACGATCAATCGGTGAAGCTCGAAGCCACGCATCATAAGCATCGAACGCTGATTTGCGAACCTCCCCCCACCACACATGAGCAGACATAGACAAGCTACTGATTACCGGTGTTATTATGGCCAGCCAATCACCTATAATGGCCGCAGCTTCACCGGAGGAGCCTGCGGAGAGAGACGGAAGCTCGACTGCATGCTTCTCTAATCGCTCCGGCTCTGCTTCGCTGCTCGGGAATGGCAAAGGTGGTATCGGGGTTCCTCCAGGCGTACAGTTATGCCTAGCAGCATCTGTTGGGGCGCGAGGGGTTACTGGTGCAACATGCGAGTCAGGCCTAGACGGTGGTGGTGGTGGAGGCCTAAATGGAGATACAGCTCGGGCACCGAAAGGATTGGTCGCATCATGTACTGCAGTCTCGAGTGCCGTCCCCAGCGCTGGCACCGTAGGCGGCGGTGCTGGTGCTGCTATTCCCCCTGGCTCTCCTATACGCGGTCTATCACCTATGAAGAATGTAGGAACACCTTGATCTACGACTTCTATTCCACCACTCTCATTAACCCGTGCCTTACGCATCACACCATCCACCTTGACCCACACTACACGGTCTGCATTCGGGCTTATCTGAACTGCGACGGTATATGTCCCGACCCATACGGCAACCCAGGTGTACTGACCTGCAGTGCAGGAGGGCTCATGCTGGCATTCGCTCCCCGCCAGCTTTGCACAGGATCAACCGCTTCACTCGGAAAAGCGGGTGCAGAAGGAAAGGATGGGATTACAGGATGGGGCTGACTTGGATTATCCACCACTCCAGTGCTCAGCCTACTCGGAAATCCGAAACCCGCACTAAAGTCAACGGGGACTCCACCTGCCGCAATCGCTGCTCGGCTTTCTGGGCCACTTATCTCGGGATGAAAGGGGCCAGGCACCATCGACTTGCTATGGAAAGATATCAATGGCGGCTGATTCGCATCAGGACGATTGGGTACAGACGAACCTACTCCTACACTGGTATACCCTATCGAACCATAACCCCTATCGAAACCCAATGGCCCCAAGCCAGCTGGATCTATGGCCGTTCTCATTGACTCGGACGACTGCGAGCGTGATTCCATGCGATCCATCCTCTTCATAAGAACACTAAGCATTTCAACTATTTGATTCTGGGTTGCGTTATCGTTCAGCCTACCACTCGGAGCTGCATCAGACCCTGGAGTAGCATTATGTCCGGCTGCTGGCACACTCGGAACACCTGAATCTTCCGACTGCTGCACACACTCCTCACCTAAAGAAGCCTCTGCCAACCCAGCTCTGACCAATCCACGGATCGACGGCATACCAGCTGCATCACGCGACAACTGGCTGGCTGCATCATCCAGGAAATCTGGCCTCATCTGCTGTAAGTGAAATTCTGTCTGAGCTCTCTCACTCCAGAAAGGATTGCTTTGTACCACTTGCTTCGATCTATCAATATCTCCCTCAGACGGACCAGGCGATTCGTGAAGACGAAGACTTCCACCCGCTTCAATATCACGCGTCGCGCCCAGTCCGGTAACTTGTGTCTCGTGATGTCCAGATTGCGTCGCGCCGAATCCGGTGTTATGCGTCTCATGTTGTCCAGATCGTGTCAAAGCCATAGCCTCATCATTTCCAGCTGTCCGGTCATGAGGTTGATCTTGTAGCGCAGGTGCTGTCCTTGGGCTCATAACCCGTGGATCAGCTGATGGGTTGGCCATGGCTGGAGATCAGAACGACGCACTCCTTTTGAACGATCGCAAAGAAATGACAGGTAAGTCTGAGGAATTTCGGTCTTATGGGTTCTGTTGTTGATAGGCCAGATGCTCCATGATAGTATGCCATGCTCACGATGTGGTCGAAGCTCCCCTCTCTAGTGTATGGCTATAATTAGTTTTGCGAACATGCTCTCTTACGGAGGGCGCGAGCACACCATTTTAGGAACTGCGCATGCACATGTTTGATGAGTGCAATGCAGGATAGAGTCGGTGCAGTTCGCAGTGCACGATTCAAGAAGTCATATGCTTGTCTCTGACTTGCAAGCATGACTCAGTTCGCTTTTACACGGCGAGACTTCGTATGGTATTTGGCTCAAGAACGCGAAAAGGATCCGAGAGCTGTTTGACAACTTTGGTTTCTTGCGACTGGGAGTGTTTGGGGTTGTGACGACGACACAGAGGCCAACGGCCTCTCCGTGCAGAACATAACATCCCCAAACCCTTAACAGCGAATACCTTGAAAGCTTGTGTTGCCTTGACTCTTTCGAGTCGTGCCAGACTGCTGGGGCCTTCTGGTTTAATCTCGGGTTCGTAGTCTTGAGGATTTGCGGGTAGGAAGGTCAACACGTGTTGCCCGGGCCGGTACTTTCACTTCCGTGATCCTTTGAGCGCCGTGAGTGTGATAATGCAGAGCGATGTGGATGAAGATGCCACTAACCCGTATCATACGCCTCGGAGGGGACAGCGTGCCCTAACGAATATGCCTGATCATTATAGTCCTGTGACAGACACCATGAGTCCAGATCAGAATGCAAGGGCATTGACATCAATAGCCGGTGCTCATAACCAACAGGTTATGAGCCCAAGCGGCTCCGCACAACCAAGCGTGCCTCCGTTCCCCACGGCAGCAGGGCCGTCAGCACAGTTCGGAGGCATTCAGTTCATGCAAGCAACCCGGCTGGAGATCCCGACGTCAATCCTTCAGCAGTTTGCACAGGCAGCTTCGCTGGATGCTTCTATGCTCCATGACCTGAGAGCAGCTGTCATTGAACTGAATGATCGTATGCAGTATAGATCCAACGTTTTGGGAGATGCATGCGTAACGCTCCACTCTGGATACAATGCCATAGTGGATAACCTGGACAGGCTCCAACAAGGAATGGAGGCCCATAGTCGTACTTTGGCCTTTCTCATGAATGAAAACCTGTCTTTAAAGCAAGAGATAGAATCCACCGGTGAGCAGCTCAGCACGGACATGCGACAACAGTTTGCAATCGTTCGCGAGCAGTTGAGTGCGGTCCAGATAAAGGCGGAAACGGCCATGATGGGCCCGCAACAATGGCAAGCCCAGGTTGAGGCACACATTGTAACAATTCAAAACAACCTTGAGGCTGGACTCCGGAAGGCCAGTTCTGAGAATGAGACCCTGCGATCTCGTGTTGGTGTGCTTGAACAGGCAAATCAAGAGCGGGAGCGGGAGTGGCAAACTTTGAGGCAGGAGCATCGCGCTTCAGCTGATCAGAAGGGCTGCGACTCAACTGAGGTCCGCACTCAGGTCGATGAACTGTGTGCTACTATGACAGATCATGGGCAGCGCCTCGATGTGATTTCCCGGGATGTTGCAGATCTGCATGCTTCAGTGGCAGAAGTAGAATCATCAGTGTCTCATTTGGAGGGTCACAGCGCGACCATCCGAGAGGAGATCAGGGGTTTACATCAGATTTGCGAGCATTTTGCCGTCTACACAGATGAGGAACCTGTTGTTGGTGATCCGGGGATGGAAGATTATGAAGCAGGGTGGTGGGGTCAGCATAATGATGTAGATGCGATGCCACAGGGTCCGCCGCCTGGCTTCGGGGATCAGCCGCTGCACCCACCGGGGACCACACAGATCCCGCGCAGAATGTGCCACAGGCGGCGCAAACTGCGTTCATGCCAGAATTCAGACCTTCAGGACCAAGTGATCACGGAGGTAACACGAGCATCCATCACGGTCGGTGGAAGCTACTTCAGGATGTGCCTGCGTTGAGGTTAGGAGCTGGAGAGCCTTGGGAACAAGGTATGAAGCTTCGGACCTGGTTCAAGCAGGTTGAGACTATTGCGGGAACAATTGCCGAATCATTCGGGGTTTATGTAAAGCAGCAGTTTAGGCTAGCAGATGATCGGCACAAGCAAAGGTTGGCAGGTTTGCACCAGTTGGATCCACCACCAAGGGTCCCACAGGAGGACTCGGAGAGTGAAAACCGGCTCGTGCTACTGCTGATCCGTTGTGTGCCCGCTGAGTTGAAGCAGAATGTCCTTGAAAAGGGAGATGAATCAGAACCGATGCGTGCAATTGCACTCCTTGAAGGGGTATTAGAAACATTGCAACCAGGTGGCGCTGCAGAAATGCAGTCGTTACAAGCTTTCGTTCGGAATCTGAGACCTGTTGGCACTGCAAAGGAGGGTCTGAGTGTGCTCCGACGGTGGCGGCTAGCAAGATCTAGGGCCATAGCATTGGCGCTCCCCCAGGTTGCCCCATTTGAGGAGCTTGGAGCGTTGGGAACACTTGCCCAGACTCTGGAGAAGCGTCATGACCGATTGCGTACCATGCTTAGTCTGCTGCGAACTAGGCCGGAAATCATCCGGCCAACCCCCGAGGGAGTAGACATGATGATCAGCCTTTTGGACCAGCAGTTTCAGCTACTCCATGCCGATGAGCAGGTAAAAACGAGTCGCGGTCGCGGCCAGGAGGATGATCTCGATCCAACGGCAAAGAAGGGCAAAGGCAAGGACGGAAAAGGCAAAGGCAAGGGTAGCAAGGGTACGGGTAAGGATTCAGGTTCAAAAGATGTGAAGCAGGAGTGCATAGCGTGGAAAACTACGGGAAAGTGTAGATTTGGCGACAGATGCCGATTCACGCATGGTAATCCACCAGCCCCTGGGGGCGCTCCACCACCCAAAGCAAGCCCAACTCCTAAACCCAAGGCTGCCCCAGCTGTAGCTCCGTCGCAACAACCTTGTCTTGCTTGGAAAAAGAATGGGAAGTGTAGGTTCGGGGACAAGTGCAAATATTCGCATGATGGAGAGGCTAAGCAAGCCACGGCAAAACCACAGGGAGCAACCACCACTACCGCGAGTCCATCAGAACCCTTAGTAGGAGCCGTAGCAAAGGCCTCAGCATGCATCACCCGATCTAGGGCTATGAAGGTTATTAGTGGTCTTGAGGAACCGGGTCCAGTAGATCTGTCAAGTGAGGGTGAAGAGTCGCCCGAGCCGTCCGAGCCAGCACCGAGTGAGGAGGAGTCTGAAGGTGTAGAATCAATTCCGGAGGCCGGTGGCCCGCTCTGGGTTCTTGACTTGTCCCTACGGGATTACATCCATTGGACGCGCCCATCGCAGACTCAGGTGTGTGCAGACCGAGATTTTCGTGAGGAGGAGAATCCTAACTCCATTGTGTGGGCAGTCTGGGATACGATCATTCATGATGAGCTAGATGTAGATGAAACGGGCACCATACCCATCGCGGAGGGAGTGTGCATGATCAAGTGTGATACCACAGTTGTCCTTTGCGAAGATGGGGTTGGAAGGCCCTGCTTTGTGGTTTGGATTCAGGAGGAGAGTTCAGGTCGGGAAAGGCAGCTTGCTTTGGCCCAGATACAGCACCGACCAAGGGTGCGACGCTGGCCCGAGATCCCCGATCCCCATGTACCTGAACTTGCGTATCGTAGGCCCCCGGAACCCAGCAAGGCGGCTCCAGCAAGAGCTCCCGATGCCGCGTCCGCTTACGTGAGGGGCGCTCCACCGGCAAAGGCGCCTACTGTGGTCCTGCCACCAGCACTCCGAACATCATCATCATCGTCCTCTTCACACGACCATTCCAACCAGAATCCTCATGCAGCCCAGGCAAGCAGCACTGGTAGGTGTGAGGAGGAGCGATGTGTTCTTGCGGACACCGGTGCAAATGAGCTTATCAGGCCCGTCGGTCCCCAACCACCCGCAAGGTCTAGTCAGGTTCGCCTCACGCTAGCCGATGGCAACACTACATGTGCATGGCGTACGAGGGACGGTGAGCTTGCAATGCCTGGTGATGAGACCTCCTGGATTGTCCCTGTAGGTAGGCTGGTGCAGCTAGGCTATAGGTTTGTCTGGGATCTGGATTTGGGTGCTAGGTTAGTGCGGGAGACTGAAGCTGGATGTGAAACCATCCACATGTTCGTCGACAATGGCTTGCCTTACATTTACTGGTCGGATTTTGCCCACCTTCGCAAACAGCTGTCAGCCGCTTTCCGAAACCAGAAGAGGAGCTGCTGTGCCGTCGCGAGTAACGAGAGCGAGCTTATGAACATGTTTGTAACACCGGATGATTTGCATGAGTGTGAGGCTGAGGCTAAGGAGTGTGTGTCCCCAGATTCCAAGGCATGCATTGGAGAGCAAGTCGCAGCAGCCTTCTTGAAGCTTGAGAGCATCACATATGACCATGTTTTGGAGGCTGTCATGAAGGCGGGTTTGAAACCTCAGAGCAAGTCGAGATCCTGTGCTGTAGGTCTTGAGGGTTCAGAGGGCATAAAGTCATGGGTGTTTGGTGCTTACGGTCATGGCCCGCACTGCGGCGTGACAACGCGAACCAATCAATTCCCGAACCTTGTTGCCTTGATCAATCGCTTCATGCAGCAAGAGATGCCCGCTGCATCCTGGTCGTCTTTTACCATATCCCAAGACGTTACCTTTACCCCGCATAAGGACACCCATAATGAACCTGATTCCCTAAACGTGCTTGTCGTGCTGAACCACAAGGGCCAGTGCAAGGGCGGCAGTTTGTGGATTGAGCAGGAGGATGGCGATCAAATGCGCCAGATCAAGCCGGATCTGAATCTTCGGGGTGTTGTCATGCCGGTGCTAAGGCGTCCAGTGCAGTTCAGTCCAACAAAGTGGCATGGAACCACGCCTTGGAAGGGCACACGCGTAGCATTGTCATTTTTCACGACTAGGAACGTGCTTACCTTGCCGGCAGATGAACAGAGGCGATTGAAGGAGTTGCACTTTCCAACCTGCGAGGCAGTTGCTGCTGCGGCCGAACACATCGCATTCCCCCTAAGCCTGAACCCCGCCGATGACCAGTTTCCTGAGGACCTTGAAGCCAAGACGACGGACGCGACGGTAGGCGAGGGTCAGTTCAGGGAGAATGTGTCGGATGAATTCCAGGATGGCGGGTTGTTTGGAGATGTGTTTCAGGGTCTAGCTGATCCCGATGGTCCGCCCGCGAGCTCCGACATGTGGCCTTTGGATGACGATCTAGCGGAGTATGAGCCTTCGCTTGCAGATCCTGAGGACATTTTCCATGCGAGTCAATTCGATGATCAACCTGGTGAGGCAAGTTCCCGGGAGTTTGCGTTGCCTGCGGCTGCGCCGGAAGCTCCGAAAGAACCTGTCAAGGCGAAACCGGGTCACACACTTGACGATTACCGTGCTAGAGGAACCAAGAAGCCGCACCGCAAAGTGCAGCCGTCCGATGTTGCAAAGGGGGTCCTCTCTCTGGATATTGCAGGACCATACAAAGGTGCACATGATCATTCCAAGTACATCCTTGCAGGTGTGTTCAGACTTGAAGATGGTGCCACTCTCCAATTTGTCCAGCCACTGCAACGCAGATTCTGGTCAGATGTTCTCAGTGGAGTACGTGGTATCTTGAATGAGCTTTCGGCGATTGCTGGTGGGAAAGCGCCTGTTCGGATCCATTCAGACCGTGCCAAGGAATTCCTGGCTCGACGTGTGGTTGAGGAAATCAAAAAGGCGGGAATCCATCAGACGAGCACCGTTGGACACGATCCAGCTGCTAATGGTGTTGCGGAGAGAAACATTGGATTGCTCAAGCAGCGAGTACGTGAGTTCATCATCAAGGGCGAAGCGCCTTCAAAATACTGGCCAATTTTGTTTCAGGAAGCAGCGAGGCAACAACGTGACTTGACATTGGGAAAATCGTGGCAAGGGCAGGTACCATATCCAGGTGACCACGTGGCTGTCAAGATCAACGATCCGGGCCCGCTTGACGTTCGTTCTGAAGCAGGTATTTTCTTGGGTCGGGCTGACCGGTTTACCAATGGTGCTTATGTCGAAGTCAGAAGGAACGGCAAGAGCCTTGTCGTGGTTACTCGACTCCCTGCTATCACCAAGGAGCCAGAACGACGATGGAGAACATATGAGTCTCTGTCAGGTGATCTCCTCTGGATCTCAAGCGACGGCCAAGTGCGAGATGCGGATACTATCAGGGATCTGGGCATTGACCTGGGCATCTTGACGGTTGAGGAGGTCCAGAGCGGTCAGAGTCCCTTAGACGGGTATCCACTGGCAGCAGTTGCTACGTCATCATCCCAAATGAAACAACCTGCCCCTGAACATGGCGATAAGGCTGTGAACTGGCAGAAGTATCATCTGCTTTCCTATGAGGAGGAGCAGTTGGCGAATCAAGTCGAGGAGAAGCTACTGGAAGCGAGCACAGCGCCGGCTCAAGCGGAGACGGTGGACTTGAAGGGTTTCTATAAGGGTGACAGACAGCAGCAGTGGAAAGCCTCACTTGTGAAGGAGTATGGGAAGATGAAAGATGTCCTTGAGGAAGCGACCCGGGATCAACTACATGGCAGATTGGGCCTGCCTGCGGGGACCCGCTTACCTCGTGAAATCCCTTCTAAGGTTGTGGCAACACTCAAACCGAGCGAGGACCCGACGTTGGCCAACGAGGATGGGTTTGCCGAGAAAAGCCGAATATGCGCTTGTGGCAACTTTGAATCAGGAGCTGACAACAATGGTGAACCTTGGACGTCTTCAAACATCCCACCTGAGATTGTGCGGACTTTCGTGTCATTGGCTGCATCAACGGAGAATTGGACTTTGGGGGGCTTGGATGTCGAGGCCGCCTTTCTGAACGCCGACATTTCCTCCGGAGATCCTGTGATTATTACTCCACCCAAAGTTATGCGAGACCTAGGGCTCGTTGGTGCAGAAACGGTGTGGATAGCGCGAAAGAACATCTACGGGCTCCGTCGGGGCCCGACCGAATGGGAGAAAGAGCGCGACACGAAGATCAATCATGCAACCATCCAGGGCTCCAAGGGCGACAATCATTCAGCACTGACTTTCATTCCGATCAACCTTGCCGCTGGCCTGTGGAAGCTGGTAGATGAGAAGGGTGTGGTCGTTGGAGCGTGCTGTTGCTATGTCGACGATGGTCTGGTCGTGGGCGATGTGGAAGTGATCCGAAGAGTCACTGCTTTCATTCAGAGTTTGTGGTCTATCAAGGGTCAGGGTATTCTTGAGAAACCAGGGGTAGGACTTAGCGGAAACCTCGTTGTGAGTGAAACCTTGACCTTGAAGCTCGTTCGGTGCATGCGATTCCTCGGTGCAGAGATTGCTGTGGCGAGTGATGGATTGCAGATTGGACAGGCAAAGTATGTGGCACAAGAACTTCGGGCTCGAGGGTGGCTCACGCTCAAGGGGTCAGAATCACTACCGGTACCATCGGAGGGCCTTGCGGCGTCTGAGATCCGAGACAATGCGTTCGAAGCTAACATGAAACTGGCCCAAAAGGAAGCTGGAACCTTGATGTGGATTGCACTCCGATCCAGGCCGGACATTGCTGCTTGCTTAGGTGTAGCCAGTACTTTGATCACTTCCAGGCCGTCCGAGAGTCTGCGATTGTGCAAGGGAATCTGGCGTTATCTTCGAAGCACTTGGGACAAAGTGATTCAGTACAATTACGGAGGTCCCAAGGGTCCAGACGACGCGATGAATGATCCATCAGT
>CAJNDT010001886.1:0-40359 GCA_905221615.1 Symbiodinium sp. CCMP2592 | reverse complement strand
AGGCAAAAAGAAGGATGCTAGTTGACCATGCTGGTTTCAATTTTGCAAGGCAAAAACAAGGATGCTAGTTGACCACGCTGGTTTCCATTTTGCAAGGCAAAAAGAAGGATGCTAGTTGGACACTCTGGTTTCCTCCTGCAAAAACAAGGATGCTAGTTGACCACGCTGGTTTCCATCTGACAAGGCAAAAACAAGGATGCTAGTTGACCACGCTGGTTTCCATTTTGCAAGGCAAAACCAAGGATGCTAGTTGACCACGCTGGTTTCCATTTTGCAAGGCAAAAAGAAGGATGCTAGTTGCACACGCTGGTTTCCGTGTGCCAAGGCAAAAAAGGATGCTAGTTGACCATGCTGGTTTCCATCTGACAAGGCTAAAACAAGGATGCTAGTTGACCTGTTTCCATCTGAAAAGGCAAAAAGAAGGATGCTAGTTGACCACGCTGGTTTCCATCTGACAAGGCAAAACCAAGGATGCTAGTTGCACACGAAGGTGTGCTTGTTAGTGTGCCACGGCCAAGGTTTTGAGTCGTTCTTGATCAGTTGCTCAATGCTCTGCCTTGAACGGTCATCGCAAAGAAGCTTGATAGCTGCAGTTGCTACTGTAAAGCGATGGCGTGACCGCAGCCTCAGCTGCTGTGGGTAGTGCTTTCTTCTTACACTTTCAACATTTTAACGGTAACTTACGGTCTACTTGCGAATCGAGACGGTTGCAAATATGATAGATTCTTTGAGTCGTGAGTCGTATGTAAGTTAGTATTTAATAATTCAAGCCAAAAGAAATAAAACTATAATTCTAATGTGAGGGGATTCTCTGGGCGGGTGGGGTTTATTCTTGAAGATAGCTTGACTAGAAATAGCTTGACCTTAAATCTTCAAAGTCAGAGCTGCTGAACCCTAAACCCTAAACCCTAAATTTTTAGAATGCGCAAAGCGCCAAGAATGCGACAGCGTAGGTTGTTGGTTTTAACAGTAGAAGGAACAAAAAATCACGAAATTCTCCTACGAAAGCCGAATATCCCCTCCACGGAAGCCCGAAATTTTTCGCGAAATCCTTCCGGCGCGGGGTGGCGTGGGGGGGGTCCGCGGGTGCGGCGCGGGGCCGCGGAGCGCAGCGTGCTGCCCGGGGCGCGCGGGTGGGTGTGGGGTTTGTGCTGGAACCCGGTCTGGGCGAGCATGGGCGCGGGCGCGGGGGCGGGGGGCGTGGCAGGGCGGGGGCGTTGCCGGGCGGGCGACGTGCGCGGGCGCGGGCGCGGCGCGGGGCGCGGCGCGCGGGGGGCGCGGGTGCGGCGCGGGCGCGGGGATCGGGGGCGCGGGGCGTCGGGCGCAGGGGCGATGCCGGGCGCGGGGAGGGGCGCTGGGCGCGGGGGCGCGGGGGCCACGGGCAACCGGCGCGGAGGCGCGCGCGGGGTGCGCGGCCGGCGGGAAACTAACGCACCACAAACACGCACGTCCCTGCAGACGAGATCCACAAGCAAGCCCAATGCGCACGAAATCGACCCCGCAAACAAGCAAGGCCACTACAAAACTAATGACTTGCAGACAACAAGGCAAAAAGGCTCGCAACGCCCGACTCAGGAAAGCCGTCATGCTGGACCTGAACGTGGACTCCAAAATCCACGCCGCCTACGGCACCGTGGTAGGCAGCCGCGTCCGAAACAGGACGGACGTGCTAATCCTGCGACGCTTCCCGCTCTGGCTCTTCCAGCGCGGCGCCACGGAAGGACCCTCGCTGCTGCTGCGAAAGCTCAAAGGGGAAAAGATCGACTGGCAAGCCATGCACGATGCCCGCTGGCCGAAGTCCCGCTGCCAAAAATGCGAAGCGCTCAAAAGCTGGGACCTCTTCTCCCACGCGCAGTGGGAACTGGTGCGGGCAAACCGCGGCGGGCAATGCCTACAATGCCAGCGCGGAGCGATCAACATGAAGAAGGGACCGCTCAAGCGCAACGTCAGCACCCAAGCGAGTCTGGCAAAGAGCGTCAAGTGCAACCAGTGCCACATCACAAAGGTCGAAGAAGCTTTCCCGAAGGCCCAACTGCACCAACAATCCATCAACAAAACAAAAAAAACCCATCCCTTGACAACAAAACAACCAAAGTACAGGTGTCCAGCCGAGCCACAGCCTCCAAGCTTGACGCCGCGCTGGTGCAGCTCGACTCAACCAAGCGATCGTAACTCCCCTCCCCAAACCCGTCTCAGGGCTGCGACAAACAACAAATTGAGACACGAAACCAACAACACCCAAACACCCACCACTCAACACGCACCACCCACCACCCACCACCCGCCCCCTACCACCCACCGCCCACTACCCACTACCCACCACGCACCACAAACCACACACCTCCCACCGCCCACCGCCCACCACCCACCACCACCCAGCACCCGCCAGCCACCTCCCACCACTCACCGCCCACCGCCCACCACCCACCACCCACCACCCACCACCCACCACCGCCCCCCCCCCCACACACCACGCCCACCACCCACACCTCCCCACTAACCACCACGCACCACCAACCACACGCCACCCGCCGGCCACCACCCGCCACCACCCACCGCTCACCACCCACCACCCACCGCCCACCGCCCACCGCCCACCGCCCACCGCCCACCGCCCACCACCCACCACCCGCCATCCACCACCCACCACCCACCGCCCACCGCCCACCGCCCACCAGCCAGACCCCCCCCCCACCCACACACCACCCACCACCCACCACCCACCACCTACCGCCATCCAGCACCCGCCAGCCACCACCCACCACCCACCACCCACAACACCACCCACCACCCCGCCAGCCACCACCCACCACCCACCACCCACCACCCACTACCCACCACCCACCATCCACCACCCGCCACCCACCATCTACCGCCCACCACCCACGCCCACCGCCCCCCCACCAACCACCGCGCACCACCAACCACACACCTCCCACCGCCCACCGCCCACCGCCCACCGCCCACCACCCACCACCACCCATCACCCGTCAGCCACCTCCCACCACTCACCGCCCACCCGTCTCAGGGCTGCGACAAACAACAAATTAAGACGCGAAACCAAGAACACCCAACACGCACCACCCACCACTCAGCACGCACCGCCCACCACCCAACACCCACCACCCACCACCCAACACCCACCCCCTACTACCCACCGCCCACTACCCACCACCCACCACGCACCACCAACCACCCCCCCCCAACCGCCCACCGCCCACCACCCACCACCACCCACCACCACCCAGCACCCGCCAGCCACCTTCCACCACTCACCGCCCACCGCCCACCACCCACCACCCACCACCACACGCCCACCACCCGCACCTCCCCACTAACCACCACGTACCACCAACCACACGCCACCCACCGGCTAGCACCCGCGACTACCCAGCACCCCGCCAGCCACCACCCGCCACCCACTACCCACCACCGCCCACCGCCCACCGCCCACCGCCTACCGGACCACCGCCGCACACCACCAACCACACACCACCCACCGCCCACAGCCCACCGCCCACCACCCACCACCCACCACCCACCACCCACGACCCACCACCAACCACCCACCACCCACCACCCAGCACCCACCACCAAGCACGGACCACCCACCACCAATCAACCCGCAACCCAACACCCACCCCGGCCACCCACCCATCGCGATGGCTACGTTTACGTTTCGAAATTTCGTTTCTGGGTTTAGACAACACCCCCCTATGAAAGAAGTGCAACCTCAAGTTGACTAGGGCGACTGCTACGCTGTCGAACCCTAAACCCTAAACCCTAAACCCTAAACCCTAAACCCTAAACCCTAAACCCTAAACCCTAAACCCTAAACCCTAAACCTTAAACCCTAAACCCTAAACCCTAAACCCTAAACTGAAGGCCGACCCCCCACCGCAGCGAATGGGGTCGGCCGCAGCAGGCGGACCGGAAGGCGCCTGACGGACCGTAGGCGATGGCCGAAAGGCAAGCCGTAGGTCCTGGACCTCAGGTCCACGCGGCTCCAGTGAATAGGCCGCTACTGTCAGCCTATAAAGTAATAACCCTAAACCTTGGTGCAAACCGGCCGGGCACCCTTGAAATCCTCCAACCTTAAATTAAGGACCTGTCGGCCACAATTAAGGATTGAGACTTCAAATTAAGGACGAGGCTTTAAAAGGGCTCGGAGCTTGAAATTAAGGACCGGACCTAAAATTAAGGACCCGGAGCCCGGAGCCGAAACTTAAGGACACGGAGCTTAAAATTAAGGACCGGGCCTAAAATTAAGGACCCGGAGCCGAAAATTCAGGACCCGGAGCTTAAAATTAAGGACCGCCTAAAATTAAGGACCCCGGAGCTTAAAATGACTTAAAATTAAGGACCCGGAATCGAAAATTAAGGACTCGGAGCTTGAAATTAAGGACCGGGCCTAAAATTAAGGACCCGGAGCCCGGAGCCGAAAATTAAGGACCAGGAGCTTAAAATTAAGGACCGGACCCAAAATTAAGGACCCGGAGCTTAAAATTAAGGACCGGAGCTTAAAATTAAGGGCCAGGAGGGGGACCTCGACTTGGGCACTTGGCCCTCATTAAAATGCACATTTTATATAAAGAATTTAACAAGGCCAAATCAGCAGCAATTTTCCAGATTTTTGGAGGGCAAGGAAGAGTTGAGTGGAGCCACACGAAAAGAACGGCACTGTTTTGCTGCAGAATGTGGCCTTGACCGCTTTGGGCACACATGGACACTGGATGGTTTAGTGGCAGCACACGAAAAGAACAGCCCTGTTTTGCTGCAGAATGTGGCCCCGACCCCTCTAGGCACACACGAGCACTCGAGGGTCCATTTTTCGATCCTAAGCTCAGGGACGGTTCCGAGCCCTGGATCGAGGAGTCCCAGGGCGGAGTTTAGTGGAGCCACACGAAAAGAAAGAGGGGGACCTCGACTTGGGCACTTGGCCCTCATTAAAATGCACAATTTATATAAAGAATTTAACAATGCCAAATCAGCAGCAATTTTCCAAATTTCTGGGCCCCGCAAATGGGCGGGGACCCCTGGATTCCTCCTTGCTGCCTTTAAAGAACCTTAAAATTCAGGACCCGGAGCCGAAAATTAAGAACCCGGAGCTTAAAATTAAGGCCAGACCTAAAATCAAGGACCCGGAGCCTAAAATTAAGGGCCCGTAATTAAGGGCCAGGCTAAAATTAAGGCACCGGAGCTTAAAATAAGGACCGGACCTAAAATTAAGGACCCGGAGCCTAAACTTTCAGGCCCGGAGCTTAAAATTAACCGGACCTAATTAAAATTAAGGACCCAGAGCCTGCGCAGGCCCCCACAAAGCCTGCAGAAGGTCCTCCCCCGTAAACCCTGCAGAGGCCCCAGAGGCCACAAGCCCACCGAAGCCACCCAGAAGGCCCTTTGGGTCACTTTGGGGCCTGGAGATTGTCACTCTGGGGCCTGGAGATTGTCACTTGGGGGCCTGGAGATTGTCACTTTGCGCCTGGACTTTTTCACTTTGGTGTTGTGGAAAAGTTGGCTTGGTCTGGTTGAAGTTTTTGCAGGTTTTGCGAGGTTCTTAAAGGTTCAGAATGGTTTTTAAAAGTTTTATCTGGTTTTTGTAGCTGTTTCAATAGGTTTTAAGTAGTTTGAAGGTTGGCAAAAGGGTGTCCAGAAGGTTTCCAGAAGGCCGCGCAGCCCCCACAAAGCCTGCAGAAGGTCCTCCCCCGTAAACCCTGCAAAGGCCCCAGAGGCCACAAGCCCACCGAAGCCACCCAGAAGGCCCTTTGGGTCACTTTGGGGCCTGGAGATTGTCACTTTGGGGCCTGGAGATTGTCACTTTGTTTTGGAGATTGTCACTTTGGCGTTGTGGAAAAGTTGTTTGTTGTTGTTGCTTCCAAACCATATAAGCCCCCCTTGCTAGGGGGGGTTGGGGGGGTAGACAACCCTAAACCCGTTCAAGGTTTGAAATTAGGGTGGGAGGGCGGGCAGTGCAGCTCATGCGCCGACCCCAACCACTTCATGGAGGGGTCGACAGCGCACTCGCAGCGAAAACCCTAAACCCTAAACCCTAAACCCTAAACCCTAAACCCTAAACCCTAAACCCTAAACCCTAAACCCTAAACCCTAAACCCTAAACCCTAAACTGAAGGCCGACCCCCACCGCAGCGAATGGGGTCGGCCGCAGCAGGCGGACCGGAAGGCGCCTGCCGGACCGTAGGCGATGGCTGAAAAGCGAGCCGTAGGTCCTGGACCTCAGGTCCACGCGGCTCCAGTGAATAGGCCGCTACTGTCAGCCTATAAAGTAATAACCCTAACCCTTGGTGCGAACCGGCCGGGGACCCTTGAAATCCTCCTTTCTGGGCCCCGGTAAACCTTGGTGCAAATGGCCGGGGACCCTTGAAATCCTCCAACCTTAAATTAAGGACCTGTCGGCCACAATTAAGGATTGAGACTTCAAATTAAGGACGAGGCTTTAAAATTAAGGATTGGAGCCGAAAATGAAGGACCGGGGCTGCAAAATCTTCTTTTCTGGAGGACCCGGAGTTAAAATTAAGGACCGGAGCCGAAAATTAAGGACCCGGAGCTCAAAATTAAGGACCGGACCTAAAATTAAGGACCCGGAGCCTAAAATTAAGGGCCCGGAGCTTAAAATAAGAACCAAAACCTAAAATTGAGGACCCGGAGCCGAAACTTAAGGACACGGAGCTTAAAATTAAGGACCGGACCTAAAATTAAGGACCCGGAGCCGAAAATTAAGGACCCGGAGCTTAAAATTAAGGACCGGACCTAAAATTAAGGACCCGGAGCATAAAATTAAGGGCCCGGAGCTTAAAATTAAGGGCCAGGACCTCAAATTAAGGACCCGGAGCCGAAAATTAAGAACCCGGAGCTTAAAATTAAGGAGCCGGAGCCGAAAATTAAGAACCCGGAGCTTAAAATTAAGGCCAGACCTAAAATCAAGGACCCGGAGCCTAAAATTAAGGGCCCGAAATAGGGCCAGGCTAAAATTAAGGCACCGGAACTAAAAAAAAGGACCGGACCTAAAATTAGGGACCCGGAGCCTAAACTTAAAGGCCCGGAGCTTAAAATTAACTGGACCTAATTAAAATTAAGGACCCAGAGCCTAGCGCAGGGCCCCACAAAGCCTGCAGAAGGTCCTCCCCCGTAAACCCTGCAGAGGCCCCAGAGGCGACTTTGGGTCACTTTGGGGCCTGGAGGGGCCTGGAGATTGTGACTTGGGGGCCTGGAGATTGTCACTTTGCGCCTGGAGATGGCGTTGTGGAAAAGTTGGCCTGGTCTGGTTGCAAGTTTTTGCAGGTTTTGCGAGGTTCTTAAAGGCTCAGAGTGGTTTTTAAAAGTTTTGAATGGTTTTTGTAGCTGTTTCAATAGGTTTTAAGCAGTTTTGAAGGTGGGCAAAAAGGTGTCCAGAAGGTTTCCAGAAGGCCGCGCAGCCCCCACAAAGCCTGCAGAAGGTCCTCCCCCGTAACCCTGCAAAGGCCCCAGAGGCCACAAGCCCACCGAATCCACCCAGAAGGCCGTTTGGGTGACTTTAGGGCCTGGAGATTGTCACTTGGGGGCCTGGAGATTGTCACTTTGCGCCTGGAGATTGTCACTTTGGCGTTGTGGAAAAGTTGTTTGTTGTTGTTGCCAAACCATATAAGCCCCCCTTGCTAGGGGGGGTTGGGGGGGTAGACAACCCTAAACCCGTTCAAGGTTTGAAATTAGGGTGGGAGGGCGGGCATTGCAGCTCATGCGCCGACCCCAACCACTTTATGGAGGGGTCGACAGCGCACTCGCAGCGAAAACCCTAAACCCTAAACCCTAAACCCTAAACCCTAAACCCTAAACCCTAAACCCTAAACCCTAAACCCCTAAACCCTAAACCCTAAACCCTAAACTGAAGGCCGACCCCCCACCGCAGCGAATGGGGTCGGCCGCAGCAGGCGGACCGGAAGGCGCCTGCCGGACCGTAGGCGATGGCTGAAAAGCGAGCCGTAGGTCCTGGACCTCAGGTCAACGCGGCTCCAGTGAATAGGCCGCTACTGTCAGCCTATAAAGTAATAACCCTAAACCTTGGTGCAAACCGGCCGGGCACCCTTGAAATCCTCCTTTCTGGGCCCCGGTAAACCTTGGTGCAAATGGTCGGGGACCCTTGAAATCCTCCAACCTTAAATTAAGGACCTGTCGGCCACAATTAAGGATTGAGACTTCAAATTAAGGACGAGGCTTTAAAATTAAGGATTGGAGCCGAAAATGAAGGACCGGGGCTGCAAAATCCTCTTTTCTGGAGGACCCGGAGTTAAAATTAAGGACCGGAACCGAAAATTAAGGACCCGGAGCTCAAAATTAAGGACCGGACCTAAAATTAAGGACCCGGAGCCTAAAATTAAGGGCCCGGAGCTTAAAATAAGAACAAAAACCTAAAATTGAGGACCCGGAGCCGTAAAATTAAGGACCGGACCTAAAATAAAGGACCCGGAGCCGAAAATTAAGGACCCGGAGCTTAAAATTAAGGACCGGACCTAAAATTAAGGACCCGGAGCATAAAATTAAGGGCCCGGAGCTTAAAATTAAGGGCCAGGACCTAAAATTAAGGACCCGGAGCCGAAAATTAAGAACCCGGAGCTTAAAATTAAGGCCAGACCTAAAATCAAGGACCCGGAGCCTAAAATTAAGGGCCCGAAATAGGGCCAGGCTAAAATTAAGGCACCGGAACTGAAAAAAGGACCGGACCTAAAATTAGGGACCCGGAGCCTAAACTTAAAGGCCCGGAGCTTAAAATTAATTGGACCTAATTAAAATTAAGGACCCAGAGCCTAGCGCAGGGCCCCACAAAGCCTGCAGAAGGTCCTCCCCCGTAAACCCTGCAGAGGCCCCAGAGGCGACAAGCCCACCGAAGCCACCCAGAAGGCCCTTTGGGTCACTTTGGGGCCTGAAGATTGTCACTTTGGGGCCTGGAGATTGTCACTTGGGGGCCTGGAGATTGTCACTTTGCGCCTGGAGATTGTCACTTTGGCGTTGTGGAAAAGTTGGCCTGGTCTGGTTGCAAGGTTTTGCAGGTTTTGCGATGTTCTTCAAGGCTCAGAATGGAAATAAAAAAGTTTTGCATGGTTTTTGTAGCTGTTTCAATAGGTTTTAAACAGTTTTGAAGGTGGGCAAAAAGGTCCAGAAGGTTTCCAGAAGGCCGCGCAGCCCCCACAAAGCCTGCAGAAGGTCCTCCCCCGTAAACCCTGCAAAGGCCCCAGAGGCCACAAGCCCACCGAAGCCACCCAGAAGGCCCTTTGGGTCACTTTGGGGCCTGGAGATTGTCACTTTGGGGCCTGGAGATTGTCACTTTGGGCCTGGAGATTGTCACTTTGCGCCTGGAGATTGTCACTTTGGCGTTGTGGAAAAGTTGGCTTGGTCTGGTTGCCGAACCATATAAGCCCCCCTTGCTAGGGGGGGTTGGGGGGGTAGACAACCCTAAAACCCGTTCAAAAACAAGGTTTGAAATTAGGGTGGGAGGCGTGCATTGCCGCTCATGCGCCGAACCCCCAAACCCCTTATATGGAGGGGTCGACAGCGCACTCGCAGCGAAAACCCTAAACCCTAAACCCTAAACCCTAAATTCCCACCCAGGCCTGCTTAGGCCGTACCCACCCTTTCTCTTAGGGTGCCTGGACCCAGAAGGATATCCGGCAGTGATTGACACCAACTCTGGATGGACAATGGGTGGAGCCATCGGAGAGTGGTCGAATTCAGCCCCTAGGGCTGAGCCAAGCCATTAGGCCCCTTGCGTGGCGCCCATATTCGCAGAGGGAATTCCTTCGAATCTCAAGAGATTAAAATACCCTAAACCCGACGACCAAATCCCTTGGTGGTGTTTTCCTTTTGGCCCCCCCTCAGAAAAGGCCCCAGAGGCCGGCCCAGGGGGGCCCCCCAGCTGGCAGATTCCAGGGACCCGGGGGGCTCCTGGCGGGTCCTAGGGGGAGACCTGGGGTCTTTCTGCCCTTCCCAGTTTCTTGGCCATTTCTGGTGCCCCCAAATGGCCCCCCTGGCCACCCCTGGCCCCCCTGGCCCCCCCTGGCCCCCCCTGGCCCCCCCTGGCCCCCCTGGCCCCCCCTGGCCTCGCCTGCCCCCCTCGCGTGCGAGGGGTGGCTTTCCGGTTTTGGGTCTACTAACCCTCCCGCCCCCTGGCCCACCTGCCCCCCCCTGGCCCGGTCCCCCTGGCCCTCCTGGCCCGCCCTGGCCTGGCTCCCTGACCCTCTTTGTGGCGTGTGTAGGTGCGGCTTTCCTGGCCCCAACAGACAGACCAGGGGCAGGTGGGAATTGAGGGCGTAAGCGCTAAACCCTAAAAGGCAATGTTTTGGGTGGTAGCCTGTGTATTCTCACAGCGGGCGGGAAAAGGTGAGGAACCAATGTGTAATTGTTTAGTGGTGGAATCACTTTCGAACGCTAGACGTCGATATGCCGCCCCCCCACACCCCTGGGAGTGTTGGGGCGCCATCCTACATAGAAAATACTGCCGCTGCGCGGCGAGACGCCCTAAACCCTAAACCCTAAACCCTAAACCCTAAACCCTAAACCCTAAACCCTAAACCCTAAACCCTAAACCCCTAAACCCTAAACCCTAAACCCTAAAACCCTAAACCCTAAACCCTAAATTTTAGACGGCCAGAGGCCGAAGGTGCGCCAGCGCAGGTTCTGGTTTGATGCCCAGCAGGTACGCAGGATTTAAGGCAAGCAACGGTCGACCACAGGGCAGTTTAAGTAAATTGACAAGTTTTTTCTAAGTGCAACTGAACGGTTTAAGTAAATTGAAATGACCCAAGCAACACACCCAACCCTAAACCTTTAACCCTAAACCCCTAAACCCGAAAACCCTAAACCCTAAGCCTAAACCCGAAACCCCTAAACCCTAACCCTAACCCTAAACCCTAAAACCCTAAATCCTAAACCCGAAAACCCTAAACCCTAAGCCTAAACCCGAAACCCCTAAACCCTAACCCTAAACCCGAAAACCCTCAACCCCTTAACCCGAAAAGCCTTAAGTATATTGAGAAGGTTAGCCCCCACGAGGTTTTAAGTAAATAAGATGACTCAAACAACCTGGTTTCAGTAAATTGAAAGAGTTGCCCCCCCCCCCCCCCCACGAGGGTTTAAGTAAGTTGAAAGGTTTAAGTATATTGAGAAGGTTAACCCCCACGAGGTTTTAAGTAAATAAGATGACCCAAACAACCTACCCACAACCCTAGCCCCAAACCCCAAAAATACGAGGGCGATCCCTAAACCCTGACGAACCCTGCGTTCCAACCAACCCTAAACCCTAAGAAACAAAAGCCCTAAGAGCATGCACTCCAAACCTCACTGCCTCGGAGCCCCAACCCACCTTCCAAGTCTGAAGGCCGACCCCCCACCGCAGCGAATGGGGTCGGCCGCAGCAGGCGGACCGGAAGGCGCCTGCCGGACCGTAGGCGATGGCCGAAAGGCAAGCCGTAGGTCCTGGACCTCAGGTCCACGCGGCTCCAGTGAATAGGCCGCTACTGTCAGCCTATATAATAATAACCCTAAACCTCAGTGCAAACGGCCGGGGACGCCTGGATTCCTCCTTTCTGGGCCCCGGTAAACCTTGGTGCAAATGGTCGGGGACGCCTGGATTCCTCCTTGCTGCCTTTGAAGAGCCTTAAATTAAACACCCGGAACCGAGGATTAAGGACTGAACAAGAAATTAAGGACTCGAGCTTGAATTAAGTACAGGAGCTTGAATTTCAGGATTTGAACTTAAAATTAAGGACCCGAAGCTCCAAATTAAGAACCTGGAGCTTACAATGCAAGGGTTTTTGAAAACACTGGTCCTTCTTCAGCCTCAAAACTGCAAGGCTTTTTGTGCCTTTGGGGTTCCGCGCACCCTCCGCCACCGGATGCATTACGAAGGCCTGTGAGCCATTTCGCCTGCAGGCCAACAAAAAAAGATGTTCTTCAGCTGACAACCAGCCACAAAACAGCCTCCTGGGGCAAGCTTTGCGAGCCATTTCGCCTGGAGGCCAACAAAAAAAGATGTTCTTCAGCTGACAATTAGCCAGAAACAGCCTCCTGGGGCAAGCTTTGCGAGCCATTTCGCCTGGAGGCCAACAAAAAAAGATTTTCTTCAGCTGACAACCAGCCACAAAACGGCCTTCTGGTGCAAGCTTTGTGAGCCATGTCGCCTGCAGGCCAACAAAAAAGGATTTTCTTCAGCTGACAACCAGCCAGAAACAGCCTCCTGGGGCAAGCTTTGTGAGCCCTTTCGCCTGGAGGCCACTAAAAAAAGATTTTCTTCAGCTGACAACCAGCCACAAACAGCCTCCTGGGGCAAGCACAGAGCAGGATAAATAGAAATTGTATTTGCCACACCGTTGGGAAGCACCAAGATGCCAGCAAACAGTGCAGAACAAAAACACACCATTTTGTTAACCCTTGTTGTTGTGCTCAACATCCTTGAAACAAGAAGTCAAGAACCAGTGCAGAAAAAAAAGCCCCATTGTGTTAGTCCTAGTTGTCGTGCTCAACATTCTTAAAACAAGAAGCCAAGAACCAGTGCAGAAAAAAAGCCCCATTTTGTTAGTCCTAGTTGTCGTGCTCAACATCCTTAAAACAAGAAGCCAAGAACCAGTGCAGAAAAAAAGCCCCATTTTGTTAGTCCTGGTTGTCGTGCTCAACATCCTTGAAACAAGAAGCCAACAACCGGCCCCTTCCCCCACCGGACCTCTCACGATTGACACCTGCTGTCAATCTGGCAAGGGAGTGTGACAGCCATCCGCCGGGAGGGTCCAGAGCTACTGACAATCCAAAGGGGCAAACGGCCAGCAAGGGAGTGTGACAGCCATCCGCCCCCTTTCCACCAAGCTCCACCCAGATTGCCACCAGCTGACAATCTGAAGCCCTGAAGATTGCCACCTGCTGACAATCCAAAGGGGCAACCGGCCAGCAAGGGAGTGTGACAGCCATCCGCCCCCTTTCCACCAAGCTCCACCCAGATTGCCACCAGCTGACAATCTGAAGCCCTGAAGATTGCCACCTGCTGACAATCCAAAGGGGCAACCGGCCAGCAAGGGAGTGTGACAGCCATCCGCCCCCTTTCCACCAAGCTCCACCCAGATTGCCACCAGCTGACAATCTGAAGCCCTGAAGATTGCCACCTGCTGACAATCCAAAGGGGCAACCGGCCAGCAAGGGAGTGTGACAGCCATCCGCCCCCTTTCCACCAACCCCCACCACGATTGCCACCTATTGGCAATCTGTACCCCCTTAAGATTGCCACCTGTTGGCAATCTGTACCCCCCTAAGATTGCCACCTGCTGACAATCTAGATCCCCTGTGATTGCCACTTGTTGGCAATCTGTACCCCCTTAAGATTGCCACCTGTTGTCAATCTGTACCCCCCTAAGATTGCCACCTGCTGACAATCTAGATCCCCTGGGATTGCCACCTGTTGGCAATCTGTATCCCCCTACGATTGCCGCCTTCTGACAATCTAGACCCCCTAAGATTGCCACCCCTTTGGGGCCTGGAGATTGTCACTCGGGGCCTGGCGATTGTCACTTTGGGGCCTGGAGATTGTCACCTGGGGCCTGGCGATTGTCACTTTGGGGCCTGGAGATTGTCACTCGGGGCCTGGCGATTGTCACTTTGGGGCCTGGAGATTGTTGGGGCACTTTGGGGGAGATTGTCACTTTGGGGCCTGGAGATTGTCACTTTGGCGTTGTGGGTGGCCTGGTTGCAAGTTTTTGCAGGTTTTGAGAGGTTTTTAAAGGCTCAGAGTGGTTTTAAAACGTTCTAAGTGGCTTCCGAAGTTATTTCAAAGGGCTTTAAGCAGTCTTGAAGCCGGGCAAAATTGACACCCACCGTCAATCTACGACCGCCCGGGGACCAGGATTTCCCCGACCCGCGCGCGTACACACAATGCGCTTTTGGACCCTCCGTTCGCACCCCAAGGGAGCATGCTAACTGTCTTTTGGAAGCTAGTAATGGCGTTGAACTACAGCGACTGCTGTACGCGCCAGTTCACTAGCGAAGCGGCCTCCAAATACCTAAAAAGAGCCGAGGTGCCTTCCTTGAGCATTCCAAAAGTAGGCCGCGGGCATACTTTTGGGATGTGTGCCACGGACGCGCTTTGCGCGAGGATCGGTTTGTTTTCCTCAGTGCCAAGGGCCAAGGGGGCTTCCCATTGAGCCTGTCAACGGGAACGCGTGTACTCGCTCGCGGGTGCGCGTTACTACCGGGGATCCGATCTATCTCCAATCGGTGAACACATATGGGCGAAGGATGTTTCAATCCGACCAGAAACATCGGGGAAGCAGGGAGCGTGTGCTGCGGGACATTCTCTTATAAGGCGCCTAAAATAAGGCCATCCCAGTACTAAGTACGCTGGGGGGTGCCTTCGAAGACCTTCACACTCTCATACTTCCCACGCATGCATTCACTGAACATGTCCAAGCCAAGGACTGATTTTTGGTGCAAGCGACTCGGCTGCAATTAAACACGTGCATGTCCACGGCCATCATCAACATATATGTTAACTCAACATGTGCTCGCCCAGGCATTGCTCTGGTGGTCGCAACTCGGCTGCAATCAAACATGTCCACGTCTAGAGCGTGCTTGCGTCATGCTTGCGTCATGCTTGCATCAATTTCCCAAGCACCAAGATGCCAGCAAACAGTGCAGAACAAAAACACACCATTTTGTTAACCCTTGTTGTTGTGCTAAACATTCTTGAAACAAGAAGTCAAGAACCAGTGCAGAAAAAAAGCCCCATTGTGTTAGTCCTAGTTGTCGTGCTCAACATCCTTAAAACAAGAAGCCAAGAACCAGTGCAGAAAAAAAGCCCCATTTTGTTAGTCCTAGTTGTCGTGCTCAACATCCTTAAAACAAGAAGCCAAGAACCAGTGCAGAAAAAAACACACCCCATTTTGTTAACCCTGGTTGTCGTGCTCAACATCCTTAAAACAAGAAGTCAAGAACCAGTGCAGAAAAAAAGCCCCATTTTGTTAGTCCTAGTTGTCGTGCTCAACATCCTTAAAACAAGAAGCCAAGAACCAGAGCAGAAAAAAACACACCCCATTTTGTTAACCCTGGTTGTCGTGCTCAACATCCTTAAACCAAGAAGCCAAGAACCAGTGCAGAAAAAAAGCCCCATTTTGTTAGTCCTAGTTGTCGTGCCACCTGCTGACAATCTGGTCCCCTCGGGATTGCCACCTACCGACAATCCAAGGAAGCATAGGGCCAAAGTGAAGTGTGACAGCCATCCGCCCCCTTTCCACCAAGCTCCACCCAGATTGCCACCAGCTGACAATCTGAAGCCCTGAAAATTGCCACCTGCTGACAATCCAAAGGGCAACCGGCCAGCAAGGGAGTGTGACAGCCATCCGCCCCCTTTCCACCAACCCCCACCAGGATTGCCACCTCTTGGCAATCTGTGCCCCCTTAAGATTGCCACCTGTTGGCAATCTGTACCCCCCAAGATTGCCACCTGCTGACAATCTAGATCCCCTGTGATTGCCACCTGTTGGCAATCTGTACCCCCTTAAGATTGCCACCTGTTGGCAATCTGTACCCCCTAAGATTGCCACCTGCTGACAATCTAAATCCCCTGTGATTGCCACCTGTTGACAATCTGTACCCCGCTACGATTGCCGCCTTCCGACAATCTAGACCCCCTAAGATTGCCACCTGTCGGCAATCCATTAGGCCTGGCAAGTGGCAGCTAAGCACCAAAAACTCAAGTGTGATTGCCACCTGTTGGCAATCTAGCCCCCCCGCCCCCACCAGGATTGCCACCTTCTGACAATCTACACCCCTAGGATTGCCACCTGCCGGCAATTTATGAGGCCTGGCAAGTGGCAGCCAAGCACCGAAAACGCCGAACCCGAACCGTACACACAATGCGCTTTTGGACCCTCCGCTCGCCCCCTAAGGGGACATGCTAACTGTCTTTTGGAAGCTAGTAATGGCGTTGAACTACAGCGACTGCTGTACGCGCCAGTTCACTAGCGAAGCGGCCTCCAAATACCTAAAAAGAGCCGAGGTGCCTTCCTTGAGCATTCCAAAAGTAGGCCGCGGGCATACTTTTGGGATGTGTGCCACGGACGCGCTTTGCGCGAGGATCGGTTTGTTTTCCTCAGTGCCAAGGGCCAAGGGGGCTTCCCATTGAGCCTGTCAACGGGAACGCGTGTACTCGCTCGCGGGTGCGCGTTACTACCGGGGATCCGATCTATCTCCAATCGGTGAACACATATGGGCGAAGGATGTTTCAATCCGACCAGAAACATCGGGGAAGCAGGGAGCGTGTGCTGCGGGACATTCTCTTATAAGGCGCCTAAAATAAGGCCATCCCAGTACTAAGTACGCTGGGGGGTGCCTTCGAAGACCTTCACACTCTCATACTTCCCACGCATGCATTCACTGAACATGTCCAAGCCAAGGACTGATTTTTGGTGCAAGCGACTCGGCTGCAACTAAACATGTCCGTGCTCGTGTTCGTTATTCTTGTGTTTGCATTCCTTCTTTGCCGATGCCAAGGTACAACCAACGAGGCCGGCAACGGAAGACGGCCACCAAGCTGCAGCTACACGCATGCACGTTTACACTTTCCCTTCACTCGGCCCAAGACTGGAGACCCATCCACGATTGAGAGTCCCTACAAAGGCAATACGTGCTTTCAAAAATCTTTGCATGTTCGATGTTGAAGACCACCACGCCGGGCTCTCATCTCAAACCCATTTTGTCGGCCTCGTGCTAAATCGTAATGCCAGTATCTCACAATCGACCTCAGCCAAGACCTTCAACCTCGTCAGGAATCGGCCCACAATTGGGGAGACTCGGAGAATGCAGCTAAGCCATTCGAAACTCGCAGGCGGTAAAGTCCTCATGCGCACGCATTGCCTGCGAGAACTCCACGCACAACCAAGGCGAGCAGCTTCGGCAGAAGCCCATCCACCATAAAAGAGTCCCGACAGATGAAGACATCACTGGCAGAAGCTCTGGCTGTCAGGTCTCGCTTGCAGCATAAAGCAACCCAAACCAGCTGTCATCATGTCACAGCCAAGGTACAGCTCTGGTCGCATCTGGACTGCCACTAGACATGTTCATACTTGCCTTGTGTTTACAGTGATTCCCTTCCAATGCCAAGGTACGACTAAGCGAGGACTCCCGGAGTTCAATTGGGAAGCCCGCCCACCGCCTGACATATCCTCGTCCAATTTATGAAGGAAATCGGCTTGGAGAGCTTGCGAATCACCTGACAATCGTCACCTTCGTCCGCTTTATGAAGAAAATCGGCGTGGGGAGCCTGCGAACCACCTGGCAATCCATATTCCCGTCCTCTGTATGAAGGAAATTTACTTGGAAAGCTCCCTCGTAGCTGTACGTAGCTGTGTTCCAGGTAGAGGCATACCGTCTTTCAGCTGGAATACAAGTGGAAATGATACTGGTTTCACAAGGAAGGCAACTGGCGCACGAGTGAAAACATGCTCGGCCCAGAGCATCGTTCCCGAGTCTTCCCAGGTGTGCGGGAGAGCGGCGGAGATCGAAGCATGTAGCTTCCAGTCTTGCAGATGCTGCTTGAGCATTGCACCCTGTATTCCGCAGCCTCACTCTTGCGGCTCAAAGCTTGCATTTGCTTGCCTTCAGAGCACCCACGAGATGGACGGCCGCTGTCTGGAGTGGAGCCGGTGTTTGGAAGGCGGTCCTGGCTCGTGGTCATTGATTGACTCGGACGGTGTGGCCTTTACCACTGAAGCAACTCCTCGATGGGATCTGCACTTCTTTTCCACCGATTTCGTGGAGAGGCTGCAGTGCCGATTCGTCCAGTGGCACCCAGCAGATGCTCAGGTTGCTGTGTTCGAAGCTGAAGACAGTTATCCTGCCGAAAAGGTCTACGTCCGTGCAGTGCCCTCACCCTTTGTTGTCACCTGCAGCTTGACACCTGTCGCACGAAATGCCGTCGACGTGGTGTTCACCACGGTGGCCGGCGGCGAGCTGCTGCGAATCACCGGCATGTCAAACCCTTTGCCGGAGATGGAAGAGCTTGCTACATCCGCTGCCCTAGCCGCGGCAGCCCAAGGCCGTCTGCAGAGCCGCAACCAAGCAGTGTGCACGGCGTCAGACGGGCAGCTGGTCACATTGGTCCTTTCCCATGACATGTGGGACATGATTGACAGTGCAGGAAACCCCAGCCATTGAGTGTACAGGTCAGTGCGACGGCGAAACTGAGAAAAGCTTCCATGTGCGCATAGTGTAGTCTTGGCACTCGGCCAGTTTCACCCCAACCAGGATGAAAGACCGAGCAAGAGCACAGGAGCTTCAGGCAGTATTATAATGTCGGTAGCAGCAGCAGATCATGAAACATGCCCCTGCTATGACAGACTTTCCACCAGTGTGCCGCAGCCAATCTTGTGCTCAGACGAGCTATATACAGCAAATCCAATCGAGAACCCCCAGGCACGTGGGGACTGGAACTGAAGAAGGCAAAACACGATTCGCTCCTGTCCTTCCGCCCCTGGAGGTGAAACCATCATGCAGCCCGAAAGCAGCCGACGGTGGGCCGACATGACAGACGACGACGGACAGGCGAGATCGCACGCAGACACGTGCAAACGAACCACCCCTGCTGAAATCTTTCGGGCCTTAGCCACGCACCGAACCACGAGGCCATCGGCTGGGAGTTCGAAGCGTTCAAGAAGGACTACCTGGCAAGGAGGTGCAGCCTCACACTTTTGACGCCCGTGCCTGCCCCAGAGCCTCCGCACAAACAGCCCGTGAACACATGCATGAATATCTCGCAGCTGCGCACCGAACCTACGCGACCGAGGCCGGAACAATCAAGATCGACGAGGCACGCTGACAGCTTTTGCCGTCACCCTCACATAGAAACAGAGAGAAGACACGGGCACGAACGCACGAGGCGTGGAAAGCCTTCCCGACAACAGCGCCCCGGCGGGGCACGTCCACGCCCTCCGGCGCAAGGCAAAGAACACGCCGACGACAGAAGGCGCTACGGCCAAAATTCAACCAAGGACTTAAATAATGTGTGACGAAACGAGACATAGAAAGAGAAAATTGCCAGCCGTGCGCGTCATGACCTGCAGGCCCCAAAGAAGCCGCTGCAGTGCCAGCCACGATGGACGGCCGACGACGACGAAGCCCTGGAACAGGCATTCCAGCGGGCAGAGGCGCCGCACAGAAGAGTTCGAAACCGCATGCATGCACCCTTTCTCGCACCGTGTGCTGCTGTGCAGGCCGAAAGAACAAAGGCCGCCGCGACCGGAAGCGACAACAACGATCCAGCAACGCTTGCAAGAAGCACCGCTGGACGACTTCGCGCAGAACCGGCTGCACGACGAGGAGGCGCCGGGCCGGATTCCGACGACGAATCGGAGCCCGGCCCCAGCATCGAGGCCGGTTGCATCGTTCGGGGGTCCATTAATTAATTAAGTCCGTTCAAGCGACGGCTCCACACGGAGAGTGCACCCGGCAGGAGCACTTTGGGGGCGAGCTGACCATGAAGAAGATGACGGGCGACGGCAACTGCCTCTTCCACGCGCTCGCGGAGAAAAGCGGCGAGGACGGGGTCCACCTACGATCCCTGATCATCCAGTACCTGAAAGAGAACGCGTTTTCCCAAGAGCACGAAGAGCAAGTGGAAACCTGGCTGGAGGAAGCCGAACACCTCGAAAGCAACCCGAGCAACTGGGGCGGCGACACGGCCGTCGTGGCCTTCACCCTCATGAAACAACAGCGAACTTTTGTGCACTGGCGGGAGTCCGACGGCGAGATCCGCACGAGCGAGCGCACACACACGGAAGTGGGCGCAGAGGCCTTTCAGAACATCATGCAAGCAATCCATCTCTGGTACAACGGGAAGGACCACTACGATGTGCTGGTGCCCAGCCAGGACCACACGCAACCGCCGCTACCACCACCACCACTGCCACCGCCACCACCACCCCACCCGGAACCCCGCCCAGCCAAGCGCAGCAGAACCGGAACCAGCAAAGCGGACCAGGCACGCAAAGCCGCATCGGATCCGGAGGCATCGCCGTCCAGACCAGAGGAAGGGCCCAGCTTGCTGGAGGACCTAACCAACATGCCCGTGGCACCGGACAGCAACCACCCCAGGCGGAACTTGGAAGACGCTCTCCAGCACCTGGCAAACGCCCAGCTGCGGACCCAGCCTCTGATACCGCCCGAAGCCAAGCCCGAGGAGCTCGACAGCGGGGAAGCCTGGCCACAGGTCTTCTGCGCCTTCAAGGGCTGCAGCTGGTCGTCGGCCACCGGCACCGAACACCAGCTCCAGGTGGTAAAGATGGTTGCGGACGGCGACTGCTTGTTCCACGCGCTGGCCCATGGTCACAAGCGAACGATGGAGGACGAGAACGGTGCCAGGCCTCTTCCTGCAGACCTGGGACAGGCTCTGCGCCGGGAGGTGACAAGCTTCTTGACAGCCCATGCATTCGAGCAGGGCGACTTCGCAGAGAACTGGCTAGAAGAAGCGGAACATCTGGAAAGAGGATCAGAGGAGGCTTGGGCTGGAAACGACTCCATCGTGGCCTTCTCCCTGATGAAGAAATGCCGCGTGCAGGTGCACACGCGCCTTCCCGACGGCTCCATCGTCGCAATCGACTCCACCCATCGTGATCTTCAAAATCTCGCTGATTTGCCCACGGTTCATGTGTTCTACAATGGACAAGACCATTACGATGCATTGGTGCAAGCCGAAGATGTGGCACTGCTGGTGCCCGCGTGGAAGGGTCAGACGCGGCCGATGAGGTACTGGCGACTGCCGAATGAATTGCCGCCGCTGGAAAGCGGCGATTCACTGCCACCAATCAAGAAAACAAGATCGGCGGAGTCCGTCATGGCACCTGAAACCCCTGACCGTGCCGAAGACATCCTGGACGAGGTGTGCAAGGCGGTCGTGGCGCCGGCATCCACCCACCCGCATCGCCAAATGGAGGATGCCATTACGAAGCTGGCGACGACCAGGCTTCGGGACCATCCCACACTCCCGCCTCTTGCCCTGCCGGAAGAAGTGGATGCGGGCGAGGCATGGCCCCATGCCTTCTGCGCGTTTAGCGGCTGTTTGTGGACCGCCAGAACGGGCACGGAGGACGACCTGCTTCAGCACCTCCACGAGCAGCATGGCGCCGACCTCGATCCCCTAGCAAATCTTCTCTGGAATGGCTATCAGGATAAGCGCGATCTGCTCAGCGTTTACAATGCCGCTCTGAGCGTCAAGTGCCGCTCGGCCGCTCCCCTGGCGGGCAGCTCGCTCGACCGGATGGCCCTGGAAAAGTTCGCAGAAGCGACTGCTGAGGACCACGTGGAGTCCCTGATCTGCTTCTCTTGTGCTTGCAGCTACACGCGCATCGCGGAGACGGACGCTCGGGGCGACATCCAGTGGCACCGTCCTCTGGAGCAGACGAACAAGTTCCTCGGCCAGCCCGTCAAGGTCATCGAGCAGCTCCTGGGATTGGACCAGTTCCTTGGAAAGTACGACCATCTGGTCGAAAACGCCAAGTTAACGGACTTCGAAGACTTCGAGAACTGGCACCTCAAACTGGCAGGGGAAGCACAGCACGTTCGCTTGCTTTGCTGCCCCGAAGATCACCGATGCACAAAGAATCCAGAGCATCCCCGCGCCAGAGTTCTGTGCGAGCATTGCGAGGTGCCGGTTTGTCGCAGTTGCCTGGACTGCTTGAGCAGGAAGAAGCTGCCTCCGGCGAGCCTCGCAAATGACATGTGGACAGGCTACGGCCCCGAAAGGCTTTACCAGGAGAGCGTGACGGTCATGGAGATGTTGTGCGCCAGTCCCTACATCACGACCCTCGTTTGCTTGACGATGGAGGCTCGCTACCGGGCGGAGGGAGCGCCCTTGGACCAGACGGCTCACATGCCGCGCCATCGTTTGGGCGCCCGCGGCAATGCGATTACCTTTCCTTTGCCTTGGGAGGACCTGCTTCGTAAGCTGGAGGGCCAGGACACCAGCCCTTCCGACTTACCCCGGAACCCCAACGAGCTCTCCGACGTCGTCCGGGTGATCCTCAAGACCAACAAGACGGGCCAGACTTCCGAGGCGGACTTGAAGAACTTGATTCACCAGGCAAGAGTCCGGCGGCACGTGGTGGTGCAGCTCATCCTGGACATGCGCCGTTACGGGCACCCTTCTTTCCAAGATATCAGAGAGGAGAAAATCAGGGAGAAGGCAAGCTCGCTGCCGGAGGACGGCGTGCCGCCCGAAGTCGTGAAGATCTTCGGCGAGCTGGACGACTCGCAGGAGAAGCTGCAACCGCAGAAAGCCGCCACGCCGGTGGACGGCCTCAGGAGCATCGATCAGGCAGGGAAACTATAACGAGAGTTTGTCAGCGGCAGAGTCTTGGAGCAAGCAAGACCGGTTTGTTAAGTGAGCAGCGTGCATCCCGCAATCAGGCCGGCGCCACCTTCTCGGCGCAGCGGCCGCGAGCCATCGTGGCGGAGGGCAGCAGCCTCGACCGACAGGACCAGAATGCCGTGGGCATGGCAGCTCTCACAAGCTTGGAGGCAGTGGACAAGATTGCAGAGAGGAAAGCAGAGACGTTGGTGGCGACCACGGGGAACGTTCTCGTCGACCAGTTCCAGCCCCGCTACTTCGCCATGGCCTTCGCCTTCTGCTTCAAGCACGGCACCGCGTGTCCAGACGTTCTCAACAAGAAGAACCCATCGGTCAGTCGGAGGCGTCAGAAGGATTCCGCTGCCCCGACCGTCGACATCCACGACTGGGCTGCCATCATGGGCCGTCGAGTGGAAGCCCAGTTCCGTCGAGACTGGAACTTCGGCTTCGTTCTGTGGAACTATCTCTTTCGGACAATGGTGAACTTGGATGGCAGCACCTCCTTGTACTCCCAGGGCGGCAAGAAGATGACGGGCGAGGAGTTCCTTCAGGGGTCGACGGAGCTTCGAGAGCAGCTGCAGCGCGGGAAGTACGTGGACATCACCGGCGCCCAGAAGAGCGTGCAAGGCGACTTCTCCAAAGTCCAGCACGTGCCGGGACTATCGGCTGCTGCGAAGAAGATAGCGCAGGACGTCAACGCCAAGTGCCGCAACATCCCAGGGACCCACGAGACCAGGAACCTCATGCGGCAGCAGACCCACGCGTACAGAGTGTGCTACGGCACTTCCGTCTTCCTGACCTTTTCGCCTTCGGAGAGGGATTCCACGCTGATGCTGAGGCTGGCGAGAACACGAGACACGGACCCCGCCCTGCAGCAGAGCGGCAAGCCGACTTGTCAGGAAATTGGCCAACCGCCCCTGGATGAGGATTTCATGGAGCTGGACCCTCAGGTGCTGGCCCAAATCCTGCCAGACTACGACGAGCGGAGGGCGATCCTGGCCAGAGACCCTCTTGCCTGTGCTGATGGCTTCTGGACGTTGGTGCAGTTGGTCTTGCGGCATCTCTTCGGGATTCGCTGGTGCCCCAACTGTCCGAACTGCGCCAAGTCGGACAAGCCCTGCACGGACGCGTTCGGGAGCAATGCCACGGCCATGGGCGGAGTACTGGGCAGAGTGGATGCAGCCTTCGGCTCCATCGAATGCCAGAGGAGCGGCGCTCTGCACGCTCACTTCCAAGTGTTCTTGCAGTGCCTCCACCAATTCACGCCCCTCTCGGAGATCGTGGCGCTGGGCAGAGAAGCTTACATGGACTTGGTGGAGAAGTACAAGGCCTACAACGCCCACGTGAGGCGCACCGTGTACTGCAATCCGGCGGCCTGGCAGAAGGAGCGCGACGCCGTGGAAAAGGAATGGCCGGAGTACCGGAGCTCAGTCCTCATGCTCAGTCGGCCCGGATATCAAAGCGATGCCCGGCTCTCCGCGAAAGCCTGGAAACAGAAACACTTGGAAGAGGACGTGGAGGAGCTCCAGAAGCACAAGCAGCACCACGTCCATTTGCCCAAGGACACGGATCCGCAAGGGCCCAGACTTCCTCTCTCGCATTGCCGCGACAAGCGGGACCCGACGAAGTGCAAGGCCGGCTTCCCGCACTACAACCAGCTGACCGAGGAGACCTTGATCGTTTGCGAAGGGCTGGCCAGGCAGATGGACATGCCCGTCAAAGGCAAGAAAAGCATGCTCGGCTCCCTCTGGGGTCCGGTGAACGACCCGGAGCTCAACGGCACCCACCCTGCCTTGCTGGCGGCGCTTCGCTGCAATTCCGATCTGCAGCTGCCCTACCGCTTCCCGATCAACGAAGACATTCACAGCCACAAATGCCAGGACGAGAGCTGCCGCGGAAAAAGCCAAGCCGTGCGAACCTTGGTTCGAGAAGCCCAGCGGAACCAGGCCGCCCAGGCAGGCTACGGCTGCGACTACCAGAACAAGCGCCTCCCCATCGCCATCCACGAGATCAAGGAGTGGAACAAGGGGAACAAGGAGCTCGCAGAAGAGCTGAAGGGCAAGCCAGCCGGGTACGTGGCCTCACGGGTGGAGAACCGCTTCATCACAGACAGCTTCGCTCGAGGTGTTTGTCGCGGTGCCGTGGAATGCAGCAACCTCATCACGCGGAGCAAGCACGGCGACCCCGTGGAAGCGGAGTCCATCCGCACCGCACCCGTCGTATTCCTTCCGCTGTGGTACGGCTTGAGCCTGCTGCAGGCAGCCGCCGACGCGGAAGCCTGGCCTGCAGAGCCGCAGCGTTGGACCACGGAACCCAAGTGGAGAAAGCAGCAGCAGCCGCGAGCGGTGAGGCACTGTCCGTTCTGGACGCTGTACGGCTCCCGCGGCCGAGATCCGCGCGTCCATGAGCTGTCGGCGTACGAGTTTGCCATGCACTTCGAGTTCAAGAAAGCGACCCATCCCTGGAGCATCAAGTCGGACGATGACTCGGAGAAGCACCACCCGCTCCGCCACGAGGCTCAACTGACGGAGGCGGGCAAGGAGAAAGTGCGCTGGCATCGCTTCCAGGCCAAGCTCTCGCCGGGGGTCGATTATCGCATTCGGGACCCTGGCCCCGACGAGGAGTGGATCCCCTTCGGCGAACCCGAGCTCGCCCAGCCTTTCAAGCACGACTGGGTCATGGTGCCGCGCAAGCGGCCGTACGTGCCGGTGCTCTTCGGCGCGCAGGGCGGCAACCAAACCGCGGACGACCAGGCCATGAAGCTCCTTCTGCTCTTTCGTCCTTGGGTGAATGATCGCCGAGACGCCTCGGAGGACGACCTCGTGGCCTTCGTCGGAGACCTGTCTGCTCGCGATCAAGGGGCTACGGACTGGCTCCAGGCTGCGCGGCTCTGGCTGGGCCGACGCGGCTTCCCCACAGAGTCCGTGAAGCGCTATGCCGCCCAGTTCTGCTTCGTCCATTGCCTGCCGCGGGAGCTCCGACCCGGCACGGAGCTGGAAGCCAACAGCGACAACGAAGACTTGGAGGACGTGCCCTGCTTCTTCGACCAGGACCTTGCAAGCCCAGGTAGTGAAAACGACCATTGCCGGTGAATTGGGTTTTAAATTCTAGGCTTGAGTCGGTGCCTGCAGGACGACCTCACGCTGGCGATGGAAACGCACGTTCGAGGGGGGTCTGGCGATGCGGGCAAGGAGGTGCAGACGCATGCCGACCGCACCAAGCAGATGTTCGCGCTGTCGCAAGCCATTTGGCTGCAAGGAAACGATGAAGGTGGACCCGACGCGGAGGCCAGGAACAGGTTCCTCGAGCTATCCGTTAAGGAGCCCGTGACGGACCATCAGCGGGTGAGGCAAGCCGCCATCGATTCGCGGGTCCGAGGCGAGAAAGGACAGGATAGACGAACCACGCGCAGGGACGAGCGAAGCCCCGAGGTGCAGGCTCAGGAGCCCGTGACCGCCGCCAAGCTCCTCGACTGGCTCCACAGCGACCGAGTGCGCGGGGCCGTGAATGCCAAGCAGCACGAGTTCCTCGAGCTCGTCGTGGACAGAGTCATGGTTGAGCTCAACCTCATCAGACCGGAGGATTCAATCAGGAAGACCTCAGAGCCGTTGATCTGGTTGCTCCACGGGCCGCCCGGCGTCGGCAAGTCCCACATCCTGCAGTTCCTTCGCGAGCTCTTCGAAGACTTGCTGAAGTACACCCAGGGCCACGAGTACGAGGTCGTGGCGCTCCAAGCAGTGAACGCGGCGGACATCCGCGGCAAGAACATACACAGGGCCTACGGCTTCAACAGGAGTGGGCAGCCGACCGAGGGAGACAATCCTCTCGTTCAGGGCATCCGCTTCCGGCGGTGGGTGATCGTGGACGAGATCAGCATGGTCAGCGCGAAGCTTTTGGCCCGCATGGAGCAACGACAGCGGGAGAACAAGAGCAGCAAAGACGAGTTCAAGCTGGACGGTCATGGGCGTGAAAGAGATTTCGGAGGCATCAACATGATCTTCATGGGCGACTTCTTCCAGTTCCCGCCGCCGGAGGGCGGCTTCATTGCGGACGTTCCCCACAGCTTGAAGTCTGCCAGCGGGGTCGACAAGAGCACGGACCCTCTCGTCGAGCGGGGTCGGGACCTTTTCTGGCGCGGAGCGGTCCAAGGCGTCACCGAGCTGACGGAAACTCTGCGGTGCTCCGACGAGTGGTGGAACGAGGTTGTGGAGCAACTTCGGCATGGCTATCTGTCGGAAGAGAACTGGAAGTACTTGCACGGCATCCCTGTGGAAGGCTGCACCCTGTCGGAAGCCGAGAGGCAGTCGCGCCGCAGAGTCATCATCTCCGACGCAGATCCGCGGCTGCAGGAGGCCAAGTTCCGGAAGGCGGTGGTCATCGTGGCCAATAACGACGCTCGCTACCAGATCAACAAAGACAAGGCGAGAGCCTACAGCAAAGAATCCGGAGCTCCTCTCAGGTGGTCGGTGGCCAAGGACGTGGCGGAGGCCAAAGCTCTTCAAGCCGAGGACTGCAGCAAGGAGGCCAAAAGAAAATGGCTGCAGTACCACGACCGACATACGGGAGATCTTTGCGGCCTGCTCCCCCTCGCTATCGGCATGCCCGTCGCCCTCACCGACCACGTGGACCGGTCCGACAAGTTCCTGCTGCGCGGGCGCTGCGGTCACGTGCATTCCTGGGTGTGGCCCGAAAACGACCAGCAGCCCGAAGTGGTGTACGTCAAATTCCCGGACGTCAAGTGGCAGCTTCCCGGCACGCCCGAGCCCGGCATCTATCCCCTGCGGCCTGTAACAGAAACATGGTATCTGGACCACGGGCGCGAACACCCTGTCCTGAAGGTGAAACGACGCTTAGCTGCATTGGCCTGAAGAACCGTCCGTTTCAAATATTTGTCAGGACTTGCAGGTAGTCCACTGTGCCTTGCAGCTCTTCTTGAAAGCAGCTTGAAAACAGCTGGCCAGGAATATGAGAATTTAGATTGATTGTAGACCAATCTCGCACCAAAAGTCCTGAAGGAAAGCAGCTGCAGCTGACCCCGGCCTTCGCGATGACGGCTCACAGCAGCCAGGGCAAGACGCTGGATGCCACGCTGCTCGACCTGAACGTGGACAAGAACGTCCACCAGACCCTGGGCACCGTGGCGGCGAGCCGTGTCCGCAGCCGTGAGGACGTGCTCATTCTGCGCCCCTTCCCACTCTGGCTGTTCCAGCGCGGAGCGCCCGAAGGGCCCGATCTGCTGCTGAAGACTCTCCGCAAAGAGCGCGTCGATTGGAAGGCATGGCGCGAGAGCAGGAACCCCTTCGCTGCCTGCGGAAGTTGTGGCCACGTGAAAGACTTCGCGAACTTCTCCTTCGTCGAGTGGAACAAAGTGCGAGCCAACCGGGCGGCCAAGTGCTTGCACTGCGAGAAGGGCGAGAAAACCTCGGGAAAACGCAAAATCACAGGAGCCGAGATCTTCACCAAGCACTTGTGCGACGCATGTGGTTGCCACAAGATGGCGGCGGCATTCCCAGTAGCGCAGCTGCGCCAAGAAGCACCGGATGCCAAGAAGATGTGTACGAATTGTGCTCGCAATCAACGCACTTTAACATGCTATACGTGCGGAACGACCAAGCTTGCCAATGCTTTCGAGTCCAGCATGTGCACCCTGCCACGCGGCTGTGCGGTATGCAAGGACTGCCAAGAGGAGGTGGGTCCCAAAGCGAAGCGCCTGCGTGGAGGTTGGTTCCTGTGCAGGGGCTGCGACCAACCCTTTGGCCTTCGTGCAGCGGGCAATGATAGCAGTAGCCATTGCTCCAATTGCGCAGTCCGTGGCACCAGGGCGTCCACTGGATGGCACAAGTGCCAGAACCCAAAATGCCAGAAGCTGTATCAAGAGGTTCATGCACCTGGACTGACGCGGCCGAAATTCTGTCCGGAATGCAGAGCCGGGAGACAGAAGCGAGCCCGCAACTGATGTCTTGTCTCTTCCAGCTCGCTCCCTCGCAAGTAATAGGATGATATTGCTTGAATATGGCATTCTTACTCATGGGTGGTATGTTAACACGATACTTCACCACGTCCATCCCAGCAGCTAGCAGCAGACACTGCCGAAAGGGTCGCTGACGAGACAAGGATCAGAGGGGCTACCGGGGAGATGATCTTGCAGTTTTCACACGACATATAGAATGAGCACCGCCGCGGAAAACGTGAATTCTCAGTCCAATTCCATGCGAACAAAGCCTGCGACTTGCTAGACCATGGCTCCAGAGGTGGCGTGAGCAAGGTCCTCGATCAAGTTGCCTTTCGGCTTAGAAGCCAGCAGCTCAGTCATTCATAGCTAGCGCCAATGGCATGGACTGTATGCCAATTGCAGAATCAGTGTCTAGGTGCTGGCTCTCTGCCCCAGCCCAACCTCAAACACATACCCTTTTTACCGGCATGTAGGTTGTAGTGGAGCGTCGGAGCAATTTCGCATGATGTGCGTGCTGCAACGTCCGGCTCCAAGTTGGCGTGGAACCATTTTCTGCAGCGCCGTGTGAAAGGTTGAAGCTTCGGAAAATTCTCGAAATGCTTTGCCTATTGCGGCATCCAACACCACATTTCAGGTGAGAACTGCTTCGCTAATCGCGGCGGTACCCGGCACTGCAAGTGGAGTTTGTTTTGCTTGTTGGGAAGTCGAACGCCGCACTTCAGGTGAGAGTTCTTGGCCGAAAAAGCTGAACGCTTCTCCAGCCAACTGGAAAAAAGGTTGCTCCATGTGTGTGAAAAGCGCAAAGACAACTCCTCGCCGTTACAAGGTTGCGATGGCCACAACCCCGCTGGAGAACGCCAACACAATTTGGGGGCTTGGAGGGGGCCTGCAAAAAGAAAAACCAAATTTGTGGAAAAAGCAAAAAACCCAGTTTGGGGGCTTGGACGTAGTTCGGGGGCTCAGGGGCACCAGCCAAAGGGCCCAAAAAGCCAGGGATGCAGGGGCAGGGCTTCATGGGAAAGGGTTTCGTGGGAAGGGGGCCACGTGAAAAGGTGCAGGGAGGGGAAGGAAGCGGTCCAGGGCAAGGTCAGAAGGGGGCGCCGGGGTTGGGGCCGGGTGGACAAAAAAAGGCTTTTCCGCCAAACTTTAGGGATTGAGGGTGCCGGGGCCGGGGCCGGGTGGACAAATCATCCACCAAACTTTAAGCGGCCGGGGCTGGGGCCGGGCGGACAGAAAAACTTTTTCCGCCAAACTTTAGGGATTAGGGGCGCCGGGGCCGGGGCCGGGTGGACAAAAAACAGCTATTTCCGCCAAACTTTAGGGATTAGGGGCGCCGGGGCCGGCCGGGTGGACAAAAAAAAATCAGCCAAAATATCGGGAAAAGGGGCGGGGCCGTGTGTACGAAAAAAATCCACCAATCTTTAAGCCGGGGCCGGGTGGACCAACAAAAACAGCTTTTTCCGCAAAACTTTAGGGATTAGGGGCGCCGGGGCCGGTGGGTGGACAAAAAATGCAAACACAAATCCACCAATCTTTAGGCCGGGGCCGGGGCCGGGTGGACAAAAAAAACATTTTCCGCCAAACTTCACGGAGTAGGGGCGCTGGGGCCGGGGCCGGGTGAACAAAAAAACAGCCTTTTTCCGTCAAGCTTTGGAAATTAATGGCGCCGGGGCGGGGCTGGGTGGAAAAAAGCAAAAAACCTTTTCCGGCAAACTTTAGGGATTAGGGCTACCCCCTAGGGAAGAGAAATTGCTAGAAATTGCTTCAAAAGCGGAATTGGTTAGGGCGCCAGCACTGCGCTGGCGAACCCTAACCCTAAAGCCCTAGGCCCTAAACCCTAAAGCCCTAGGCCCTAAACCCTAAAGGCCAAACCCTAGGCCCTAAACCCTAAAGCCCAAACCCTAGGCCTTAAACCCTAGAGCCCAAACCCTGGGGTCCTGACGAAAACCTGGTGCAACACTTGTGGGACGGGGGGTCCTGCGAAAAACTGGCTCAACATTGGGGGGTCCTGCCGAAAAATTGGCTCAACATTGGGGGGTCCTGCCGAAAAATTGGCTCAACATTGGGGGGTCCTGCCGAAAAACTGGCTCAACATTGGGGGGTCATGCCGAAAAATTGGCTCAACATTGGGGGGTCCTGCCGAAAAATTGGCTCAACATTGGGGTCCTGCCGAAAAATTGGCTCAACATTGGGGGGTCCTGCCGAAAAATTTGCTCAACATTGGGGGGTCCTGCCGAAAAATTGGCTCAACATTGGGGGGTCCTGCCGAAAAACTGGCTCAACATTGGGGGGTCATGCCGAAAAATTGGCTCAACATTGGGGGGTCCTGCCGAAAAATTGGCTCAACATTGGGGTCCTGCCGAAAAATTGGCTCAACATTGGGGGGTCCTGCCGAAAAATTGGCTCAACATTGGGGGGTCCTGCCGAAAAATTGGCTCAACATTGGGGTTCCTGCCGAAAAATTGGCTCAGCATTGGGGGGTCCTGCCGAAAATTTGGCTCAACATTGGGGGGTCCGTGCCGAAAAAATGTGTCAGGGTTTAAATACCCTTTGTTTAGGGAGGGAGAGGGTTTAGGGTTTAGGGTTTAGGGTTTAGGGTTTAGGGTTCGCCAGCGCAGTTTTTTGAGACTGCGCTAAAAGGCGCCCTAAGCATCTCACGCGAAGCCAGCAGCTGCATCCCTTTCTTTTAAGGGGCTTGTTGCTTAAGCCTTAAAACTCCTTGTCTGCACTGCGATTGCTCTCTGTTGGTGCGGGCTAGACTAAATTGAGTCTTTCTGATTGTTATGGGTTTGCTGGGGTTTGGTAAAAAAGCCCGTTTCTGACAATCGTGTTTTTCGGCACTTTTTCCGGGTTGGGGATCGAAACCTTTGAACTTTTCATTTTCATGAAATTCTTTACGAATCGTAAATATTCACCACCGTGATCCTGGGGGGCGCTGCCCCCCAGACCCCCCGCCAGGACTCCTCGCCCTGGACCCCGCCAGCACTCGCTTGTTGCTGGACCGCGCCAGGGGGACACCCCCTAGAACCCCCGAAAAGAGTTTTCTTTGGGGGGCTGGTCCTTAGGTCCTAAAGTTTG
This sequence comes from Symbiodinium sp. CCMP2592, assembly GCA_905221615.1. Classification (NCBI taxonomy): domain Eukaryota; class Dinophyceae; order Suessiales; family Symbiodiniaceae; genus Symbiodinium; species Symbiodinium sp. CCMP2592. The sequence goes on along the minus strand of CAJNDT010001886.1, from coordinate 8,962 downwards.
GCGTAGGTTTGCCCGGGTCTTGGTGGTTCTTGTGGTTTCATTGCTTTGAGGGGGCCGTTGCTTAAGCCTTAAAAGTTGTCGTCTGCTCCGCGATTGCTCTCTGTTGGTTCGGGCTAGACTAGATTGTGGCTTTCTTATTGTTGAGGGATTGCCGGGGTTTGGGGGTGCTTGTGGTTTCACTGCTTTTAGTGGGCCGTTGCATAAGCCTTCAAACTCGTCGTCTGCCCCGTTGTCTGCTCCGCGATTGCTCTCTGTTGGTTCGGGCTAGACTAAATTGAGTCTTCCTTATTGTTAGGGTTTGCTGGGGTTTGGGGGTGCTTGTGGTTTCACTGCTTTTAGTGGGCCGTTGCATAAGCCTTCAAACTCGTCGTCTGCCCCGTTGTCTGCTCCGCGATTGCTCTCTGTTGGTTCGGGCTAGACTAAATTGAGGCTTTCTTATTGTTGAGGGTTTGCTGGGGTTTGTGGTGGCTTGTGGTTTCACTGTCTTTTAATGGCCGTTCATAAGCCTTCAAAACTCGTTCGTCTGCCCCGTTGTCCCTGCTCCGCGATTGCTCTCTTTGTTTCGGCTAGACTAAATTGAGGCTTTCTTATTGTTGAGGGTTTGCTGGGGTTTGTTGCCCGGGGCCGGGGCATCTTCCCACAGCGAGGGTCCGGGGCAGGGGTACCTTTCCACAGCCAGGGCGCGGGGCCGGGGCACCTTCCCACAGCTTGGGCCGGGCATGTCAGGGGAGGGCAGGGCGGGGCAGGGCAGGGGAGGGCTGGGGTTGGGGCTGGGGCTGGGGGGGCTGGTGCTTGGGCTGGGGCTGGGGCTACTTACTAATACTAATGGTCTTGGAACCCTCAATTTCTGAGCCAGTTTGGCTCAGTGGCCAAGACTAAGACTCTAAACTCTTAAGGGCACGGGAGTGTTTCTGGATCCCCTCTGAGAGAGCAGCAACACCCTCTTGGAGGCTCTGAAGTGGATTCGTCGCCGTGGCGATGGCGATTCCACGTAATCGTGGACCGGAAGACCCTCTTGCGGGCTCTGAGAAAGCTGTAGCCCACTACCGAGACTCCTCTTAGAGCCTCTGATAGGGCAGCTTAGAGCCTCTGAGAGAGCAGCAGAGCCTCTGAGAGAGGCTGTTAGGGCCTCTGAGAGAGCAGCAAAAGCTTCTCTGTGGGCTGGGGAAGACCCTCTTGCAGGCTCTCAGAGGGTTGTAGCCCACTACCAAGACCCCTCTTAGAGCCTCTGATAGGGAGAGCAGCAGAGCCTCTGAGACAGGCTCTTGGAGCCTCTGAAAAACAGCAAAAGCTCCTCTGTGGGCTGGGGAAGACCCTCTTGCAGGCTCTGAGAGGGCTGTAGCCCATTACCAAGACCCCTCTTAGAGCCTGTGATAGGGCAGCTTAGAGCCGAGAGCAGCAAAAGCTTCTCTGTGGGCTTGGGGAAGACCCTCTTGCAGGCTCTGAGAGGGCTGTAGCCCACTACCAAGACTCCTCTTAGAGCCTCTGATAGGGCAGCTTAGAGCCTCTGAGAGAGCAGCAGAGCCTCTGAGAGAGGCTCTTAGAGGTTCTGAGAAAGCAGCAAAAGCTCCTCTGTGGGCTGGGGAAGACCCTCTTGCAGGCTCTGAGAGGGTTGTAGCCCACTACCAAGACTCCTCTTAGAGCCTCTGATAGGGCAGCTTAGAGCCTCTGAGAGAGCAGCAGAGCCTCTGAGTCTTGGAGGTTCTGAGAGAGCAGCAAAAGCTCCTCTGTGGGCTGGGAAGACCCTCTTGCAGGCTCTGAGAGGGCTGTAGCCCACTACCAAGACCCCTCTTAGAGCCTCTGATAGGGCAGCTTAGAGCCTCTGAGAGAGCAGCAAAGCCTCTGAGAGAGGCTCTTAGAGGTTCTGAGAGAGCAGCAAAAGCTCCTCTGTGGGCTGGGGAAGACCCTCTTGCAGGGCTGTGGAGGACCCTCTTGCAAGCTCTGAGAGGGCTGTAGGGTTCAGGGTTTGTTAGGAGTTGCCCTTTTCTTTGTGCCCAGGCTCGTCGCTGCTGCTTTTGCGTGGCCGGGGCCCCCCTCGCGAGGCTTCGGGGGTTCCAGGTGGGTTGGGGCTGCGAGGCAGAGAGGTCCGAGTGCGCGAGGCTTGGGTGTTGAGGGTCCTTCGGCTTTGGGAGGTGGCTTGGGGCTCAGAGGCAGCCAGGTTTGTGAGTGCGTGCTTTTAGGGCGTTTGTTTGTTAGGGCTTGGGGTTGGTTGGAACGTAAGGTTCGTCAGGGTTTAGGGTTCGCCCTCGCATTTTTGGGGTTTGGGGTTAGGGTGGCGGGTAGGTTGTTTGGGTCATCTTATTTACTTAAAACCTCGTGGGGGCTAACCTTCTCAATATACTTAAACCTTTCAACTTACTTAAACCCTCGTGGGGGGGGGGGGGCAACCCTTTCAATTTACTGAAACCAACCCTTGTGGACGCTAAGGCTTTTCGGGTTAAGGGGTTGAGGGTTTTCGGGTTTAGGGTTAGGGGTTAGGGGTTTCGGGTTTAGGCTTAGGGTTTAGGGTTTTCGGGTTTAGGGTTAGGGTTAGGGTTTAGGGGTTTCGGGTTTAGGCTTAGGGTTTAGGGTTTTCGGGTTTAGGTAGGGTTTTCGGGGTTAGGGGTTAGGGTTTTCGGGTTTAGGGTTTAGGGTTAAAGGTTTAGGGTTGGGTGTGTTGCTTGGGTCATTTCAATTTACTTAAACCGTTCAGTTGCACTTAGAAAAAACTTGTCAATTTACTGAAACTGCCCTATGGTCGACCGTTGCTTGCCTTAAATCCTGCGTACCTGCTGAACATCAAACCAGAAGCTGCGCTGGCGCACCTTCGGCGCAAGCCGTCTAAAATTTAGGGTTTAGGGTTCGACAGCGTAGTCGTCGCCCTAGTCAACTCGCTGCAGCGTAGCGTTACCCTGTCAGCTTGCTTTCTTAGGGGGCTGCTGCTTGGTCCCTAAAAAAATGCTAGTTGGGGATCGAAACCTTTGAACTTTTTCTGGCGCGGCCGGGTCCCCCCTCGCGAAGTTTCAGGGGTGCGAGGTGGGTTGGGGCTCGGAGGCGGAGGGGCCCGAGTGCGAGCATCTCACCCGAAGGCTTTTCTCTGCCTTAAGGGGGTCCATGTGGACTGCGCTCACAGGCGCCCCGAGCATCTCCCACGAAGGCTTGCTCTGCTTTAGGGGGGCTGGTCCTTAGGTCCTAAAGTTTTGCGTGTGCCCTGCGATTGTGCTCTGTTTGTTCGGGTTAAGTTAGGTTTAGCGCCCTGTGAGTGTAAAAGGATTGCCGGGTCTTGGTGGTTCTTGTGGTTTCACTGCTTTAAGCGGGCCGTTGCTTAGGTCTTAAAAGTTGTCGTTTGTTCCGCGATTGTTCTCTGTTGGTTCGGGCTAGGTTAAATTGAATCTTTGTTAGTGTTGAGGGATTGCCGGGGTTTGGGGGTGCTTGTGGTTTCACTGCTTTTAGTGGGCCGTTGCATAAGCCTTCAAACTCGTCGTCTGCCCCGTTGTCTGCCTGCGATTGTGCTATGTTTGTTCGGGTTAAGTTAGGTTTAGAGCCCTGTGAGTGTAAAAGGATTGCCGGGTCTTGGTGGTTCTTGTGGTTTCACTGCTTTGAGGGGGCCGTTGCTTAAGCCTTAAAAGTTGTCGTCTGCTCCGCGATTGCTCTCTGTTGGTTGGGGCTAGACTAAATTGAAGCTTTGTTAGTGTTGAGGGATTGCCGGGGTTTGGAGGTGCTTGTGGTTTCACTGCTTTTAGTGGGCCGTTGCATAAGCCTTCAAGCTCGTCGTCTGCCCCGTTGTCTGCTCCGCGATTGCTCTCTGTTGGTTCGGGCTAGACTAAATTGAGGCTTTTTTATTGTTGAGGGATTGCTGGGGTTTGTTGCCCGGGGTCGGGGCACCTTCCCACAGCCAGGGCCCGGGGCCGGGGCACCTTCCCACAGCCAGGGCCCGGGGCCGGGGCACCTTCCCACAGCCAGGGCCCGGGGGCGGGGCTGTGGACTGCGCTCACAGGCACCGCGAGCATCTCCCACGAACGCTTGCTCTGCTTTAGGGGGGCTGGTCCTTAAGTCCTAAAGTTTTGCGTCTGCCTCTCGATTGTTTTCTGTTTGTTCGGGTTAAGTTAGGTGTAGAGCCCTGTGAGTGTTAAGAGATTGCCGGGTCTTGGTGGTTCTTGTGGTTTCACTGCTTTAAGGGGGCCGTTGCTTAAGTCTCAAAAGTTGTCGTCTGCTCCGCGATTGCTCTCTGTTGGTTCGGGCTAGGTTAAATTGAAGTTTTCTTATTGTTGAAGGATTGCCGGGGTTTGGGGGTGTTTGTGGTTTCACTGCTTTTAGTGGGCCGTTGCATAAGCCTTCAAGCTCGTCGTCTGCCCCGTTGTCTGCTCCGCGATTGCTCTCTGTTGGTTCGGGCTAGACTAAATTGAGGCTTTCTTATTGTTGAGGGTTGGCTGGGGTTTGTTGCCCGGGGCCGGGGCACCTTCCCACAGCCAGGGCCCGGGGCCGGAAACCACCTTCCCACAGCCAGGGCCCGGGGCCGGGGCACCTTCCCACAGCCAGGGCCCGGGCCGGAGGGCCCGGGGCCGGGGCACCTTCCCCCACCGCTTTCCGCAGCCACAAGGCCGGGGCACCTTCCCGGGGCCGGGGCACATTCCCACAGCCAGGGCCCGGGGAGGGGCACCTTCCCGCAGCCAGGGCCGGGGCCAGAACACCTTCCCACAGCTTGGTAGTAGTAGTTGTAGTAGTAGTAGTTGTAGTAGTACTAGTACGGAGGGCTTGCTGGGCTCTCGGTCAATTTACTTAAAGGTTTACGGTTGCTTGCCTTAAATCCTGCGTACCTGCTGGGCATCAAACCAGAACCTGCGCTGGCGCATCTTCGGCCTCTGGCCGTCTAAATTTAGGGTTCGCCAGCGCAGTGCTGGCGCCCTAACCAATTCCGCTTTTGAAGCAATTTCTAGCAATTTCTCTTCCCTAGGGGGTAGCCCTAATCCCTAAAGTTTGCCGGAAAAGGTTTTTTGCTTTTTTCCACCCAGCCCCGCCCCGGCGCCATTAATTTCCAAAGCTTGACGGAAAAAGGCTGTTTTTTTGTTCACCCGGCCCCGGCCCCAGCGCCCCTACTCCGTGAAGTTTGGCGGAAAATGTTTTTTTTGTCCACCCGGCCCCGGCCCCGGCCTAAAGATTGGTGGAGTTGTGTTTGCATTTTTTGTCCACCCACCGGCCCCGGCGCCCCTAATCCCTAAAGTTTTGCGGAAAAAGCTGTTTTTGTTGGTCCACCCGGCCCCGGCTTAAAGATTGGTGGATTTTTTTCGTACACCCGGCCCCGCCCCTTTTCCCGATATTTTGGCTGATTTTTTTTTGTCCACCCGGCCGGCCCCGGCGCCCCTAATCCCTAAAGTTTGGCGGATATAGCTGTTTTTTGTCCACCCGGCCCCGGCCCCGGCGCCCCTAATCCCTAAAGTTTGGCGGAAAAAGTTTTTCTGTCCGCCCGGCCCCAGCCCCGGCCGCTTAAAGTTTGGTGGATGATTTGTCCACCCGGCCCCGGCCCCGGCACCCTCAATCCCTAAAGTTTGGCGGAAAAGCCTTTTTTTGTCCACCCGGCCCCAACCCCGGCGCCCCCTTCTGACCTTGCCCTGGACCGCTTCCTTCCCCTCCCTGCCCCTTTTCACGTGGCCCCCTTCCCACGAAACCCTTTCCCATGAAGCCCTGCCCCTGCATCCCTGGCTTTTTGGGCCCTTTGGCTGGTGCCCCTGAGCCCCCGAACTACGTCCAAGCCCCCAAACTGGGTTTTTTGCTTTTTCCACAAATTTGGTTTTTTTTTTTGCAGGCCCCCTCCAAGCCCCCAAATTGTGTTGGCGTTCTCCAGCGGGGTTTAGGGTTTAGGGTTTAGGGTTTAGGGTTTAGGGTTCGCCAGCGCAGTTGCTGGCGCCCCGAGCAATTTAGGGTTTAGGGTTTAGGGTTTAGGGTTTAGGGTTTAGGGTTTCCTAAACCCTAAACCCTAAACCCTAAACCCTAAACCCCGCTGGAGAACGCCAACACAATTTGGGGGCTTGGAGGGGGCCTGCAAAAAGAAAAACCAAATTTGTGGAAAAAGCAAAAAACCCAGTTTGGGGGCTTGGACGTAGTTCGGGGGCTAAGGGGCACCAGCCAAAGGGCCCAAAAAGCCAGGGATGCAGGGGCAGGGCTTCATGGGAAAGGGTTTCGTGGGAAGGGGGCCACGTGAAAAGGTGCAGGGAGGGGAAGGAAGCGGTCCAGGGCAAGGTCAGAAGGGGGCGCCGGGGTTGGGGCCGGGTGGAAAAAAAAAGGCTTTTCCGCCAAACTTTAGGGATTGAGGGTGCCGGGGCCGGGGCCGGGTGGACAAATCATCCACCAAACTTTAAGCGGCCGGGGCTGGGGCCGGGCGGACAGAAAAACCTTTTCCGCCAAACTTTAGGGATTAGGGGCGCCGGGGCCGGGGCCGGGTGGACAAAAAACAGCTATTTCCGCCAAACTTTAGGGATTAGGGGCGCCGGGGCCGGCCGGGTGGACAAAAAAAAATCAGCCAAAATATCGGGAAAAGGGGCGGGGCCGTGTGTACAAAAAAAATCCACCAATCTTTAAGCCGGGGCCGGGTGGACCAACAAAAACAGCTTTTTCCGCAAAACTTTAGGGATTAGGGGCGCCGGGGCCGGTGGGTGGACAAAAAATGCAAACACAAATCCACCAATCTTTAGGCCGGGGCCGGGGCCGGGTGGACAAAAAAACATTTTCCGCCAAACTTCACGGAGTAGGGGCGCTGGGGCCGGGGCCGGGTGAACAAAAAAACAGCCTTTTTCCGTCAAGCTTTGGAAATTAATGGCGCCGGGGCGGGGCTGGGTGGAAACAAGCAAAAAACCTTTTCCGGCAAACTTTAGGGATTAGGGCTACCCCCTAGGGAAGAGAAATTGCTAGAAATTGCTTCAAAAGCGGAATTGGTTAGGGCGCCAGCACTGCGCTGGCGAACCCTAAACCCTAAACCCTAAACCCAAAACCCTAAATTTTAGACGGCTTGCGCCGAAGGTGCGCCAGCGCAGCTTCTGGTTTGATGCCCAGCAGGTACGCAGGATTTAAGGCAAGCAACCGTAAACCTTTAAGTAAATTGACCGAGAGCCCAGCAAGCCCTCCGTACTAGTACTACTACTACTACTACAACTACTACTACCAAGCTGTGGGAAGGTGTTCTGGCCCCGGCCCTGGCTGCGGGAAGGTGCCCCTCCCCGGGCCCTGGCTGTGGGAAGGTGCCCCGGCCCCGGGAAGGCGCCCCGGCCTTGTGGCTGCGGAAAGCGGTGGGGGAAGGTGCCCCGGCCCCGGGCCCTCCGGCCCGGGCCCTGGCTGTGGGAAGGTGCCCCGGCCCCGGCCCCGGGCCCTGGCTGTGGGAAGGTGCCCCGGCCCCGGGCAACAAACCCCAGCAAACCCTCAACAATAAGAAAGCCTCAATTTAGTCTAGCCCGAACCAACAGAGAGCAATCGCGGAGCAGACAACGGGGCAGACGACGAGCTTGAAGGCTTATGCAACGGCCCACTAAAAGCAGTGAAACCACAAACACCCCCAAACCCCGGCAAGCCCTCAACAATAAGAAAACTTCAATTTAACCTAGCCCGAACCAACAGAGAGCAATCGCGGAGCAGACGACAACTTTTGAGACTTAAGCAACGGCCCCCTTAAAGCAGTGAAACCACAAGAACCACCAAGACCCGGCAATCTCTTAACACTCACAGGGCTCTAAACCTAACTTAACCCGAACAAACAGAAAACAATCGAGAGGCAGACGCAAAACTTTAGGACTTAAGGACCAGCCCCCCTAAGCAGAGCAAGCGTTCGTGGGAGATGCTCGGGGTGCCTGTGAGCGCAGTCCACAGCCCCGCCCCCGGGCCCTGGCTGTGGGAAGGTGCCCCGGCCCCGGGCCCTGGCTGTGGGAAGGTGCCCCGGCCCCGGGCCCTGGCTGTGGGAAGGTGCCCCGACCCCGGGCAACAAACCCCAGCAATCCCTCAACAATAAGAAAGCCTCAATTTAGTCTAGCCCGAACCAACATAGAGCAATCGCGGAGCAGACAACGGGGCAGACGACGAGTTTGAAGGCTTATGCAACGGCCCACTAAAAGCAGTGAAACCACAAACACCCCCCAACCCCGGCAATCCCTCAACAATAAGAAAGCCTCAATTTAGTCTAGCCCGAACCAACAGAGAGCAATCGCGGAGCAGACAACGGGGCAGACGACGAGCTTGAAGGCTTATGCAACGGCCCACTAAAAGCAGTGAAACCACAAACACCCCCAAACCCCGGCAATCCCTCAACAATAAAAAAATCTTCAATTTAACCTAGCCCGAACCAACAGAGAGCAATCGCGGAGCAGACGACAACTTTTAAGGCTTAAGCAACGGCCCCCTCAAAGCAGTGAAACCACAAGAACCACCAAGACCCGGCAAACCTTTTACACTCACAGGGCTCTAAACCTAACTTAACCCGAACAAACAGAGCACAATCACAGGGCACACGCAAAACTTTAGGACCTAAAGACCAGCCCCCCTAAAGCAGAGCAAGCCTGCTGTAGAAATTAGTGGCGCCGGGGCGGGGCTGGGTGAAAAAAATCAAAAAACTTTTCCGGCAAACTTTAGGGATTAGGGCTACCCCCTAGGAAAGAGAAATGCTTCAAAGTGCTCAAAAGCGGAATTGCTTACAAAAAAAGATTTTTCCGCCAAACTTTAGGGATTGAGGGTGCGGGGGCCTGGGCCGGGTGGACAAATCATCCACCAAACTTTAAGCGGCCGGGGCTGGGGCCGGGCGGACCAAAAAACTTTTTCCGCCAAACTTTAGGGATTAGGGGCGCCGGGGCGAGGCTGGATGGAAAAAAGCAAAAAACTTTTTCCGGCAAACTTTAGGGATTAGGGCTACCCCCCTAAGGAAAAAAGCTAGACAGAGCTTGAAAGCGGAATTGCTCGGGGCGCCTGCAACTGCGCTGGCGAACCCTAAACCCTAAACCCTAAACCC
>CAJNDT010001885.1:0-40360 GCA_905221615.1 Symbiodinium sp. CCMP2592 | reverse complement strand
CCCCCGCCTCCTTCCTCCCCCCACCCTCCCCTCGCCCAGGTCCGACCTCGTTGACGATGCTGACTGGTCCCTCTTAGGTTTCAGGGTTAGGTTTTTTTTTCGGAAGGCTGGTTGGGGCTCCGAGGCAGCGAGGCAGTGGTCCGTGCACGCCAGGTTCAGGGTTTTTTCAGGTTGGAAGGCCGGGGTTTTCGTAGGCCGCGAGGTTTAGAGTGCAGGTGCACAGGGTTCTCTGCTGGGGTCGGGGGGTTTTAGGGGTTTGTAGGTCCCTAAACCTCTCGGGGTACCCTAGGCCGCCTTGCATCCGGGATCCCCGGCCCCCCGCCTCTCTGCCCAGGTGCTTCCAGCTGGGGCGGTGCCGTCGCCGCGCCAGCTGCGGGGAAAAAGGGGGTTTGAGGCGGGTCAGGGGGGGCCGAGCGGGAGCACCACTCGCGAGTCCGGGTCCTTCCCTGGCTCGTAGGGTTTAGGGTTTAGGATCGTGACATGGCGAGGGTCCAAGCCGAGAACCCCACCCGTGACATGGCAAGGGGCCAAGCCAAGAACCCCATCCGCCCAGCCGGGCAACACTTGACGACGCAACGACGGGCCGGCGTGCCCAGCATCCGGGCGAGGAGCCATGATTCGACAACGGGCCGAGCGCCAACCATCCGGGCGCGAGCACTTTGCTGCACCGCCGCCGAGCTCTAGGCTAGGCCATAGGGGAAGTGTTTTGAGCATATCCTAGCAGGCAGCAGCAGCAGCAGCAGCAGTAGACACAAATGCCTGGCACATCTGATTGTAATTCTCGATTGGCTTAAAACAACACGCAATTTGCGGCCCAGTTGTTGCACGTCGCTTCGTCGGTGAGTCCGGACCTGAGCTTCAGAACTGTTTGCACCGCTCGGGCTTGCATGCCTTTTGCCTTTCGCATTGGATTCCATGTCTGAGTGATTGAGTGCAGTGCATACAACTTCTGCTTCTGTGGCCAGTGTGGTTTACGGTGGGTGTTTGATGGGGGTTACGGGATTCGTATTTGGGGTGTCTGGTTTGGGGTTTCCCGGGCTTTAAGTTCTAGGGTGCAGCGCTGTTCTGTATCTTTCTTTTGCATCTGCCGTCAAAATGGTTTGCATTGCGTCCGCGCTTCTTTTTGTATGTCGTTGTCGCCTGTACTCAAAACCATAGACCCCGCAGCTCATCATCACACCTTGGAATGCACACCTTGAATTCCCAATGTGGCCTCGCATTGTCTCTTCAGACAGCAGCCATTTGCGACATCTCAGCGTTGGGTCGCCTTGCGCCTACAATCCGCTTCCGGCGAGGCGCACTCGGCGCTGCTGGTCCGTTTGCTCCCTTCATCTCTTTGCGTGTGTTATTTCTCTCTCTCTCTCTCTCTCTCTCTCTTTCTCTCTCTCTTTCTCTCTCTCTCTCTCTCTCTCTCTCTCTCTTTCGCTCTCGCTCTCGCTCTCTCTCGGTCTCCTTCTCGCCCGCCCGCTCTTTCTCTGTCTCTGTTCTCTTCTCCGGAGGATGTTGTGCCTTGTGATCGCTTTGCTCTGTGTGCTTTCCCGGGCCGGTGCCTTACAGGTTTGATTTCTGACTGTGGCAGTTCGTGCTTTCGTAGATTTTCGATCGCAGTTTTGTTTCTCCATGTCTGTACGGTTTTGCTCTACCAAGGCACAGGCGCCCGCGGACAACGATGATGCTCGGTTTATTTGGATATTTGTTCACGTTGTTGGTGCCGTGTTGCCGGGGAAGAGCTCCATTCAGGAGGCGCCAGCCACGCCGCCATATCCACCGGCCGACGTGTTTGGCTTTATTGGATCTGCTTGGTGCCCTCTCTTGCTCTCTCTCTCTCGCTCTCTCTTTCTGTCTCGGTCTCCGCGTCCTCCTCTTTGGCTCCGCGCGGGCTGCGCCTCCGGCCGAGGACAGCAGCTCCGACGTGGTGGATCTCGCCGTGTCTTGGTATTGGTGCTCTCTTGCTCACTCTGTCCCCCTCTCTTCCTCGCTCTCTTTTTGCATGTCTGGCTCTCTCTTTCTCGCTTCCTCTCTCTCTCTTTCATTACTTTTTTTTGCCGCTCGCTTTCTCTCTCTTTCTGCTTCCCTTGCCAATCCTTCTTTGTCTCCTCTTTGTTCCCGAGGACCCCCCGGCGCTGTCCGTTTCGGAGGATGCGACTTGACTTAGACATCGCCATCATTCTGCGCTTTGTGTCGTGTTGCGAGTGGAGAGCTGCATTTAGGAGGGCATTGTGGTAGCGCCCTATCCGGCGCCCGCGTCTTGGCTTTATTTGACCTGCTTAGTGGCCGCACCTTTGTTGCTTCCTACTGCTTGTCAGGATGGGACGCTCGCCGACGTGCTGCCCATCGTGTCTTGGTACTTGTGCTCCCTTGCTCCCTCTCTCTCTCTCTACCTTTCGTTGTCGGTCTCTCGCTCCATTTCTGGCTCTCTATCTCTTCCTCTCTCGGTCTCTCTCGGTCTCTCTCGGTCTCTCTCTTTCTCTCTCTCTTGTCTCTCTCTGTCTATTATCTTTTGTGTTGCTCTCTCTCTCTCTCTCTTTCTGTTTCCTTTGTCGCTTCTTCTTTGGTTCTTCGCTGTTTCTGAGGACCTCGCGGCGCACGTCTCGGTGGATGCGACTCGCCTTGCGGCGGTGTTTGTTGCCTTTTTTTTGTCTTCATCCCGCTTTGCCTGGTAATCTCTCCTGTTCTGTCAGAGGCGGTCGAAGGACCCGTCCCAGAGAACGACGTGGGCGACTTAGGTCTTTGCTTCTTCGTCTGTGCCTCTTGGGGAAAGATTATAAGTCTCACAGGCGACTCGATTCGACCCGCTGCTCGCGGCAGCTTGGAAACATTGTTGTCTTGGTTTCGTTTCGTCGCATGGAGCAACGCGTCTAAGGGGCAGCTGGCCGTCTGGGCACCGGAACCTTCGGTTCCGGTGGTGTGGATCTTAGTTCGTTAGGGTTCAGGATGTGTTTGTTTTTGTTGGTGGGTGATGAGGCGGGGGGTTGTTACGGTTTGTTTGGGTTTCGGTGGTCGCTAGACTTCGGTGTTTGTTGAGGTTTGGGGTTTGTTGGGGTTTAGGGTTTGTCAGGGTCTAGGGTCGGTTGGAGTGTAGGTTTGTATGGTGGTATGTTCGCCCTGTGGTTTCTCTGTTTTGTTGCGTGCTTGTGCAAGGAACTTGCCAGCAGCTCATCGGACGTGCCTGCCGCTTGACTGGTCTGCATTGCAGTGCTTGTGCGTGCGTGCGCGCGCACGCGTGTGTGTGTGTGTGTGTGTGTGTGTGTGGTGCCTGCTCTCCGTGTTTTGACCCTTCGAGGTGATGCTTCCACCTGCCGTTTTGGAAGACCAGGAGGTGGAAGCATTGTCGGCGGAGCTCGGCCTCGGTGGCGAGGAGCCCGAGGGTGGGGATGCAGGATGATGAACATCCTGGGAGAGAGAGAGAGAGAGAGAGAGAGAGAGAGAGAGAGAGAAACGAAGGGAGACAGGGAGGGGGTAGAGGGAAAGAAGCGGGTGTGAGAACACTGTGGATCAGGAGAGCCCGACCAAGAGGCCGCGCATCATGGGGCCGCCTCACGGTTGCACTGACTCTACTACTTTGCCCGCGAACTTTATCCCTAATGAAATGAACTTGTCATAGGGTGCTGCCGCGGTCGTACAACACGGACTGGTTGCCGTGCTACATGTGCGGCTGGTGCCGCGCTGCCCTTCGCCGAGGCTCAGGGCTTGTGGTTTGCGGTTTGCGGGTTTTGTGCTGCGGTGTGGTGGCTCCTTCCGTGCGCTTCTTGTCCGCCCACTTTGCAGGCGCAGTGCTGAGGTCCTGCCGGTGTGAGCAGCCGTTTCCGCGCCAGAGGGCTGCGCCTAAGGCGAGCCCGAAGGTCAAAGCTGCGGCTAAGGCCAAGGCAGAGGCCAAGGCCAAGGCCAAGCTTCTTGCCCGACCCAAGTAGGTCCCCTTTGTTTATTTCCACCATCCATCTAGTCTTAACTTAATCTAACTACCTATCTTTGTTGCATCCTATCTAACATAGCCATAACTTCTGTTTTGCGGGGCCTTGGCCGTTTGCCATTTCCCCTTACTGCATGTGCATGCTTTTTTTTCTTTTCATTATTTCTTTTCTTGGGGTCCCCGATTAGGGTTTTGTGTTGGATACTTTGGCTTTCCGTGGTTGGTTTGTTGGGAGTTTATGGGGTTTTAGACGCGCAAGTCGCCGCTAATTTAGTTCGATTCAATCGGGGACCCGGGGGTAGTAAGGTCGGGGGTTTGTCCGGAGCGAGGTTCGCCTCCAGATGCCGAGGACAACCCCCCGACCAGAGCGCCCCTTGTACATACTGGGGACGGTAACTTGGTTTGGTTATTGGGTTTAGTTATTGGATTTGATTGATTTAGTTGGGGTTTGGTTAGTTCGGTTCGTCCCCGTTTCACGGGCCGTGGGCTTTGCATCGCACTTGGTTTTGTTGTTGGTTGTAATTGTTTTTACTTACTCTGCTACGGCAGCTCTTAGTTTATGTGCTATAGATGCAAAGCCCTGCGGGATGCGCTCCGTTAATGCGTGGCCCTTTTCTTGGAACTGTAATTAATGAATTCGATCCTTGTCCTTTTTGCTTTTTTTTAATCTCTTGTTGCCGAGCGCCTAACACCAGCATCGGTGGCTCGGGGGCTGGGGCCGGCATATTTTGTTGTCTTTTTTGTTTTCACCATTCCTTTGCATTTGCGGGTAAAATAGATTGCACCCTTGCGCAGCTGCAGTGCCTGCTTTTGCATGCCATTGTCGACTGCATGGCTTGTGCACCTTTCCCTGACTTCGCTTGCCTTGTCAGGTCGTGGCCTCTTCGCTCGCCGGGGACTCGGTTGCGCCGTTGCGGGTTTTTGTTGTTAGTTGGTTCGGGGTTGTGGCGTGGGATTTCCGGTTTGCTGGGCTTGATTTGTGCATACGGGCTTCCGACCCTCGAACCTTCACGCTCCACGTATCGAAAGCCTAAAGCATTCACCTTATGTAAACCTCGAGCCTTGAAACGCTGGGCCTCCAAACTCTTAGCTCTTCCGCCCTTCCCTGCCTCCTCCACCTCCCCGCTTTCTCTCCTTTGGGGCTCAGAGGCAGCCAGGTTCTGAGTGCGTGCTCTTCGGGATCTGTTGTTAGGGTTTAGGGCACTCTGGGGTTCAAGGTTTGTTAGGGTCTGGGGTTCGTCAGGGTGGAAGCTTTGAAGGGGGTTTGGAAAGGTTAGTGTTTGCTAGGGTTGAGGGTTTGTTGTGGTTTATTTGTTAGAGTTTGGGGTCTGTCCGGGCCTAGGGTTCGTTGGGGCTTAGGCTTTGTTAGAGTTTGGGGCCCTGTTAGGCTTTAGGGTTTCTTAGGCTTTAGGGCTCGGTAGGGTTTAAGCTTTGTTAGGCTAGAGGGTTTGCTAGGGTTTAGGGGCTCTTGGGGTTCAGGGTGTGTTAGGGGTTTATTTCTCTGTCCGCCCAGGCTCGGCGATGCTGCTTTTGCGTGGCCGGGCCCTCCCTCGCGAGGTTTCAGGGCTTCCAGGTGGGTTGGGGCTCCGAGGCAGAGAGGTCCGAGTGCGCGAGGCTTGGGTGTTGAGGGGTTTTCGGACTTGGAAGGTGGGTTGGGGCTCCGAGGCAGTGAGGTTTGGAGTGCGTGCCGTGCTTTGTGTGGGGGCTTCGGGTTGTTAGGGTTTGGGGTGTGCTAGGACTTAGGGTTTGGCAGGGTTTAGCGCTTGTTGGCTTTTAGGGCTTTTCCGGGTTTGCGGCTTGTTGGCGTTTCGGGTTCTGTTAGGCTGTTTGGGTTTCGGGTTTCTTGGGGTTAAGGTTTCGTGTCTTGTTCGGGGTCCTTTCGGGCATTGGAAGGTGTGGGGCTCCGAGGCAGCCTGGTTTAGAGTGCGGGCGCGCTCAGGGCTCTCTGCAGGGCTGTGTTCTTTTTTGGTTTAGGGTTTTATGTTCGTGTTAGGTTCCTTGGGTTACCCTAGGCTGCCCTGCGTCCGGGATCCCCGGCCCCCCGCCTTCGTGCCCAGGTGAAGCCTTCACGCCGCTGCCTCGTGGGCTTTGGTGGGTAGGGTTTTCGGGGTTAGGGTTTTAGGGTTTGGGGTTGCAAGAGCCTGGTTTAAGTAGATTGAAGGGTTGTTATTTTGTTTGTGGAGTTGGGTTCTGTTGCATGGGGCCGCGGTGTCTGCAGGTCGGGTCAGGGCTGTGGGATTGGGGTTTGTTGCCGTGTTCAGGGCTATAACGAAGGCTTTCGAGATAATGGTTTGGGGTTGGGGCTTTGGCGTTTTCTTTATGGTCGAGGCTGTATCTTATTAGCGGTTCGGGGTTTGTAGTCCAGAGTTCCTTCTAGGTTTTGTGTCGCGGTGCTTTAAGGGGTTAGTGCCTGGCTTCGACTTCCATTGCATTTCCGTCCGTCACTCTAGACGTTTCAAGTCCCGAAGAAGTCGACCTGAACCCGTGAGCTTATTTATTCGGAACGCTTCAAGTTTCGCGTTCTTTTTTGATATGTGGGTGCTTTGTGTGAGGTTGCTTCTCGGGTTGTTTAGGTTGCTTTGGGCGGGACGTACGTCTTTACATTTTTGCTCAGGTGCAGCTTCGAACGCTTCCGCCCTAGCTTCTTCGTCGTACTTGTCCGGGCCACGGTTTGTGCCTGCTCTGCCGGCTTGGGTGTCGCACGGGGTCTCTGCTTGTTGGTATTTCCGCTTCCTCTGCGGGCTTCCTTCCTGGTTTTGGGTGCCTTTGTGTTCCGGATTGCTGATCTGGTCTAGAGTTTTGCTCGGGTTTGGGGTTCGGGGTTAGTTCAGGGGCCGTATCGTATCTTCGGGTTTTTGTTTCACGGCACTTCTGCAGCAACTGGCTCCAAGTCTGGACATCGCTCTTCGCCGTCTTTCTTCTCCCAGGTGCATCACGTCTTTCTGTGTCTGTCCTTTCCCTTTTCCTTCTTCTCTCTTCCACTGTATGCTTCCCTTGTCGAGGTGCCCGAGAAGATGGTGCGTGTTGTGCTGCTTCTGGCGCTGATCCTGGTGGCGGGCGTTTCCTGGATTGCATTTGTAAGGTAGTGGTTCACGAGAGGGTTGCTCGGGGTGCTCGTTCTGGTTGGTTTTGTTGTGGGTTCGTTTCGGGGGTTTGTTGTTTTGGTGCTTCCTTGTAGGGTTGCCCTTTGTTCTTCCAGGCGGCGCCGCGGAGAAACACTCCCCCGCCAGACTGTGCCACTTGGCTTAATGTGCTGTTGTCTAGCTTTTTTTGCTTAGTGTTCTGTGGGACTCAGGCGCGGGTAAGGGGCCACGCTACTCGGCCTTTTTATGTTTCGGGGTGGTTGGTTGGTTTCTTTGTGGTTTGTTTCGCCTTGTTGTGGCTGTGGGGCTGACCTTAGGAGGCACCCGTGACACCGCCGTTGCCATCTGTGCCTTGGCCATGTGTTCTCTCTTTTTCCCTTTCTCTCTCTCTTTCTCTCTCGCTCTTTCCTTTTCTCTTTCTCTCCCTCTCTCTCTCTTTCTCTCTCCCCTTCTGCTCGCACTCTTTGCTACTATTCATTCTTGACTTAGGAACCCGCGGCGTCGTCGTCCGCGTCCATCGAAGCGTCTTGGCTTTGTCTCTCTCTCTCTCTCTTCTCTCTCTCTCTCTCTCTCTCTCTTTCTCTCTCGCTCTTTCCTTTTCTCTTTCTCTCCCTCTCTCTCTCTTTCTCTCTCCCCTTCTGCTTGCACTCTTTGCTACTATTCATTCTTGACTTAGGAACCCGCGGCGTCGTCGTCCGCGTCCATCGAAGCGTCTTGGCTTTGTCTCTCTCTCTCTCTCTTTCTCTCTCTCTCTCTCTCTCTCTCTCTCCCTCTCCCTCTCATTTCCAACTTTTTCCTTGTTTTTACCCTTCTGCTGCCGGCAGCTTTGGACTTAGGAGCCGGCCGCCTCTCCTGTTTCAGCAGCAACCTGGCTTTGGTTGGGGTGGTTTTTCTTGCGGGGCTTTGTTTCCATCGTTTCTCGCTCTCTCCCTCTGCTTACACTGTTTGTTGCTGGTCGTTCTTGACTTATGATTCTCCGGTGGCATCTCTTGCCCTTCCCGAAGTGTCTTGGCTTTGATGTTCTCTCCCTATCTCTCTATTTATCTCTTTTCTCTTTATCTTCTCTTCTCTTTCCGCGGTTTGCTTCTTCGTGATGACTTAGGACACTGCGGATGTGGAGTCGTCCGTCCCCTGGGAGTCGGCCCCCTACGTTTTGGTAGAGCTCTACTCGTCTGCTTCTTTCTATTCTTTTCTCTACTCTCGCCTCCTATTGCGTGAGGCACTTGGACCCCGAAGTCGCGGCTGGTGTTCCTTGGTTTAGGCTGTTGTGGTTTGCGGGCGTGCTTTCGGGGGTTCGGGTTTCGTTGGTACGCAAATCGAGGTTGTTTGGGACGAGGATGAGGACTCGGAGGAAGTCTTTGAGTGGGACGTGGCGGTTCCTTGGCTTTACTTGTCGCGGGCTGTGTTTATGCTTTCGGGGTTTCGGGGTTTCGTTTCTGCATAATCTGTGGTGTTGGGCATTGCATCTGGAGGAGTTTCCGGAATGTCCGGAACTCGTCGGCGACCTGCCAGAAAACGACGTGGGCGGCTTAGTGTTCCAGTTGGGCTCGTGGACGGCGGTCACTTCATCCTGTCGGGATTTGGGGTTAGGGTTTAGGGTTTTCGGGCTTACGGTTTGGGGGTTTCGGTGTTTCGGTGTCTGGGTTTAGGGTTTCCGGGTTCCAGGGCTGGGGTGTAGGGTGTCTGGGTGTCAGGCTTAGTGTTTAAGATCCCGGCTTGGGTGTTGTTTTCGGTCGCGAGGCGACGCGCTACGATTCGGATATCGCTGCAACCTGGTTGCATTGCTTGTGTTGCTCTTTTCTTGCTTCTTCTTGGGTTTGCTTGGTGTGTTGCTTTCGAGGCGTCACTGGACTTTCCGGCGGAACCAGCCGTGCCTGCCGTGGCTTGGCTGGTTTTTTTTGTTCCTTCATGTTTTGCGTTGTACTTTCTGTTCCGCGTGCCGTGTGGCTATAAGGAGCTGGCGTCCTGTGTCGTAGCTTGGCTGGTCTTGTGTTCTCCCTTGTTTTGCGTTGTACTTCTTGGTCTGCATGCCTTGTGGCTGTAAGGAGGTCGCCTCTGGTAGTGGCGACATCCCCGCTCCTTGGACCGGGCTTGTTTTTTAGTTATGCTTTGGGGTGACCTCGCTTGTTTGCATGCGTGAACCGAGGTCATGGTCCCTTCTGCCGACGGGGATGAAAGCCCTACCAAGCGGCAGCGGCGCAACCGGCCCGTCGGTCCCAGGTTAGGGTCTGGCTTGTTTATGTCTTGGGCTTCGGTTTAGGTCGTTAGTTCTGCTGTGGTTGTGCCGTTCGGCCTTTGCTTGCCCCGCCCTCCCTCCCCCCCCCCACCCTCCGCTCCCACCCTTGGAACAGGAACCGGTACAACGTGGCCTGGTTGCCCTGTGGCGAGTGCCCACGTTGCCTCGCCAACCGGTTGCGAGGCCTTTGGGTGTTCTGTGTGTTTGGGGATTGCGGTTCGCGGGGTTTTAAGGTTCTATATGTTTCGGTTTCGTAGGACTTCTGGGTTTAGGGCTTATGGGGTTCATGGCTTTTTTTTTTCTTATGGTCTTTGGGTTTAGTGGTTCTGGTGCCAGGGCTTTGATGCGGGGGCTTAGGGTCTGGGTCTCGGGTTTTAGGGTTCGGGGTTTCAGTGCTTGGGATTGTGGGGTTTAG
This sequence comes from Symbiodinium sp. CCMP2592, assembly GCA_905221615.1. Taxonomy (NCBI): domain Eukaryota; class Dinophyceae; order Suessiales; family Symbiodiniaceae; genus Symbiodinium; species Symbiodinium sp. CCMP2592. The sequence continues at coordinate 30,716 of CAJNDT010001885.1, read as the reverse complement.
GATTGTTTTCGGCTTAGTACCTTTTTTGTCCGCCGTTTAAGGATCTAGTGCTCGGGCATGTAAGGTTTCGGGTCTAGTATTTTGGGCGTTTGGGGGGATCTCGGTTGTTCTTCTGTCTGCCGACAGGACGCGTTCAGCGGAGTGATCGCTGCGATGGTCCAGTGCCTCGCAACCAATTTTTCCGGCAGCGTGCTACGCCTAAGGCGGCCGCTAAAGCCAAAGCCGAGGCAAAGGCCAAGGCTCATTTTTATCAGAACCCGCCTCGTAAGTAGGCCTGGGTATTGAGGGGTTGGGTGTGTATGTAGCTATCTATGTAGTGTTGTCTAACCCTAGGGTATTATCCTTTATGTATGTAACTTTGTATGTATCCTGGTCCATCTATTAAAGCGGTAATTAATTGTTTCACATCGCGGGGTCTCGGCCGTTTGCCACCTGCCATTTTCTTTCTTTAAAAAAAAAAATCTTTGGTTGCTCAGTCCGACTTGTACATGGGTGTGTGTGTGTGTGCGCCTGTGATGGTTTTAGTAGCTGTGATAATAATAGTGCTAATACTCGTAATAGGAGTAACAATAATAGTGGCAGTATATAATAGTTCATGGTGACGGCAATACGAATCGACATGACATCTCTACTTGTGTTGCCGGTAGTCGGACTGAGCGACCGGGGGGGGCCGGGCACGTCTTTTGCGGGACTGTTAATTTCCTTCTTTGGCATAGACCTTTGTTGATTCTTATTTGTGGGTTGGTCTAGGAATGATAGCTGGTTGTCATTAAGGAAATTACAGTCTCGCAAACGTGGCAACTTGCGGGTCGGTGTGTCGGAGCGAAGCTTTGCTTCCAGATGCCGAGACACACCGACCCGCATGGGTTCCCGCGATGGACAGCTTCGTCAGTTTTGGTTCTGCAGTTTGGTTTTGTTGGAGTGGAACTGGCATCGTTTCTTGGAGATAGGTCTTTCTTCGTTTCGTGGTTGGTTAGCTGTCCATCGCATTTTGTTTCACGGGCCGTGGACTCTTTCTCCCAGGCTTGGTTGTTGGATCGTGCCGCTAGGTTCGGTTCCTGAGTAATCAGATACAGGCATGCACCGCTGAGTGACTTGCTCCGTCTGTGCAATGGTTTTGGCGTTGGTGGCTGTGGTTATCGTATTTAGTTTGTTCTTCTTGTGCCTTGGGGAAGGAGTCCTTCGGGATGCGCTCCGTCAATGCGTGGCCCTTTTCACCTGCCGCACTGGAATTTGTTTGTTTCACTTGAATTTGTGTGTTGCCTCTTTGTATTTCTCACTTCCATTCTCGCTCTCTCATCTTTTTTTTCTCTGTCCTTCTCTCTTTCTTTCTCTCTCTCCCTCCCTCTCCCCCCCTTTCCCTCTCTTTGCCCCGCTTTTTCTCGCATTTGCCGAGCGCCTAACATCAGCATCGGTGGCTCGGGGGCTGAGGCCGGCATTTGCGTTGTTTCACACTTCCTTGTGCATCTGTCGGTTAAAAGGAAGGTACTTTCGTCGCCTGCGGCACTGCATGGGTCTGTGCTTGCATCTGTCCGCTCTGCCTCTCCTCCTTGCTCTTCCGTCTTCGCCTGCCTTCCTTGTGCCCAGGTCCGACCTCGACTTGGGCTGGTGCCCTCAGAGGTTCCAGGGTTTGGGGTTTGCTTTGGAGGCCGGTTGGGGCTCAGAGGCAGCGAGGCAGCGGTCCGTGCGCGCAAGGTTGCAGGGTTTTTGGGATGTGGGCTTTTTCGCAGGCTGCGAGGTCTAGAGTGGGGTGCAGGGGTCGTTGCCGGGCCTTGGAGGGTTTTTGCGGCTTCTTAGGTCCTCTGTGCTGTCTTGCTACCCTGCGCTGCTCTGTATGCGGGATCCCGGCCCTTCTACCCCTCCCTGCGCCCAGGTCCGACCTTGTCATTGGCCGGTGCCTTCAGAGGTGTTAGGCTTTGGGGTTTGTTGCGAAGGTGGGTTGAAGTTGAGAGGCAGGGAGGCTGTGGTCCGTGCGCGCATTCAAAGTATTCGGTTTAAGGGTTTCGGGCTAAGCTTGTGGTGCTCAGGGCTCAGGGCTTAGGGCTTTGGGGTTGGGGTTTGAGGGCTAGGTTTCCTAGGAAGGCTGCTTTACGTAAATTTAACGGTCTCGGTTCTTGTGTGTTGGGGCATGTATCACAGGGTTTGGTGACTGTCGGGGTTGGGCTTTGCCGGGGTTTAGGTCCCGCTAAGGTGTAGGAGTTGGTGCGATTTATTTGTTGGGTTTCCTGCTGTATCAGGGCTCAGGGTTCGTTACGGTTGAGGCCTTGTCGGGGTTGGGCCTTCTGCTGGGGTTCAAGGTTTGTTGGTGTCTGAAATCTGTTAGGGTTCTGTGTTTGTCAGGGTTTAGGGGTTCCTAGGGGGTTTGTTGCGGTTTAGTTGTTGGACTTCAGGGGTTGTTGCGACCTAGGGATCAGGCTGCGTTGGGGGTGAGGGCTCTGCTAGGCCTTAAGGTTTGTTAGGCTTTCGGGCTCGGTAGGGTTTAAGCTTTGTTAGGCTAGAGGGTTTGCTAGGGTTTAGGGTCTTTTGGGGTTCAGGGTTTGTTAGGTGTCGTTTTCTTTCCGCCCAGGCTCGGCGGTGCTGCTTTTGCGTGGCCGGGCCCTCCCTCGCGAGGTTTCAGGGCTTCCAGGTGGGTTGGGGCTCCGAGGCAGAGAGGTCCGAGTGCGCGAGGCTTGGGTGTTGAGGGTCCTTCGGCTTTGGAAGGTGGGTTGGGGCTCCGAGGCAGTGAGGTTTGGAGTGCGTGCTCTTAGGGCTTTTGTTTCTTAGGGTTTAGGGTTGGTTGGAACGCAGGGTTCGCCAGGGTTTAGGGATCGCCCTCGTATTTTTGGGGTTTGGGGCTAGGGTTGTGGGTAGGTTGTTTGGGTCATCTTATTTACTTAAAACCTCGTGGGGGTTAACCTTCTCAATATACTTAAACCTTTCAACTTACTTAAACCCTCGTGGGGGGGGGGGGGGCAACTCTTTCAATTTACTGAAACCAGGTTGTTTGAGTCATCTTATTTACTTAAAACCTCGTGGGGGCTAACCTTCTCAATATACTTAAACCTTTCAACTTACTTAAACCCTCGTGGGGGGGCAACTCTTTCAATTTACTGAAACCAACCCTTGCGGACGCTAAGGCTTTTCGGGTTAAGGGTTTGAGGGTTTTCGGGTTTAGGGTTAGGGTTTAGGGTTTTCGGGTTTAGGATTTAGGGTTTTCGGGTTTAGGGTTAGGGTTTAGGGTTTTCGGGTTTAGGATTTAGGGTTTTCGGGTTTAGGGTTTAGGGTTAAAGGTTTAGGGTTGGGTGTGTTGCTTGGGTCATTTCAATTTACTTAAACCGTTCAGTTGCACTTAGAAAAAACTTGTCAATTTACTAAACTGCCCTATGGTCGACCGTTGCTTGCCTTAAATCCTGCGTACCTTCTGAACATAAAACCAGAAGCTGCGCTGGCGCACCTTCGGCGCAAGCCGTCTAAAATTTAGGGTTTAGGGTTTAGGGTTTAGGGTTTATTGAGCTTTATTCGTGTGCGGGGTCGCTTTTTTTGAAAACCGAAACCTTTAAAACCAAAATGTGCCCCACTGCATGTCTTTCGGGCCCGAGTTTTTTTGAGTTTTTTTTAGTTTTTTTGAGTTTTCCGCGGTCAGGCACCAATTCCGTCTGTATGTTAGGCCCAGAATGGGGGGGACCTCGAGATCGGCCCTCCGGCCTAATAAAAACGCTATTTTATGAACAGAATTTGTCACCCAAAACGCACACCCCAAAATCCAGGAAATTTGGCCCTAAACCCTAAATGGGCCTGCTGGTGGCACTGGTGGCACTGGTGGGCCCGAGTTTTTTTCAATTTTTTTTGGTTTTCCGCGGTCAGGCACCAGTTCCGTTTGTAGTTTAGGCCCAGAATGGGGGGAACCTCGAGATCGGCCCTCCGGCCTAATAAAAACGCTATTTTATGAACAGAATTTGTCACCTAAAACACCCACCCCAAAATCCAGGAAATTTGGCCCTAAACCCTACATGGGCCTGCTGGTGGCACTGGTGGCACTGATGGGCCCGAGTTTTTTTTAGTTTTTTTTAGTTTTTTTGAGTTTTCCGCGGTCAGGCACCAGTTCCGTTTGTAGTTTAGGCCCAGAATGGAGGGGACCTCGAGATCGGCCTTCCGGCCACATAAAAACGCTATTTTATGAACAGAATTTGTCACCCAAAACACCCACCCCAAAATCCAGGAAATTTGGCTTTAAACGCTAAACCCTAAACGTTTATGGTTTAAGTCCGAATCTGCACCAGTTCCGTTTGTATTTTAGGCCCAGAATGGGGGGGACCTCGAGATCGGCCCTCCGGCCTAATAAAAACGCTATTTTATGAACAGAATTTGTCACCCAGAACGCCCACCCCAAAATCCAGGAAATTTGTCCCTAAACCTCACATGGGCCTGCTGGTGGCACTGGTGGGCCCGAGTTTTTTTGAGTTTTTTTTGTTTTCCGCGGTCAGGGACCAGTTCCGTTTGTAGTTTAGGCCCAGAATGGGGGGACCTCGAGATCGGCCTTCCGGCCCAATAAAAACGCTATTTTATGAACAGAATTTGTTACCCAGAACGCCCACCCCAAAATCCAGGAAATTTGGCCCTAAACCCTAAATGGGCCTCCTGGTGGCACTGGTGGCACTGGTGGGCCCGAGTTTTTTTGAGTTTTTTTTGGTTTTCCGCGGTCAGGCACCAGTTCCGTTTGCAGTTTAGGCCCAGAATGGGGGGGACCTCGAGATCGGCCCTCCGGCCTAATAAAAACGCTATTCTATGAACAGAATTTGTCACCCAGAACGCCCACCCCAAAATCCAGGAAATTTGTCCCTAAACCCTACATGGGCCTGCTGGTGGCACTGGTGGCACTGGTGGGCCCGAGTTTTTTTGAGTTTTTTTGGGTTTTCCGCGATCAGGCACCAGTTCCGTTTGTAGTTTAGGCCCAGAATGGGGGGACTTCGAGATCGGCCCATCGGCCTAATAAAAACGCTATTTTATGAACAGAATTTGTCATCCAGAAAGCCCACCCCAAAATCCAGGAAATTTGGCTCTAAACCCTAAATGGGCCTGCTGGTGGCACCGGTGGCGCTGGTGGGCCCGAGTGTTTTGGTTTTCCGCGGCCAGGCACCAATTCCGTTTGTATTTTAAGCCTAGAATGGGGGGGACCCCGAGATCGGCCCTCCGGCCTAATAAAAACGCTATTTTATGAACAGAATTTGTCACCCAGAACGCCCACCCCAAAATCCAGGAAATTTGTCCCTAAACCCTACATGGGCCTGCTGGTGGCACTGGTGGGCCCGAGTTTTTTTGAGTTTTTTTGGGTTTTCCGCGATCAGGCACCAGTTCCGTTTGTAGTTTAGGCCCAGAATGGGGGGACCCCGAGATCGGCCCATCGGCCTAATAAAAACGCTATTTTATGAACAGAATTTGTCACCCAGAACGCCCACCCCAAAATCCAGGAAATTTGGCCCTAAACCCTAAATGGGCCTGCTGGTGGCACTGGTGGGCCCGAATTTTTTTGAGTTTTTTTGGGTTTTCCGCGGTCAGGCACCAGTTCCGTTTGTAGTTTAGGCCCAGAATGGGGGGGACCTCGAGATCGCCCTTCCGGCCCAATAAAAACGCTATTTTATGAACAGCATTTGTTACCCAGAACGCCCACCCCAAAATCCAGGAAATTTGGCTTTAAACGCTAAACCCTAAACGTTTATGGTTTAGGCCCGAATCTGCACCAGTTCCGTTTGTGTTTTAAGCCTAGAATGGGGGGGACCTCGAGATCGGCCCACCGGCCTAATAAAAACGCTATTTTATGAACAGAATTTGTCAACCAGAACGCCCACCCCAAAATCCAGGAAATTTGGCACTAACCCCTACATGGGCCTGCTGGTGGCACTGGTGGGCCCGAGTTTTTTTGAGTTTTTTTGCGTTTTCCGCGATGAGGCACCAGTTCCGTTTGTAGTTTAGGCCCAGAATGGGGGGGACCTCGAGATCGGCCCATCGGCCTAATAAAAACGCTATTTTATGAACAGAATTTGTCAACCAGAACGCCCACCCCAAAATCCAGGAAATTTGGCACTAACCCCTACATGGGCCTGCTGGTGGCACTGGTGGGCCCGAGTTTTTTTTAGTTTTTTTTGTGTTTTCCGCGGTCAAGCACCAGTTCCGTTTGTAGTTTAAGCCCAGAATGGGGGGACTTCGAGATCGGCCCACCGGCCTAATAAAAACGCTATTCTATGAACAGAATTTGTCACCCAAAACGCCCACCCCAAAATCCAGGAAATTTGGCTTTAAACCCTAGATGGGCCTGCTGGTGGCACTGGTGGCACTGGTGGGCCCGAGTTTTTTTGAGTTTTTTTTGTGTTTTCCGCGGTCAGGCACCAGTTCCGTTCGTAGTTGAGGCCCAGAATGGGGGGGGCCTCGAGATCGGCCCACCAGCCTAATAAAAACGCTATTCTATGAACAGAATTTGTCCCCCAGAACGCCCACCCCAAAATCCAGGAAATTTGGCCCTAAACCCTAAATGGGCCTGCTGGTGGCACTGGTGGGCCCGAGTTTTTTTGAGTTTTTTTTGGTTTTCCGCGGTCAGGCACCAGTTCCGTTTGTAGTTTAGGCCCAGAATGGGGGGGACCTCGAGATCGGCCCTCCGGCCCAATAAAAACGCTATTTTATGAACAGAATTTGTTACCCAGAACGCCCACCCCAAAATCCAGGAAATTTGGCCCTAAACCCTAAATGGGCCTCCTGGTGGCACTGGTGGCACTGGTGGGCCCGAGTTTTTTTGAGTTTTTTTTGGTTTTCCGCGGTCAGGCACCAGCTCGTGAGCTTGCTTCGTGTGCGGGGCGCGTTTTTGAGAATCCTAAACTGGTGGGTTTTTTTGAGTTTTTTTGAATTTGGAGGTTCTTTTGAGTTTTCCTGACACCCAAACTCAAACCCCAAATTTACAAACCCAACCATATACCATATTATAACACTTAAACACCCAAAAATGGTAGCACTAAAACAACATGAACACCAAAACAAAAAAGTGTGTAGGGGGGTTGTTGTTTCTAACAAAAGAAAAAGCCCAAATAGATTATTGTTTAATACTTTTCGTTTTGCGTTGCCTCAAACCCTAATGTCTAAATCTCAAACCCTCAAAACCTTAATGCCTAAACCCAAACCCACACATGCATCGTGAGAAAAAATCGATTGAAGGTTTTCAACATTCTAGAAATTTTGGCCAATCATAGAAGCTCTAAGAAGGTGTTTGGGTTTATTTTTTGGGTTTAGGGGGGCGGACTGGGTGGGGGGGGAGGGTGGGGTGGCCGGGGGGCGGGGCACGGCAGAGATTAGGGAAAAACAAAGAAAAAGCAGGGGGCTGGGGGCGGGGGGTGCGGGGGGGGCGGCCTTGCCTGTCCTTTCAGAGGCTAGCAAGGGTCTGGGCCGCCCAATACAACCCAGTACAGCCCTGTCAGATCCTTCCAAGAGGAACTTCACCAACCCACAGAGGGGGCTTTGCCTGCCCTCTCAAAGGCTGTGTTTGTTTTGGGTTTTCCTTTTTTAGTTTCCCGACAAAATAAGGAAATAGGGAAATAAGGAAATTAGGACATAGGGAAATAGGGAAACAGGGGAATAACGAAAATAGCGGAATAAGAGAATAAGAAAACAGGGAAAAGGGTGACCTAAGTTCAATATTCTATACCCTAAATCTCGTATTAGTATTGGTATTTGTAGATTTGGTTCAATTTACTTAAACTCGATTGCATTTTGGTGGTGGTGGTGGTGGAATATTTAATTCAATTTACTTAAACTCGATTGCAACAACTTGTGTAAGCGGCTATGCATATCCAAGGATATTTTACGTGTATTTGCTTCAATTTGAAAAGAATGTAATGGAATACCACGCACGGTGTAGCACATAAAGCTCAATTTATGGTGACTTGAGGGTTTAGGGTTTAGGGTTTAGGGTTTAGGGTTTAGGGTTTAGGGTTTAGGGGTTTAGGGTTTAGGGTTTAGGGTTTAGGGTTTAGGGTTTAGGGTTTAGGGTTTAGGGTTTAGGGTTTAGGGTTTAGGGTTTAGGGTTCGACAGCGTAGTCGTCGCCCTAGTCAACTCGCTGCAGCGTAGCGTTACCCTGTCAGCTTGCTTTCTTAGGGGGCTGCTGCTTGGTCCCTAAAAAAATGCTAGTTGGGGATCGAAACCTTTGAACTTTTTCTGGCGCGGCAGGGTCCCCCCTCGCGAAGTTTCAGGGGTGCGAGGTGGGTTGGGGCTCGGAGGCGGAGGGGTCCGAGTGCGAGCATCTCACCCGAAGGCTTTCTCTGCCTTAAGGGGGTCCATGTTGACTGCGCTCACAGGCGCCCCGAGCATCTCCCACGAAGGCTTGCTCTGCTTTAGGGGGGCTGGTACTTAGGTCCTAAAGTTTTGCGTGTGCCCTGCGATTGTGCTCTGTTTGTTCGGGTTAAGTTAGGTTTAGAGCCCTGTGAGTGTAAAAGGATTGCCGGGTCTTTGTGGTTCTTGTGGTTTCACTGCTTTGAGGGGGCCGTTGCTTAAGCCTTAAAAGTTGTCGTCTGCTCCGCGATTGCTCTCTGTTGGTTCGGCCTAGACTAAATTGGGGCTTTGTTAGTGTTGAGGGATTGCCGGGGTTTGGGGGTGCTTGTGGTTTCACTGCTTTTAGTGGGCCGTTGCATAAGCCTTCAAACTCGTCGTCTGCCCCGTTGTCTGCCTGCGATTGTGCTCTGTTTGTTCGGGTTAAGTTAGGTTTAGAGCCCTGTGAGTGTAAAAGGATTGCCGGGTCTTGGTGGTTCTTGTGGTTTCACTGCTTTGAGGGGGCCGTTGCTTAAGCCTTAAAAGTTGTCGTCTGCTCCGCGATTGCTCCCTGTTGGTTCGGGCTAGACTAAATTGAGGCTTTGTTAGTGTTGAGGGATTGCCGGGGTTTGGGGGTGCTTGTGGTTTCACTGCTTTTAGTGGGCCGTTTCATAAGCCTTCAAGCTCGTCGTCTGCCCCGTTGTCTGCTCCGCGATTGCTCTCTGTTGGTTCGGGCTAGACTAAATTGAGGCTTTCTTATTGTTGAGGGATTGCTGGGGCTTGTTGCCCGGGGTCGGGGCACCTTCCCACAGCCAGGGCCCGGGGCCGGGGCACCTTCCCACAGCCAGGGCCCGGGGCCGGGGCACCTTCCCACAGCCAGGGCCCGGGGGCGGGGCTGTGGACTGCGCTCACAGGCACCCCGAGCATCTCCCACGAACGCTTGCTCTGCTTTAGGGGGCTGGTCCTTAAGTCCTAAAGTTTTGCGTCTGCCTCTCGATTGTTTTCTGTTTGTTCGGGTTAAGTTAGGTTTAGAGCCCTGTGAGTGTTAAGAGATTGCCGGGTCTTGGTGGTTCTTGTGGTTTCACTGCTTTAAGGGGGCCGTTGCTTAAGTCTCAAAAGTTGTCGTCTGCTCCGCGATTGCTCTCTGTTGGTTCGGGCTAGGTTAAATTGAAGTTTTCTTATTGTTGAGGGATTGCCGGGGTTTTGGGGTGTTTGTGGTTTCACTGCTTTTAGTGGGCCGTTGCATAAGCCTTCAAGCTCGTCGTCTGCCCCGTTGTCTGCTCCGCGATTGCTCTCTGTTGGTTCGGGCTAGACTAAATTGAGGCTTTCTTATTGTTGCGGGATTGCTGGGGTTTGTTGCCCGGGGCCGGGGCACCTTCCCACAGCCAGGGCCCGGGGCCGGAAACCACCTTCCCACAGCCAGGGCCCGGGGCCGGGGCACCTTCCCACAGCCAGGGCCCGGGCCGGAGGGCCCGGGGCCGGGGCACCTTCCCCCACCGCTTTCCGCAGCCACAAGGCCGGGGCACCTTCCCGGGGCCGGGGCACCTTCCCACAGCCAGGGCCCGGGGAGGGGCACCTTCCCGCAGCCAGGGCCAGGGCCAGAACACCTTCCCACAGCTTGGTAGTAGTAGTTGTAGTAGTACTAGTACGGAGGGCTTGCTGGGCTCTCGGTCAATTTACTTAAAGGTTTACGGTTGCTTGCCTTAAATCCTGCGTACCTGCTGGGCATCAAACCAGAACCTGCGCTGGCGCATCTTCGGCCTCTGGCCGTCTAAAATTTAGGGTTTAGGGTTTAGGGTTTTAGGGTTTAGGGTTTAGGGTTTAGGGTTTAGGGTTCGACAGCGTAGTCGTCGCCCCAGTCAACTCGCTGCAGCGTAGCGTTACCCTGTCAGCTTGCTTTCTTAGGGGGCTGCTGCTTGGTCCCTAAAAAAATGCTAGTTGGGGATCGAAACCTTTGAACTTTTTCTGGCGCGGCCGGGTCCCCCCTCGCGAAGTTTCAGGGGTGCGAGGTGGGTTGGGGCTCGGAGGCGGAGGGGTCCGAGTGCGAGCATCTCACCCGAAGGCTTTTCTCTGCCTTAAGGGGGTCCATGTGGACTGCGCTCACAGGCGCCCCGAGCCTCCCACGAACGCTTGCTCTGCTGTAGGGGGGCTGGTCCTTAGGTCCTAAAGTTTTGCGTCTGCCTCTCGATTGTTTTCTGTTTGTTCGGGTTAAGTTAGGTTTAGAGCCCTGTGAGTGTAAAAGGATTGCCGGGTCTTGGTGGTTCTTGTGGTTTCACTGCTTTTAAGGGGGCCGTTGCTTAAGCCTTAAAAGTTGTCGTCTGCTCCGCGATTGCTCTCTGTTGGTTCGGCCTAGACTAAATTGAGGCTTTGTTAGTGTTGAGGGATTGCCGGGGTTTGGGGGTGCTTGTGGTTTCACTGCTTTTAGTGGGCCGTTTCATAAGTCTTCAAACTCGTCGTCTGCCCCGTTGTCTGCTCCGCGATTGCTCTCTGTTGGTTCGGGCTAGACTAGATTGAGGCTTTCTTATTGTTGAGGGTTTGCTGGGGTTTGTTGCCCGGGGCCGGGGCACCTTCCCACAGCCAGGGCCCGGGGCCGGGAGCATCTCACGCGAAGCCAGCAGCTGCATCCCTTTCTTTTAGGGGGCTGCTTCTTAAGCCTTAAAACTCGTTGTCTGCACTGCGATTGTTCTTTGTTGGTGCGGGCTAGACTAAATTGAGTCTTTCTTATTGTTATGGGTTTGCTGGGGTTTAGTAAAAAAGGGAGTTTTTGACAATCATGTTTTCCGGCACTTTTTCCGGGTTGGGTCTCGAAACCTTTCAAACTTTTCTGGCGTGGCCGGGTCCCCCCTCGCGAAGTTTCAGGGGGGCGAGGTGGGTTGGGGCTCGAAGGCGGAGGGGTCCGAGTGCGAGCATCTCACCCGAAGGCTTTCTCTGCCTTAAGGGGGTCCATGTGGAGCGCTCACAGGCGCCCCGAGCATCTCCCACGAAGGCTTGCTCTGCTTTAGGGGGGCTGGTCCTTAGGTCCTAAAGTTTTGCGTCTGCCTCTCGATTGTTTTCTGTTTGTTCGGTTTAAGTTAGGTTTAGAGCCCTGTGAGTGTTAAGAGATTGCCGGGTCTTGGTGGTTCTTGTGGTTTCACTGCTTTAAGGGGGCCGTTGCTTAAGTCTTAAAAGTTGTCGTCTGCTCCGCGATTGTTCTCTGTTGGTGCGGGCTAGGTTAAATTGAAGCTTTGTTAGTGTTGAGGGATTGCCGGGGTTTGGGGGTGCTTGTGGTTTCACTGCTTTTAGTGGGCCGTTGCATAAGCCTTCAAACTCGTCGTCTGCCCCGTTGTCTGCTTCGCGATTGCTCTCTGTTGGTTCGGGCTAGACTAAATTGAGGCTTTCTTATTGTTGAGGGTTTGCTGGGGTTTGTTGCCCGGGGCCGGGGCACCTTCCCACAGCCAGGGCCCGGGGCCGGGGCACCTTCCGGCGGGCACCTTCTCATAGCAGGGCCGGGGCCGGGGCACCTTCCCACAGCCAGGGCCCGGGGTCGGGGCACCTTCCCACAGCCAGGGCCCGGCGGGGCACCTTCCCACAGCCAGGCCGGAGGGGCCGGGGTCGGGGCACCTTCCCCCACCGCTTTCCGCAGCCAGGCCCCTCCTGGTTTTTTGCCTTATGCAGACCCCCTCCAAGCCCCCAAATCGGGTTTTTTCGGCCTTCTCCAGACCACCTCCAAAGCCCCAAATCGGGTTTTTTGGCCTTTCTCCAGACCCTCTCCAAGCACCCAGATTGGGTTTTTTGGCCTTTTTCATCAATTTTTTCAAGCCGCCAAATTGGGTTTTTTTTTACTTTTTGCAGACCCCCTCCAAGCCTCCTTTTTTGCCTTTCTCCAGACCCCCTCCAAGCCACCAAATTGGGGTTTTCTGCTTTTTCCAGACCCTCCAAGCCACCAAATTGGGTTTTTTACCGTTTCCAGACCCCCTCCAAGCCCCCCAATCGTGCTTTTTAGCCTTTCTCCAGACCCCCTCCAAAGGCCCAAATTGGGTTTTTTTGCCTTTTCGAAACCCCCAAATTGGTGTTTTTTGCCTTTTCCAGACCCCCTTCCAAGCTCCCAAATCGAGTTTTTTTGCCTTTCTCCAGACCCCTCCAAAGCCCTAAACTCTAAACCCTCGGCCCCGAAACCCTAAACCCAAGGCCCCAAACCTTCAACCCTAGGCCCCAAACCTCAACCCTAGGGCCCTCATGAAGCCTCTCGCCCGAAGCCTTCTGCGCCCTGGAACCCTCTGCCTTGGAACCCTCTTTCATGTCCGGGACTGCCGGGCGGGGCCTGGTCATTCGACTGCTTGCCCAAGCTTTTTGCCACATCCGTCGGCGATGCTATGGCACGACAGGGCCGGTCCTGTTGGTCGTGTTTCCTGTGTCTGGTGCAAGCCGCTTTCCGTCGGGGGCTTGCCACTTCGATTTATCTGAGTCCGGCTGGGAGGCCCATGGCCAATTGAAGTCATCTTGCATCCACGTCCTGGTGTTCTATTCTACGCGACTACACGGGCACCGGTTGCCGGCTTTTGTGAGAATGTTGTTGCATGGCCACTATCTCGGCTTCGGTCTGGACGAGTACGATGTTCTGGCTAAAAGCAAGACTCCCTGCGAGCAAACAAGCTGCGGATGAATGCGGTCAACTCACACGCTGCTCCTGCTACCTCGCAGTACGTACACCGAGCTCGTCTCAGTGGCCCCAGCAGTTTTTCACTCGTCGGGCTGGCGATGGCTTTGCGTGTCCGCCTGTACAAACTGTGACAAACCGGGCCCGTTGCTGTCCGGGAAGATCTTCGGGGCCGACTCACTCTTTCCGTGGTCGCGGTGGTCGCTGCCGGGGTCTGCAGTCCGGACACAATCCCCTCTCGGTTGCTTGGAAGCGCTTGCTGCACTTCCTGTTGGTGCACGTCTGCCATCCCTGCTGCCAAGTGCTGCGGCTGGAGCAGTTCAGGCAGTGTCTCGCCTCGTCATTGCCCGCCGCTCCGCTCGGGAAGCTTTCCTTGCAGGCTCTGCAGAAGAACCAGCCCGTGCGCAGGCGCTTTTTGTCCGAGAGCTGTTGTTGACAGGCGACACAAGCGAGGGAGCTGTCTGGCATGGTTCGCATCGCGGGCGAGAAGTCCTTGGCCGATTTTCGCTCGCCGCAGACCGTGCAGTTCAGCTGGGTCGTGCTGAGGCGGCACGCGGAGCACTGGCGCTTGGTGTCGTCATCCTTCTGCACCAATTGGGCCCTCGGGAAAGCCTCCTCGATTTTCGTGATGTGGCAGAGGTTGCACTTGACGCTCTTGTCCAGGCTCGCTTGGGTGTTGACGTTTCGCTTGAGCGGGCCCTTCTTCGTGTTGCTCGCTCCGCGTTGGCACTCCAGGCACTGGCCGCCGCGGTTGGCCCGGACCAGCTCCCACTGCGCGTGGGAGAAGAGGTCCCAGCTCTTGAGCTCTTTGCATGTTTGACAGCGGGACTTGGGATAGCGCGCGTCATGCATTGCCTGCCAGTCGATGTGCTCCCCTTTGAGCTTTCGCAGTAGCAGCGAGGGTCCTTCCGTGGCGCCGCGCTGGAAGAGCCAGAGCGGGAAGCGCCGCAGGATCAGCACGTCCGACCTGTTCCGGACGCGGCTGGCTACCACCGTGCCGTAGGCGGCGTGGATTCTGGAGTCCACGTTCAAGTCCAGCATGACGGCTTTCCTGGGGCGGGTGGGCTTTGTGCGTGCATGTGCCGCATTATATTGCACCGCCTGCAATGTGGCCGTCCGTGTGCGGCCGGGCGGCAGTGTCTTGCCTTGACTGGCATGGGCCGTGATCGCGAAGGCCGGGATCAGCGGGATCTGCGTGCGAGCGACCTTCAGCACGGCGGCGTGGTTTCGTCCCTTGTCCAGCTTCCAAGTCCGCGTCGCTGGCAGAACCGGGAACAGCCCGGGTTCATTCGTGCCTTCGAGCTTCCAGTCGGCGTCCTCGAATTTGACGTACCTTAGGTGGGTCCGGGCGTTCCCGTTTGAAGTAGCAGAGCTACGGTGGGCTGGATGTTTGCGGGTATATTGCGGCCCGGCCGCACTATGTTCGGCTGCTGTTCGTTCTCTTGCCATTCCCAGGAGTGCACGTGGCCCAGGCGGCCCTTCAGCAGAGACTTCTTCGAGCGGTCCACGTGGTGCGTCAGCGCAACCGGCATGCCGATGGCCAGGGGAAGCATGCCGCAGAGCCCCTCCGTGTCCATGTCGTGGTACTGCAGCCAGCGGATTTTCGCCTGCTTGTCGCACGCCTGGGTCTGGAGCGCCTCCACGCCGGCCCTGTCCTTGGCCACGGACCAGACGAGAGGGGTCTCGGCGTCCCGGGCATAGGCCTTCGCGCGGTCCTTATTGATCTGGTATTTGGCGTCGTTGTTCGCCACGACCACGGTCGCCTTCACGAACTTCGGCTCTCGGAGTCGCGGGTCTTGGGGTCCGTCCACCACGCGCTTTCGGGACCGTCGTTCTTCCGGCGAGAGGGTGCAGCCTCCCACGGGGAGGCCGTGCAGGTACCTCCAGTTGTTCTCGGAAAGCTTTGCTTCTCGGAGCTCGTCCACGACCTGTGCAGGGAGTGTGTCGCTGGCTTCAACCTTTTTTTGTTGCTGCTTTTCTTGCTCTGTTGCTGTACTGGTTGTTGCTTGCAGGTCTTTCGTGCAAGGCGGTGCATGTCTGGCGTATCTTGCAGGCATCTGTGCTGCGTCTGTTGTTCGCGCCTGATTCCACCAGTCGTCTTTGCATCTCATTCGCTCGATTAGCTCCGTCACGCCCTGCCCCGCGCCGTCCCAGAAGAGGCTCTGTCCGTGGTCCACGAGGGGGTCCCGCTGCGGGGCTCCCGTGGCGGCTCTGCCGGGTGCCTGCAGTCTGGCGGGCAGGTCCGCCAGGAAGCCTCCTTCGGGCGGTGGTAGTTGCCGGAAGTCGCCGCTGACGATCACGTTGAGCCCGGCGAAGGGTCTGACGTTGCCGGTGGCGTCGTGCTTCCATGGCCCGGACCTGGGTACCGTGCTGCGCGTGCGCATTTCCCCCTGCCCCAGGAGTCGGGCACTGATGATGCCTACCTCGTCGGCGATGAGCCAGCGCCAGTTCGCTATTCGTTTGGCCGTGTCTGGCTTGCATGCCGTTTCGAGGCAGTCTCGCTCCTTGCTGAGGCCGAAGGCCGCGTGGAGCGTCTCGCCCTGGATGTCCGCGGCGTTGGTGGCTTGGAAGGCGGCGAACTGGAAATCGATGCCCTCCACGTAGCCCATGAACTTTTCGAAGAGGCTGCGCACGTACTTCAGCACGTGGGTCTTGCCGGTGCCCGGGCGGCCGTGCAGCAGCCAGATCATCGGCTCTTCGTTGTTCCGGACGGTGGCGTGAGCCGGCTCGAGCTTGTACTCGACGAGGACGCGTTCCACCACCAGCTTCAGGACCTCGTGCTGCTCCTCGTTGAGGTCGTTCCGCACTTCTGCGCTCTCGAGCCAGGCTCGCAGCTGCGTGTTGCTGACGGCCCGGTGGTGCCTGGCGGTGCCTTTGCGGCGTGCGCCGTCCAGGCCCGACCCTTCGGCTTCTGCTTCTGGCGCCCTCTTGTTGCGGGACGCTCGTGCGGCGGCCAGCATCTGCTGGGCATTGGTGATGCCTTTGCTCGCGGTTGCTTCTTGGAAGAGTTGCTGGGCCACTTCTTGCGGGACTTCGGTGGCTTTGGAAGCCTCGCCCAGCCAGACGTTCTGGGAGAGGTTCATCATCTTGATCGTGAGGTCGTGCTGGGTGCTGGTGGCGGGCGGCTCCGCTTCGTCGGGCGCATCCTCTTCTTCTGCGTCTGCCGCCGCTTCTTTGCCGGCTCCTCGCACCCGCGTCTTTGTGGCCTGCTCGATTTCGTCTTCCTCGAAGTGGCAGACCTCGTCCTTCAGGTCCTCGTTGTCGCTGTTCGCGGCCACGTCGTGGTCGGGCTGCAGGGAGCGGGGCAGGCAGTACACGAAGGCGTAGTTCAGGACGTAGCGCTTCAGCTCCTCGGTGGGGAAGCCGTCGGCGTGCCTCCAGGCGCAGCGCAGGGCCTGGCGCCAGGTGCTCATCTCCGGCGTGCGCAGCTGGCCGATGTAGGGCACCGCTTCCGTGGCGTCCTCCGGGTTGCTGGTCCAGGGGCAGAACAGGAGCAGGATCTTCATGATGTGCTCCGCCTCGCTGTGGCTGCCGAGCGCGCCGTACAGCACCGGCACGTGGGGTCGCTTGCGTGGAATGATCACCCAGTCGTGGCGATGCCTCTGAGCTGAGCTGCCCTTGCCCAGCGGCATCCAGTCCTCGCCGCCTTCCTCCCGGATCAGGTAGTCGACGCCGCCTTGGAGCGCGCTGCGCCCTTGTTGTCGTCTCAGCTTTGTCGTGCCGCTGTCCGTCAGCAGGGCGTGGTAATAGATGTCTTTCTGCCCGCGAGCCAGGGCGGCCTCGGCGCGTTCCTGCTTCTCCGCCGACCACGGGTACCTGGCATGATCGATGTGGTGGTACCTCACGAACTCGAAGGCCGAGAGAGGCCGGACGCGAGGGTCGGTTCCGCGGTTCCCGTAGACGGTCCACAGCTGCGGCCGGGCGACGACCTTTCTCTTGTTCGGAGCGTCGCAGTTCCTGCTGAGGTCGCTCTCGAGCTTTTCTCGCTCCTGCCACGGCCGGCCTTCGATGACCGCTCGCAAGAGCTCCATCCCGGTCTTGAGGGACATGTCCGCGACCTGGGCGGTCTTGATGGTTTCCGCCGCCGTGGGGTCGTTGCTGCCGGCGTTGTCGATCAGGTTCGCGCACTCCACGGAGCCGCGGACGACGCCGCGGGCGAAGGCGTCGGTCATGAGGCGCTTCGAGACTCGGGCGCCCACGTAGCCGCTGGAGGGGTTGTTCTGCAGCTCCGCTTGCAGATCGTTTTGGCTCTTCTTCCACTCCTGGACTTCGTTGACGGCGATGGGATTGCGCTTGTTGCTGTAGTCGCAGGCGTAGCCCGCCTGCGCGGCCTGGTTCACCTGGGCCTGCTGGGTCATTTCGCGCAGGCTGGCTTGGGCCGGGCAGTCCTTGTCGCAGTGTCCGGACAAGGCGTGGAGGTCCTCCGTGATCGGGAAGCGAGAGGGCACCTGCACGTCGCCGTTGCAGCGGAGGGCGGCCAGCAAGGCGGGGTGGTTGCCGTTGAGGTTCGGGTCGTTGCAGGGCCCCCACAGGCGACCGAGAGCGCTGCGCTTGCCCTTCACGGGCATGCCCATCTTCTCTGCCAGGCCTTGGCACACCAGCGTCGTCGTGTCGGTCAATTGCATCTCGCGCGGGAAGCCCGACTTGCACTTGGTGGGGTCCTTCTTGTCGCGGCAGTGATCCCGCGGCAGACGCGGGCCGTCCGGTTTCTTGGGCAGGTGCACGTGGTGCTGCTTCAGCTGCTGCAGGGCTTCCACGTCCTCGTCCAGGAAAAGCCGCCGCCAGGTTGTATCGTCCATGGACGCGTCGGCCTTCTGGTAGTCCGGGCGGCTCAGGGCCAGGAGGGAGTCGCGGTAGGCGGGCCACTTCTCCTCCGTTTCCTGGCGCTTGTTTTCCCATTCTTCTGGATCGCGGTAGATGGTGCGGCTGACGTGGGCGGTGTACGTGCAGTACTTCTGGAAGAGGTCCATCTTGTGCTCCGGGTTCAGCGCGAGCAGCTCCGAGAGGGATTTGAACTGGTGGAAGCACTGGAGGAAGAGCTGCGGGCAGGGCAAGCATGCGGCCGTGGTTTCGGTAACGTGTCTCTTTTTGTGCCTCGATGAATCTAGAGATTGCTGGTTCTCTCGCTGTTCGTGCGTGCGTGTGTGTTTGTTGTGTGTTGCTGGTCTAGTTGTTGTCTGAGGAGAGCGGGCCTGAAAGTGGATGTGCAGCACTCCGGACTTCTGGCACTCGATGGAGCCGTAGGCGGCGTCGAGTCGGCCGAAGATGCCCCCGCACGCCATGGCGTTGCTGCCGAACGCGTCCGTGCAGGGATTGGCGGAATTCCCGCAGTCGGGGCACTTCGGGCAGTAGCGGACGCCGAAGAGGTGCCGGAGCGCCAGCTGCACCAGGATGCGGAAGCCGTCCGCGCAGGCCACGGGGTCTTTGGTCAGCATGGCTCGCCGCTCGTCGTAGGGCGGCAGCTCCGCGGCGAGTGCTTCCGGGTTCAGGCTGTAAAACTCCACGTCCAGCTCGGGCTTGCTGCGGCTCTGTGCGGCACGGTTGGTCTGGGACTCCTGGCTGAGGCTGGGGTCGGATTGCCGGGCGCGGGCCAGGCGCAGCATCACCGTGTTGTCTCGCTCGGACGGGGAGAAGGTCACGAAGAGCGGGGTGCCGTGGCAGACCCGATTGGCGTGGGTTTGGTGGCGCATGGTCGTGCGCACCTCGTGGGTGCCGGGGGTGTTCCGGCTGCGCGCCACCGTGTTGTCCAAGACCTGCGGCTTTTTATGGCTTTTGTTACATCATTATAAGGGTCCCGAGCCTACGTATGCAAGTTTTATTTCCCGGTTGTACTATAGTCTTTACCTGCAGCTTCTGTTGGTGTCGTCGGTTGCAAGCTGGGCTCTGGCAGTGGTTTTCCTGTTTTGCGCGCCTTCACGGCTGCCGGCTGCAGTCCGGTGGCGAAGCGCACCTTGCTCAGGTCTCCGTTGATGGCCTTCGTCTGGCCGTTGACGTCGAGGTACTTCCCTTTGACCAGCTCTTTCTGGATTTGCTTGCCGCCGTCCAGGATCTCTTGGCTGGTCAGTGCTCTGCGTCCGTTGTTGTCGTCGGGGACGCTGTAGATGAAGGTGTTCTGCTGCAGGTTCACCATGGTCCTGAAGAGGTAGTTCCAGAGGGTGAAGCCGAAGGTCCAGTCCCGCCGGAATTGGGTCTCGGCTCGACGTTGCATGGCCGCCGCCAACGCGTGGATTTCCACTTGGGGGGCTTCGGGGTTCCTGCTCCTCCGCCGTTGCTGCCGGTCGTTGCGGGCTCCCTGCTGGTTATTCTTGACGTCGGGACAGGCGGTGCCGTGCGCGAAGCAGAAGCTGAAGGCCGTGGCGAAGTAGAGCGGCTGGAACTGGTCCACGAGCATGTTGCTCGTGCGCACCTCGTAGGTCTCCAGGATCTTCTCGTTCTTCTGCTTGCTTCGGAGTTGGTCCTCGAGGTCGTTCAGGGCGGCCGTGGCCACGGCGGTCTGATCCTCTCGAAGAACGGCGCGGGCGCGCTGATTGGCGAAGATGGTGCCGGCTTGCTGCACGTCTTGTTCCGGGGCGTCCGTGGGGGCCGCCGCCTTCTGCGGCTGCAGTTTGTGGCTCGTCTCGTCCTCTTCTCTCATGCCGTGGATGCCCTTCAGCACCTCCGGGGGCACGCCGCCCTCCGGCAGCTGTGCCGCGGCCTCGCGCACGGCTTCTTGTCGCAGGTGCTGAAAGGCGGGGTGGCCCAGGCGTTGCATGTCCAGGATGAGGTTGACGACCACTTCCCTCCGCACCGTCGCTTGGTGGAGCAGGGTTTTGATTTCTGACTCGCTGGTCTTGCCTGTCTTGTTGGTCTTCAGGAGGACCCTCACCACGTCGCCGAGTGCCGCCCCTGCACGTGGCATGTTCGGCGGGGGTGGCTCTTCGTTTGCCGCTGTTGCTCGCTGCGTTTCCGCCACTCCTTCCTCGTGCGCTTGGAGGTTGCGCAGCACGTCTTCCCATGGCAGCGGGAAGGTGAGGGCGTTGCCCCGGGCTCCGAGGCGGTGGTTGGCGTTCTGGGCTTGCTCGTCTAGGGTGGTTCCCTCGCTGCGGTGCCGTGCTTCCATGGCCATGCAGACCAGCGTGGTGACGCAGGGGCTGGCACAGATCATCTCCATGACGGTGACCTTTTCTTCGTGTAGGCGTGCTGGCGAGTAGCCGGTCCACATGTCGTTGCACAGGCTCAGGGGCGGCAGCCGGCCCTTTCGCAGCTGCTCGTCGCACTCGCTGCAAAGGGGCACTTCGCAGTGCTCGCACAGGGTGTGCTGCATCGGGTGCTGGGAGTTGGCTTGGCATCGATGGTCCTCCGGGCAGCACAGGATGTCGCCGAACCCGGGGATGGTCACCGTCCAGTCGTCGAAGTTGGCCACGTCTCTGAGCTTTGCGTCGCCGGCCAGGTCGTCGTAGTAGTCGAGGTATTTGTCGATGCTCAGCAGTTCGTGCAGTTCTGCGGTGGTCTCGGCGTGGTTGTCGTCGTTGCTGCCGGGGCTCTGGATGAGTTTGCGCCAGCTGATGCGGCTGCTGGCCGCCATGTCGGCTACGTGCGGGTGAATGCAGGCGCAGCTGAAGCAAATGAGCGATTCCACGTTGTCCTTGCTGGTGGCCTCGGCGAAGCTGCGCAGCGCGCTTCTGTCCCGCGAGCTTCCCGCGACGGGCGCGGCCTCTCTGCATCGCAGTGCGACGGCCTCGTTGTAGACGCTGGTCAAGGCGTCTTTCGGCAGGGCCTGGGCATGTGCTGGGCCACCAACCCCAGCTCCGGTGCGTGAGAGTCCGTGACATGCTCGTGGAGCTTTTCTTCCGTCCCAGAGAGTAACGACCACGTGCATCCCTGGAATGCGCAGAAGACCTGCGGCCAGGCTTCGCCCTGGTCAACATTCTCGGCTTTGGCTTCGGGTGGTATCAGTGGCTGGGCTCGCAGGTGGGTGCTTGCGAAGCGCCTGAGCGCATCTTCCAGCTTTCGTCTGGGGTGGTAGTGGGTGGGCTCCGTTGACTCCGTTGCAACGGGCATGCTGGTCAGCTCTTCGAGGAGGCTGGGTCCTTCCTCTGCTGCTTGGGGGGGTGCCGCCTCTGGGTTCTCTGTGGCTCCTTGCGCCTGACCTTGCCGCGTGCGCTGAGCTTGGCCGGCTGCGGTTCTCTGGCGCTTGGGCGGGCGCGGCTCTGGGTGGGGTGGTGGTGGTGGTGCTGGTGGTGTTGGTGGTGTTGGTGGTGGTGTTGGTGGTGGTGGTAGTGGTGGTAGTGGTGGTGGCGTCTGGTCAATGGGCACGAGCACATCGTAGTGGTCCTTCCCGTTGTACCAGAGGTGGATTGCGTGATAATAGACGTTCGGTACTGCGTGGGGGCGCCGTCGGGCCTCTTCGCGCACTTCCACATGTGTGCGCTCGCTCGTGCGGATCTCGCCGTCCGACGCCCGCCAGTGCACGAACGCTTGCTGCTGTCTCATGAGGGTGAAGGCGACGACGGCCGTGTCGCCGCCCCAGTTACTCGGGTTGCTTTCGAGGTGTTCGGCTTCCTCCAACCAGGCTTCCACTTGCTCTTCGTGCTCTTGGGACGCCGCGTTCTCCTTCAGGTACTGGATGATCTGGGAGCGCAGGTGGACCGCGTTCTCGCCGCTTTTCTCCGCGAGCGCGTGGAAGATGCAGTTGCCGTCGCCCGTCATCTTCTTCATGGTCAGCATGCCCTCAAAGTGCTCCTGTCGGGTGTACTGCCTGCTTATCCGTGTAGAGCCGTCGCTAGAGTGGACCTAATCATATAACGGATCCCCGAACGATGAAACTGGCCTCGATGCTGGGGCCGGGCTCCGATTCGTGGTCGGAATCCGGCCCGGCGCCTCCTCGTCGCGCAGTCGATTCTGCACGAAGTCGTCCAGCGGTGCTTCTTGCAAGCGTTGCTGGATGGCTGTTGTCGCTTGCAGTCGCCGTGGCGGTTGTTCTTTCGGCCTGCACAGCGGCACACAGTTCGAAAAGGGGTGCATGCATGCGGTTTCGAACTCTTCGGTGCGGCGCCTCTGCCCGCTGGAAAGCCTGTTCCAGCGCTTCGTCGTCATCGGCCGTCCATCGTGGCAGGCACGGCAGTCGCTTCTTTGGCGCCTGAAGGTCATGCAGCGCACGGCCGACTTTTCTCTTTCCATGTCTCGTCTCGTTATTGGTCCTTGGTTGAATTTTGGCCGTAGCGCCTTTTCTCGCCGGCGTGTTCTTTGCTTCGCGCCAGAAAACATGGACGTGCCCCGTCGAGGTGCTGCTGTTGTCGGGGAGGCTTTCCACGCCTCGTGCGTTCGTGCCCGTGTCTTCTCTCTGCCTCTATGCGGGTCACGGCAAAAGCTGTCAGCGTGCCTCGTCGATCTTGATTGTTCCGGCCTCGGCCGTGTGGATTCGGTGCGCAGCTGCGAGATATTCATGCATGCGTCCACGGGCTGTTTGTGCGGAGGCTCTGGGGAGGGCACGGGCGTCAAAAGTGTGAGGCTGCACTTCCTTGCCAGGTAGTCCTTCTTGAACGCTTCGAACTCCCAGCCGGTCGCCTCGTGGTTCGGTGCGCGGCTAAGGCCCTTAAGATTGCGCAGGCGTGGGTCGTTTGCACGTCTCTGCGTGCGCTCTCGCCTGTCCGTCGTCGTCTGTCATGTCGGCCCACCGTCGGCTGCTTTCGGGCTGCATGATGGCTTCACCTCCAGGGGCGGACGGGGCGAATCGTATTTTGCTTTATGCAGTTCCCGTCCCCACGTGCCTGGATTGCCTGAGGGTTCTCGATTGGATTTGTTGTATAGCTCGTCTGAGCACAAGATTGGCTGCGGCACACTGGTGGAAAGGCTTTCATAGCATTGGCATGTTTCATGATCTTCTGCTACCGATATAATACTGCCCTAAAGCTCCTTTGCTCTTGCTCGGTCTTTCATCCTGGTTGGTGTGAAACTGGCCGAGTCAAACACACGCACAAATAAGAGTGTTCTGGACGTCCTTCGCGGCGGTGATGGTCAGATCCTTGGCATTGTGATTTTGCTGGGGGCCGGTAATTTGATTTTGATGGAGGCTGACAAAAGGAGGCAGTCCTCGATTGCCCCGCAGGGCCAGTTGTATACCTTGGCACCGGAAGGGTATGGATGCAAGCATAAGGCGAACATGGAAATGGCTGGCGGAGAAGCTTCTGCTGCCACTCCTTCCCGCTTACTGTCGGAAGCGGCTTCGGCCTAGATAGTCGACGCGAGCTGCGGAACTTCTGCTTTTGATGCTCTTGAGCGCGAATTGGGCTGCGGTGCCAGGCTAGTCGTGCTAGTGTGCTCTCATTGCAGGCATGATGGCAGTGACGTTGGCTTGCAGCTGGTTCCAAGCAATTTTTCCGCTCGCTCCTTGCCGTCCCGTCCCAATCACTACCACCTATTTAAATGGGCCGGGGCTGTCTCGCACAAGGCAGCGGTCTTCTTGTCCAGACCGTCCAACTCAAGCCAGCCAAGATCCGATGCCGTCCCATACTTTTTCCAGGTGGCTTGCGAATCCGTAGACGGGCAGGGGCTTGTTGATGCCGCGAAGGACGGAGTCGCCGCACATGGCATAGTGCAGGGCATAGTAATGGAATTGCATGCACTCGCGCCCTCCTCGTTCGTAGAGCTCGCTGCCCACTCGGCGCTGGTCCAGAAAAGCTGTTGGGCATCTCTGGCCTGCTGATTGCCACAAGGTACGGAAGGAAGGGTAGTGGAACCAGCCCAGCTTCTTGGGTGTCCAGCCCAGGTGCCTCATGAGTTGGGAGAAAGTCCGGGAATCTTCTTCGGCCGGGCCTTCGTGATCTGCCGCGTTGCGAAGCCAGGCCTTCATGGTGTTTTCTGAAGGACAAGGATGGCGTTGCACGAAAGCGGCGAGTTCTTGTTCTTCCCGAAGGACTTGGGCACGAAGCTCTGCGTCTAGCGGGAGAGGCTGACTCGGCTGCACGAAGATGCTTGGCCGTATCGGTTGCTTCGGGGATGTTGGCGGAGTGGGCATTGAAAAGCTTTCTTCGTCGCTGCTGCTGTCGAGATGGTCCCATCTGGTGTAATCGATTGCCGCCATCCTGCTACACAGCAAAACGCCCTGGTCTCGAAGGGCCTTACCTGCTTGATTCTCAAACCTTGGGCTGCAGCACGCATGGGCAGCTCAATCCCTTGGCCTCTGGACTCAATCCAGAATTTTCACAAGCGCATGGACTAACGAGCACAGCGGCGCAGTACACTCCATTATTGCCCGGCTCGGGAAAAGGTCGCGATGTAGCCGTAGCCGTTCTGTGAAACTGATTTTGGCTGCGGCTCTCACCGCCTGTGGCTGATTCAGGATCACTTCGGGCCCTGCAAGCAAGCTAGACTTCGTGATACAGCTCAGCCGAGTTGCGTGTCATGGGAAAGGACCACGGTGACCAGTTGCCCGTCTAACGCCGTGCACACTGCTTGGTTGCGGCTCCGCAGACGGCCTTGGGCTGCAGCTGCTAGGGCAGCGGATGTAGCAAGCTCTTTCATTTCCGGGTTTGACATGCCGGTGATTCGCAGCAGCTCCCCGCCGGCCACCGTGGTGAACACTGCGTCAACAGCATTTTGCGGGACAGGCGTCAAGCTGCAGGTGACGACCAAGGGTGAGGGCACTTCACGGACGTAGACCTCGCCGGCGGGATAATTGATCCAAGCATCATGGTCCAGCTCTTCAGCTTCGAACACAGCAACCTGGGCATCTGCTGGATGCCATCGGACGAATCGGCACTGCAGCCTCTCCACGGGATCGGTGGAAAAGAAGAGCAGATGCCATCGAGGAGCTGCTTCAGTGGTAAAGGCCGCGCCGTCCGAGTCAATCAATGACCACGAGCCAGGACCGCCTTCCAAACACCGGCTCCACTCCAGACGGCGGCCGTCCATCTTGTGGGTGCTCTGAAGGAAAGGAAATGCAAACTTTGAAGCTGCAAGATACTGCTGCGGAACACAGGATGCAATGCTCAAGTAGCATTTGCAAGACTGGAAGCTACATGCTTCGACCTCCACACCTAGAAATACTCGTGAACGATGCTCGGGCCGAGCGTGTTTTCACACCTGCGGCTGTTGCCTTCCTTGTGAAACATCCCCAGCTGTATTTCGGCTGAAATACGGTATGTCTCTACCTGGAACAAAGAGGGAGCTTGCCAAATGGATTTCCTTCATAAAATGGACGGGAATAAAGATTGCCAGGTGGTTCGCGGGCTCCCAAGCCGGTTTCCTTCATAAACTGGACGGTGCGTACCTTGGCGTCCAGATCAGATGATTGCTAGCACATTGGAAGCCTAGCATGGACAGATGTGGACATGCACGTGTTTAATTGCAGCCGAGTCGCTTGCACCAAAAATCAGTCCTTGGCTTGGACATGTTCAGTGAATGCATGCGTGGGAAGTATGAGAGTGTGAAGGTCTTCGAAGGCACCCCCCAGCGTACTTAGTACTGGGATGGCCTTATTTTAGGCGCCTTATAAGAGAATGTCCCGCAGCACACGCTCCCTGCTTCCCCGATGTTTCTGGTCGGATTGAAACATCCTTCGCCCATATGTGTTCACCGATTGGAGATAGATCGGATCCCCGGTAGTAACGCGCACCCGCGAGCGAGTACACGCGTTCCCGTTGACAGGCTCAATGGGAAGCCCCCTTGGCCCTTGGCACTGAGGAAAACAAACCGATCCTCGCGCAAAGCGCGTCCGTGGCACACATCCCAAAAGTATGCCCGCGGCCTACTTTTGGAATGCTCAAGGAAGGCACCTCGGCTCTTTTTAGGTATTTGGAGGCCGCTTCGCTAGTGAACTGGCGCGTACAGCAGTCGCTGTAGTTCAACGCCATTACTAGCTTCCAAAAGACAGTTAGCATGCCCCCTTGGGGGGCGAGCGGAGGGTCCAAAAGCGCATTGTGTGTACGCGCGCGGGTCGGGGAAATCCTGGTCCCCGGGCGGTCGTAGATTGACGGTGGGTGTCAATTTTGCCCGGCTTCAAGACTGCTTAAAGCCCTTTGAAATAACTTCGGAAGCCACTTAGAACGTTTTAAAACCCTCTGAGCCTTTAAAAACCTCTCAAAACCTGCAAAAACTTGCAACCAGGCCACCCACAACGCCAAAGTGACAATCTCCAGGCCCCAAAGTGACAATCTCCAGGCCCCCGAAGTGACAATCTCCAGGCCCCTGCCAGGCCCCAGTGACAATCTCCAGGCCCCAAAGTGACAATCGCCAGGCCCCAGGTGACAATCTCCAGGCCCCAAAGTGACAAGCGCCAGGCCCCGAGTGACAATCTCCAGGCCCCAAAGGGGTGGCAATCTTAGGGGGTCTAGATTGTCAGAAGGCGGCAATCGTAGGGGGGTACAGATTGCCAACAGGTGGCAATCACAGGGGATCTAGATTGTCAGCAGGTGGCAATCTTAGGGGGATACAGATTGCCAACAGGTGGCAATCTTAAGGGGGTACAGATTGCCAAGAAGTGGCAATCACAGGGGATCTAGATTGTCAGCAGGTGGCAATCTTAGGGGGGTACAGATTGCCAACAGGTGGCAATCTTAAGGGGGTACAGATTGCCAATAGGTGGCAATCGTGGTGGGGGTTGGTGGAAAGGGGGCGGATGGCTGTCACACTCCCTTGCTGGCCGGTTGCCCCTTTGGATTGTCAGCAAGTGGCAATCTTAAGGGGGTATAGATTGCCAATAGGTGGCAATCGTGGTGGGGGTTGGTGGAAAGGGGGCGGATGGCTGTCACACTCCCTTGCTGGCCGGTTGCCCCTTTGGATTGTCAGCAGGTGGCAATCTTCAGGGCTTCAGATTGTCAGCTGGTGGCAATCTGGGTGGAGCTTGGTGGAAAGGGGGCGGATGGCTGTCACACTCCCTTGCTGGCCGTTTGCCCCTTTGGATTGTCAGTAGCTCTGGACCCTCCCGGCGGATGGCTGTCACACTCCCTTGCCAGATTGACAGCAGGTGTCAATCGTGAGAGGTCCGGTGGGGGAAGGGGCCGGTTGTTGGCTTCTTGTTTCAAGGATGTTGAGCACGACAACCAGGACTAACAAAATGGGTTTTTTTTTCTGCACTGGTTCTTGGCTTCTTGTTTTAAGGATGTTGAGCACGACAACGAGGACTAACAAAATGGGGCTTTTTTTCTGCACTGGTTCTTGGCTTCTTGTTTTAAGAATGTTGAGCACGACAACTAGGACTAACACAATGGGGCTTTTTTTCTGCACTGGTTCTTGACTTCTTGTTTCAAGGATGTTGAGCACAACAACAAGGGTTAACAAAATGGTGTGTTTTTGTTCTGCACTGTTTGCTGGCATCTTGGTGCTTCCCAACGGTGTGGCAAATACAATTTCTGGTTCTTGGTGGCTCTTTCTGGCCCACTCTTGGCCGTAACAAATCGTACTGCCGGGTCTTGGTGGCTCTTTCTGGCCCACTCTTGGCCGTAACAAATCGTACTGCCGGGTCTTGGTGGCTCTTTCTGGCCCACTCTTGGCCGCAACAAATCGTACTGCCGGATCTTGGTGGCTCATTCTGGCCCACTCTTGGCCGTAACAAATCGTACTGCCGGGTCTTGGTGGCTCTTTCTGGCCCACTTTTGGCCGCATCAAATCGTACTGCCGGTTCTTGGTGGCTCATTCTGGCCCACTCTTGGCCGCAACAAATCGTACTGCCGGTTCTTGGTGGCTCTTTCTGTCCCACTCTTGTCCGTAACAAATCGTACTGCCGGGTCTTGGTGGCTCTTTCTGGCCCACTCTTGGCCGTAACAAATCGTACTGCCGGGTCTTGGTGGCTCTTTCTGCCCACTTTTGGCGTAACAATCGTACTGCCGGGTCTTGGTGGCTCTTTCTGGCCCACTCTTGGCCGTAACAAATCGTACTGCCGGGTCTTGGTGGCTCTTTCTGGCCCACTCTTGGCCGTAACAAATCGTACTGCCGGGTCTTGGTGGCTCCCTGAAGCCCCAATAAGGGAAACAATTCTGCCAGAGAATTTGGTTCCTAACGCCCCAATAAGCGAAACAATTCTGCAAGAGTTTTTCATTCCAAAAGCTCCAATAAGCGAAGCAATTCTGCCAGAGATTTTCTTTACTAGCGCCCCAATAAGCGAAACAATTCTGCAAGAGGTTTTCCTTCCTAACGCCCCAATAAGCGAAACAATTCTCCAAGAGGTTTTCATTCCCAAAGCCCCGATAAGCGAGGCAATTCTGCCAGACTAACCCTTGAAAACTCCCTGAAAGGCTTGTGCGGACTCGAGGTTTGCGTCTAGATTCTAGATGCAGTCTGGAGGCGGCTCTCGCATCATCTGACCGCGCCTTGGCTTCGGCAGGGAAATTGATGCAAGCATGACGCAAGCATGACGCAAGCACGCTCTAGACGTGGACATGTTTGATTGCAGCCGAGTTGCGAACACCAGAGCAATGCCTGGGCGAGCACATGTTGAGTTAACATATATGTTGATGATGGCCGTGGACATGCACGTGTTTAATTGCAGCCGAGTCGCTTGCACCAAAAATCAGTCCTTGGCTTGGACATGTTCAGTGAATGCATGCGTGGGAAGGATGAGAGTGTGAAGGTCTTCGAAGGCACCCCCCAGCGTACTTAGTACTGGGATGGCCTTATTTTAGGTGCCTTATAAGAGAATGTCCCGCAGCACACGCTCCCTGCTTCCCCGATGTTTCTGGTCGGATTGAAACATCCTTCGCCCATATGTGTTCACCGATTGGAGATAGATCGGATCCCCGGTAGTAACGCGCACCCGCGAGCGAGTACACGCGTTCCCGTTGACAGGCTCAATGGGAAGCGCCCTTGGCCCTTGGCACTGAGGAAAACAAACCGATCCTCGCGCAAAGCGCGTCCGTGGCACACATCCCAAAAGTATGCCCGCGGCCTACTTTTGGAATGCTCAAGGAAGGCACCTCGGCTCTTTTTAGGTATTTGGAGGCCGCTTCGCTAGTGAACTGGCGCGTACAGCAGTCGCTGTAGTTCAACGCCATTACTAGCTTCCAAAAGACAGTTAGCATGTCCCCTTAGGGGGCGAGCGGGGGGTCCAAAAGCGCATTGTGTGTACGGTTCGGGTTCGGCGTTTTCGGTGTTTGGCTGCCACTTGCCAGGCCTCATAAATTGCCGGCAGGTGGCAATCCTAGGGGTGTAGATTGTCAGAAGGTGGCAACCCTGGTGGGGGAGGGGGGCTAGATTGCCAACAGGTGGCAATCACACTTGAGTTTTTGGTGCTTAGCTGCCACTTGCCAGGCCTAATGGATTGCCGACAGGTGGCAATCTTAGGGGGTCTAGATTGTCGGAAGGCGGCAATCGTAGCGGGGTACAGATTGCCAACAGGTGGCAATCACAGGGGATCTAGATTGTCAGCAGGTGGCAATCTTAGGGGGTACAGATTGCCAACAGGTGGCAATCTTAAGGGGGTACAGATTGCCAACAGGTGGCAATCACAGGGGATCTAGATTGTCAGAAGGTGGCAATCTTAGGGGGTACAGATTGCCAACAGGTGGCAATCTTAAGGGGGTACAGATTGCCAATAGGTGGCAATCCTGGTGGGGGTTGGTGGAAAGGGGGCGGATGGCTGTCACACTCCCTTGCTGGCCGGTTGCCCCTTTGGATTGTCAGCAGGTGGCAATCTTAAGGGGGTATAGATTGCCAATAGGTGGCAATCCTGGTGGGGGTTGGTGGAAAGGGGGCGGATGGCTGTCACACTCCCTTGCTGGCCGGTTGCCCCTTTGGATTGTCAGCAGGTGGCAATCTTCAGGGCTTCAGATTGTCAGCCGGTGGCAATCTGGGTGGAGCTTGGTGGAAAGGGGGCGGATGGCTGTCACACTCCCTTGCTGGCCGGTTGCCCCTTTGGATTGTCAGTAGCTCTGGACCCTCCCGGCGGATGGCTGTCACACTCCCTTGCCAGATTGACAGCAGGTGTCAATCGTGAGAGGTCCGGTGGGGGAAGGGGCCGGTTGTTGGCTTCTTGTTTCAAGGATGTTGAGCACGACAACGAGGACTAACAAAATGGGTTTTTTTTTCTGCACTGGTTCTTGGCTTTTTGTTTTAAGGATGTTGAGCACGACAACGAGGACTAACAAAATGGGGCTTTTTTTCTGCACTGGTTCTTGGCTTCTTGTTTTAAGAATGTTGAGCACGACAACTAGGACTAACACAATGGGTCTTTTTTTCTGCACTGGTTCTTGACTTCTTGTTTCAAGGATGTTGAGCACAACAACAAGGGTTAACAAAATGGTGTGGTTTTGTTCTGCACTGTTTGCTGGCATCTTGGTGCTTCCCAACGGTGTGGCAAATACAATTTCTGGTTCTTGGTGGCTCTTTCTGGCCCACTCTTGGCCGTAACAAATCGTACTGCCGGGTCTTGGTTGCTCTTTCTGGCCCACTCTTGGCCGTAACAAATCGTACTGCCGGGTCTTGGTGGCTCTTTCTGGCCCACTCTTGGCCGGATCAAATCGTACTGCCGGATCTTGGTGGCTCATTCTGGCCCACTCTTGGCCGTAACAAATCGTACTGCCGGGTCTTGGTGGCTCTTTCTGGCCCACTCTTGGCCGCATCAAATCGTACTGCCGGATCTTGGTGGCTCGTTCTGGCCCACTCTTGGCCGCAACAAATCGTACTGCCGGTTCTTGGTGGCTCTTTCTGTCCCACTCTTGTCCGTAACAAATCGTACTGCCGGGTCTCGGTGGCTCTTTCTGGCCCACTCTTGGCCGTAACAAATCGTACTGCCGGGTCTTGGTGGCTCTTTCTGGCCCACTCTTTGCCGTAACAAATCGTACTGCCGGGTCTTGGTGGCTCTTTCTGGCCCACTCTTGGCCGCATCAAATCGTACTGCCG
>CAJNDT010001884.1:0-40424 GCA_905221615.1 Symbiodinium sp. CCMP2592 | reverse complement strand
GGTGGGTGGGTGGGTGGGTGGGTGGCTGGCTGGGTGGCTGGGTGGGTGGCTGGGTGGGTGGGTGGGTGGGTGGGTGTTGGTGTTGGTGTGTGTTGGTGTGTGTGTGTGTGTGTTTGTGTGCCTGTGTGTGTATGTGTGTGTGTGTGTGTGTCTGTCTGTGTGCGTGTGTGTGTGTGTGTGTTGTTGACAAGAGTATGCGCAGGTCGGCATTGCATTGCGAAAGCTGAAGTTCAAGAAGGACTACTTCACGGTGCGGCTTCAAGTGGCTGCATGTTCGTATGTGCAGGAGCGCCAGCCGGACGGCCGTCACGTGTGGAAAGTTCCACGCGGCCTGAAGCGCAAGGCTGGCTGAACTTCATGCGGCCACGCTCAAGCCGAAAATGAGTCTTCCGCACGGGGGTGTGATGAGGGGGTTGGAGGGTCTTCCGAAAGCTCCCCACGGCTCCTTGCGGCTCCCTAAGCTCCGCTAGGGGTCCCTAGGTAACCCTAAACCCCAAACCCCGAGCGGCGACCTAATGGGGACCCGGGTATTACTACACTTACTACTCCTACTACTACTACTAATACTACTACTTACTACTACTACTACTACTATTACTACTACTACTACTCTACACTACTACTACATATACTACTCCTACTACTACTACTACACTACTATACGGCTACTGCTATTACTACTACTACTTAATTTACTACTATTACTACTAGACGTGCTGCTACTATACTACTGCTACTACTACTACTACTACGACTACGACTACGACTACTATACTACTACTACTACTACTACTACTACTACTACTACTACTACTACTACTACTACTACTACTACTACTACTACTACTACTACTACTGATGCTACTACTACTACTACTACTACTACTACTACTACTACTACTACTACTACTACTACTACTACTACTACTACTACTACTGCTACTACTACTGCTACTACTACTACTACGACTACTACTACTACTACTACTACTACTACTACTACTACTACTACTACTACTACTACTACTACAGGACATGAAGGATTTCACTAAACCTTTGAGAACCTGAAAAGTGTCTCTGAACCCTTCAAGGATCTGAAGGGTTTCTCTGAATCCCTCAGAACCTAAAGGGTCTCCCTAATTATTTTGGGATCTTAGGGTGTTCACTAAACCCTTCAGGACCTGAAGCGACTCGGTAGGCATTGCATGCAGTACAAGAATGCGCAATCGCGGGGGGTGTGCCGTGGGCTCATAGAGCTCGAGGCTCGGTGGACGTGTCACTCGGCGTTGGGTAGGAATTGGGGCGTGTGTCTGTCGTCGGCTGGAGAACACTGTCCTGGAAAGTATCATCATTTGGTAGTTGTGGTGTGCTGAGTTGTATGTTTGCTGCCTTTCATCAACAATGTCCGGAAAAGAAATCGGTTGGTTGCCGCAGTGACTCGGGTTGTACGTTGGTGGACGGTTGAAGAACATTGTCTCGTCAAGGCTCTGTGGTTGCTCGCTGCTTTGCACTTGGCCGTGCGTTTGTTGTCGGCGGAGATAACGCAACTGCGGGCTCCGCATTTCCTCACGGCTAACCTACTCCCGTCTACCTGGTGCTCAGGCTCCTGAATGTTCGGCCGTAGAGTTGGATTCCACATCCAACTCGCCCGGGCCTCGAACCGCAATTATAAATTTCCTTGCCTCAGCTAGGCCCAGCTAGGCTTGACAATCGTGGGGTGGCTTCCCCATGAAAGCGGTCAGGTCATGGGGAAGCGATACAGACCTTGCAAATTTCAGGGACGCTGTACGTTTGTAACGCCAACGTCCACCCATGAACTTCGCATCTTTGTATGGTACAAACCTTGCAATGCCTTGCAAGAACCAAGAACGCTGGAAGTTTGTAACGCCAACGTCCACCCATGAACTCCGTATCTTTGTATGGTGCAGACCTTGCAAATTTCAGGGACGCTGTAAGCTTGCAACACCAACGTCCACCCATGAACTTCGAATCTGTGTACTGTACAGACCTTGCAAGTTTTAAGGACGCTGTAAGTTTGTAACGCCAACGTCCACCCATGAACTTCGTATCTTTGTATGGTACAGACCTTGCAAATCTCAAGCACGCTGTAAGTTTGTAATGCCAGCGTCCACCCATGAATTTCGTATCTTTGTATGGTACAGACCTTGCAAACTTCAAGGACGCTGTAAGTTTGTAATGCCAACGTCCACCCATGAATGTCGTATCTTTGTATGGTACAGACTTTGCAAGTTTGAAGGACGCCGTAAGATTGTAACACCAACGTCCACCCATGATCTCCGTATCTTTGTATGGTACAGACCTTGCAAACTTCAAGGACGCTGTAAGTTTTTAACGCCAACGCCCACCCATGAACTCCGTATTTGTATGGTACAGACCTTGCGAACTTCAAGGACGCTGTAAGTTTGTAACGTCAACGTCCACCCATGAATTTCGTATCTTTGTATGGTATAGACCTTGCAAATTTCAAAGTTGCTGTAAGTTTGTAAAGCCAATGCCCACCCATGATTTTCGTGTCGTTGTGTGGTACAGACTTTGCAAGTTTCAATGACGCTGTAAGCTTGCAACACCAACGTCACCCATGGTCTTCGTATCTTTGTCTGGTGCAGACCTTGCAAATTTCAATGACGCTGTAAGTTTGTAACGCCACCCGACGTGCGCTGTTCGATATGCAGATTGATAGGCCACGTACCGAGACATATTCTGCAGATGGAAAACAGAAACCCTGTCGGATGTCGGGCCTCCAGGCTCCATTTCCAGGCCCGGCCACCCCCGTTTCACTTTGAGAGTGAGCCAGCCATTTCGCGCAACCCGTTTATGCCCGAGTCGCACCTTCAGAGACAAACACGATCGTCGATACATCTTTGTCCAACAAGAATGCATAAATCGCAACACACCCTCAACACGTCCAGAACTACAGTCGCAGTGCAGCACAGGACATGAAGCTGTCATGGCTCGATTTACCCCTAATACATGGTCCGCGAGAGCCTGAGATGCATCCAGCGGGCGTTGCACGCATCTGCATGTCGAAAGCAAGAGCCCCAGTTGTTGCTACTCTATGCAGCGAATCACAGCGCCTGCACACGACGAGGACCGGAGAACCGCCAATGTCCCTGGACATCATTTGTCCGGGCGGGCTTGTAGGAATGTACAAGGCAGGGTGTCCCCTCCATGGCAGTGATGCGAGTTCCAGCAACGGCTAAACTCCTTCCAGGTAAGACCAAGTGAGAAAGTCGAGGAGTACTTACGTGAACCCGTTCCAGCGGCGAGAGTGGTGGCTTTAAACAAAAAAGGCCACGTCGTAAGTCGGACACTCAGATTCAAGTAGAAACAAAGAAGACGTACTGTGGATAGCCACTTCTGGTGGACTAAATGACAGGTGCGCAGAGTCATGCTCACGAGCACGCCTGGCCCAACGCGATCGTGCTGATCGCTTCACCCTCTGCGTTCCAAGTGAGCAACGCGCAGTGCTAGAATAACAGAAACGGGAAACATTAATGGTGCCAGGTCGATGGTCATGAGTACAAGCACCTCTCCGAGCCATGTCTGAAGCTCATCGTTCCCAGCTCAGCGATTGAATGAACTGACGCTCACTGCGTTGAAGTACCTTGTCACTACTCAGGTCGAGTTCCTCACGTTCTAATGAGACGTCGATACACTCGACTGGACTGCTTGTCGCTGGCCCCGCAGGAAGGCAAGCAAAAGAATGGCCCAACATCGATATCCTGCGGAGGAACGCACGTGAATGCACTGCTAGTCGAGTTACAAGCAGAACGCAACGGGTTTTTGTCTTGGCAAATGTGGCGATAATGGCTCGCAGATGCTTGTAGTCAGGTTTTTGTCTTAGCAAATGTCGCCGCAGTGGCTCGCATGTGCTTGTGGTAAGGTTCTTGTCTTGCCAAATGTCGCGGTAATGGCTCGCAGGTGCTTGTGGTAAGGTTTTTGTCTTGGCAAATGTCGCGGTAATGGCTCGCAGGTGCTTGTGGTAAGGTTTTTGTCTTGGCAAATGTCGTGCTAATATCTCGCAGGTGCTTGTGGTAAGGTGTTTGTCTTGGCAAATGTCGTGGTAATGGCTCGCAGGTGCTTGTGGTAAGGTTTTTGTCTTGGCAAATGTCGCGGTAATGGCTCGCAGGTGCTTGTGGTAAGGTTTTTGTTTTGGCGAATGTCGCTGTAATGGCTCGCAGGTGCTTGTGGTAAGGTTTTTGTCTTGGCAAATGTCGCGGTGGTGGCTGGCTCGCAGGTGCTTGTGGTAAGGTTTTTGTATTGGCAAATGTCGCGGTGATGGCTCGCAGGTGCTTGTGGTAAGGTTTTTGTCTTGGCAAATGTCGCGCTAATGGCTCGCAGGTGCTTGTGGTAAGGTTTTTGTCTTGGCAAATGTCATGGTAATGGCTCGCAGGTGCTTGTGGTATCTAAGATCATGGTAATGGCTCGCAGGTGCTTGTGGTATATAAGGTTTGAATTCGTCTTGGCAAATGTCGCCGTAGTGTTATGTCAATCTCTTGTGCTACCTCTAGTCAGATCGCATTTGGCTTAGAATAGGAAAAAAAGTAAAGAAACAAAAAGGAATCCTGTTTTTCGGAAATACAGAAAAATGAGCAAAAATAGGAGAAACATAGGACCTGCCCGCGCTCCCTGCGCGACTGTCCACCCTGTCGCCCTGTGGTAATGCACCTGGTGGGTTTGCTATCGAAGGCTCATAGAGCTCGAGGCTCGGTGGACATGTCACCACCCATGAACTTCGTATCTTCGTATGGTACACACTTTGTAAAGTTCAAGGACGCTGTCAGTCTGTAACGCCAACGTCCACCCATGAACTCCGTATCTTTGTACGAAACAGATTTTGCAAAGTTCAAGGACGCTGTAAGTTTGTAACGCCAACGTCCACCCATGAACTTCGTATCCTTGTATGGCACAGACCTTGCAAATTTGAAAGGACGCTGTAAGTTTGTAACGCCAACGTCCACCCATGAACTCCGTATCTTTGTATGGTACAGACTTTGCAGAGTTCAAGGACGCTGTAAGTTTGTAACGCCAACGTCCACCCATGAACTTCGGATTTTGGCCTTCATTTGCCAAGGCGGAAACAAAGATGCTAGTTGCACTGCCTGGTTGTCCTTTGCCGAGGCAAAAGCAAGGATGATAGCATTTCCCTAAAACCTTCAGGATCTGAAGGATTTCCCAAAAAACTTTCAGGATCTGATGGGTTGTCCTTTTCCCTTCAGGATCTGAAGGGTTTCCCTGAACCGTTCAGGACCTGAAGGGTTTCCCTAAGCCCTTCAGGATCCGAAGGGTTTTCCCTGAACCGTTCAGGACCTGAAGGGTTTCCCTAAACCCTTCAGGACCTGAAGGGTTGTCCTAAACCCTTCAGGATCTGAAGGGTTTCCCTAAGCCCTTCAGGATCTGAAGGGTTTCCCTGAACCGTTCAGGACCTGAAGGGTTTCCCTAAACCCTTCAGGACCTGAAGGTTTGTCCTAAACCCTTCAGGATCTGAAGGGTTTCCCTGAACCGTTCAGGACCTGAAGGGTTTCCCTAAACCCTTCAGTTCTGAAAGTTTTTCTTCAGACCTTTCCGGACCTCAAGGGTCTCTTCAAATCTTTCAGGAGTCGACAGGTTTGCCTTCAGGTCCTGCAGGGTTCCTCAAACCTTGCAAGGTCTGACGAGTTTCCCTACACCTTCCAGCATCTGAAGGGTTTCCTTGAACTTTTCAAGATCTGAGCAGGGCGGGGGAGTGCGGTGCACGTGCGGGCGCGGTTGCTGTTCTTTGGGACGCGTCTCAATATTTGCAAGGCCATCAGAGCGTTTGATTTCCAGACGATTTCAGAACCCTGTACAAAGAGCTTCCGGAAAGCATCTCGAGCTGCTTGTAAAGTGTTCTGGTAAGACTTGTGATTGCCTACA
This sequence comes from Symbiodinium sp. CCMP2592, assembly GCA_905221615.1. NCBI lineage: Eukaryota > Dinophyceae > Suessiales > Symbiodiniaceae > Symbiodinium > Symbiodinium sp. CCMP2592. The sequence continues at coordinate 34,508 of CAJNDT010001884.1, read as the reverse complement.
TGCAGCTGTTGGCTTTGCCGAAGTGAGTTGCTCTTGCTTCTGACCGCCATCCATTCGCAATGGTTCCTTCTTTTGAGTCCATTCCTGTCATCGTCGTGTCGAAGGACTGCTGATGGTGTTCTGCTGCAGAGCAACGCTTCGACACCAGCTGAAACTGCAAGGACCGCGCCAGCCTGGAAGAGTTCACATCTGGCTACATCCTGCAGGACGGTTCTAGCACTGGTCAATGAACGTGTTTGGTTTGCTGTGATGGTATCTCAATTGTGACTGTCTTAATGCAAGGCTCTTTGTAGCTCCGTTGTCTGATCGCAGGAACTGTTTCCACAGAACGCTAAGTACGTGGTGGTGCCGAAGTCGCAGGTGCATGGCCGAAGCTATGCCTTCCCTGCGGCTGTTGACTGGGTCTGCGCAACCCTCTTATCAAACAAGCATAATTCATGCAACGGCTCTGTCTTGCCAAACATGCGTTGCTTGATGTTTTGGTGTGCGGAGGTGAAGACTTACAAGAGCTTCCTGAAGACGGCGGAGCTCGAGTACTTCGTCGTTGCGGAGCCTATGCCTGGTCTGGCTGCTGCCGATGCTTACATCGGCGCAGAGGACCGCAGCACTGAGTGTACGGGTGTCTCGTGAGTGACTGCAGGAAATGGATGTGCCCTTGTAGGCTACACGGGCGATCCATTCTACATGCTTGATTTATAACATGTAGTGATCAGTGAAAAAGCAGGCATGCTTCACATCTTTGGGGGGTATCGACTGGATAGCACGAGGAGTTCGAAGACTTGGGCAGCAAGCACGAGCGTCCTTTCATCATCAAAGCCGTCGATGATATCGTGGCCGTCAACCGTGCATTTGTAGGCTGGCTCGTGATGTGGCTTCGTTTTTTAGTTGGTTTCGGGAGGTGTCGTGATGCCCACTTGTAGCATATCTATGGGAGGTGAGAAGCCGGGGAAGAAAACCTACGCTAGATGCACGCGAGAAGATCTACGTCGCGCCATTGAGGTCAGAGCATTCTGGGGTTGTTTGCATATTAAAAAGCCTGTGCCGTCTGTGACACGAGGTCATGATGAAGGGCCTGTACACCTATGGGGGGCACCTTGCTGGGTTCATCAGCAGCAATCCCCTCAACTGTCGTCCGGAAGATGCAACTTTTCAGCACGAAGGTTTTGCGAGAAAGGTCTTTCAGATGTTGGGTCGAAACCAGCTGGTGCTTGAAACTTCCCTTTGCTCAGGCATTTAAGACGAGCCTGGTCACCATTATGGATTCGCTGCAGGTGCATCCCAATAAGAAAGTTCCCTTCAGTAGTTCCTCCGAAACCTTGTTCTTGTTGCTTTGTTTAGTGTCCAGGTGCGTCGGAGGACCAAAGAGTTGGACTATCAAGAGGTGCTTGCTTGCAAAAGCGAATCTCTTCTGCAGCACGCGTCTCTATCTGTGGGGTGCTGGCAGTTGTTTAGTTTCAAGGATTGGGTATTGACCAGCTTAGCCTTCGCGTCTGCTGGCTTCAACATTCGGTGCCTCGGCAGATACGGGACTGCATGAAATTACTGTGTGCATTTTGGTATGCTAGGTCTGATTCGTTGTGCATATCTCTTATCGAGTTAGTCTGGTGGCAATGGCGCCGTTTGCAGCAGGTGCGAATACATTGCCGTGGCTGCTAAGCACTACGGGCCTGGCGGTCACGGCAATGATGAGAAGAAGCGGCAGGCCGCTGAAGCAAGAGCCAACCGCGAGTTGGTGAATTGTTTCGGCGTGTCCTCAATTAAGGACAGGGGTATCGGGTTGAGGGATGCTCTGTAAGCTGTTTGTTTTCCTGATCGCGCTGCAGTCGTGATGTGACGAGATATTCTTGTGAATGATCCAGCAGGAGACTAATGGCCGCACCTCCATCTATTGGGAGCGCATCAAGGGCCGCATCGTCTACCACAACTCCGGAAAGTTTGTGCCCTTTGATCAAGTAGAGGCTCGAGGAGATTCGTCCCTTGTTGTGCTTCATCTTGGATTCGGTTGCCAGGAGGGCCATCTGGACGTCGTGCAGATTATCAACAACTGCGACTTGGGCGGGCAGATGTTAAAACGCTAAGAGATCCTGAGTCCGACACGTTTTAAGTGTCACTCCACCTGGATGTCTATGCTGCATGTATGAACTTCGGGTGCAGTCTTAGGCTATGCGCAAATCTTTCGAATGGAGGCTGGGCGTCGAATGCAGAGTAGCGGCGTCGTTGATCGCGAGTGTAATAATCGTTCTCTCTTGTGTTGTGCTTGATGTTGTGCTGCGACCTTGCTGCAGGGCACTGTGAGGGCTGCTGACGTCACCGAAGAGCTGAATCGGTTGCCCTTTGTGGATGGTCGTCTGTCTGTAACTGAGGCTGGATGTTTGCGCGTGCACCTGTGACAGTGAAGCAGTGATGCATCCCTTTTCTTGTGAGGTTGTGCGTGCGCGTGCGTGCGCGTGCGTGCGCGTGGGCGGGCGTGGGTGGGTGGTTGGGTGGGTGAGTGGGCAGGTGGGTGGGTCGGTGGGTGGGTGGGTGGGTGGGTGGGTGGCTGGGTGGCTGGGTGGGTGGCTGGGTGGGTGGGTGGGTGGGTGGGTGGGTGGGTGTTGGTGTTGGTGTGTGTTGGTGTGTGTGTGTGTGTGTGTGTGTGTGTGTTTGTGTGCCTGTGTGTGTATGTGTGTGTGTGTGTGTCTGTCTGTGTGCGTGTGTCTGTGTGTGTGTTGTTGACAAGAGTATGCGCAGGTCGGCATTGCATTGCGAAAGCTGAAGTTCAAGAAGGACTACTTCACGGTGCGGCTTCAAGTGGCTGCATGTTCGTATGTGCAGGAGCGCCAGCCGGACGGCCGTCACGTGTGGAAAGTTCCACGCGGCCTGAAGCGCAAGGCTGGCTGAACTTCATGCGGCCACGCTCAAGCCGAAAATGAGTCTTCCGCACGGGGGTGTGATGAGGGGGTTGGAGGGTCTTCCGAAAGCTCCCCACGGCTCCTTGCGGCTCCCTAAGCTCCGCTAGGGGTCCCTAGGTAACCCTAAACCCCGAGCGGCGACCTAATGGGGACCCGGGTATTACTACTACTACTACTACTACTACTACTACTACTACTACTACTACTACTACTACTACTACTACTACTACTACTATTACTACTACTACTACTACTACTACTACTACTACTACTACTACTACTACTACTACTGCTACTGCTACTGCTACTACTACTACTACTACTACTACTACTACTACTACTACTATTACTACTAGTACTGCTGCTACTACTACTACTACTACTACTACTACTACTACTACTACTACTACTACTACTACTACTACAGGCATTGCATGCAGTACAAGAATGCGCAATCGCGGGGTGTGTGCCGTGGGCTCATAGAGCTCGAGGCTCGGTGGACGTGTCACTCGGCGTTGGGTAGGAATTGGGGCGTGTGTCTGTCGTCGGCTGGAGAACACTGTCCTGGAAAGTATCATCATTTGGTAGTTGTGGTGTGCTGAGTTGTATGTTTGCTGCCTTTCATCAACAATGTCCGGAAAAGAAATCGGTTGGTTGCCGCAGTGACTCGGGTTGTACGTTGGTGGACGGTTGAAGAACATTGTCTCGTCAAGGCTCTGTGGTTGCTCGCTGCTTTGCACTTGGCCGTGCGTTTGTTGTCGGCGGAGATAACGCAACTGCGGGCTCCGCATTTCCTCACGGCTAACCTACTCCCGTCTACCTGGTGCTCAGGCTCCTGAATGTTCGGCCGTAGAGTTGGATTCCACATCCAACTCGCCCGGGCCTCGAACCGCAATTATAAATTTCCTTGCCTCAGCTAGGCCCAGCTAGGCTTGACAATCGTGGGGTGGCTTCCCCATGAAAGCGGTCAGGTCATGGGGAAGCGATACAGACCTTGCAAATTTCAGGGACGCTGTACGTTTGTAACGCCAACGTCCACCCATGAACTTCGCATCTTTGTATGGTACAAACCTTGCAATGCCTTGCAAGAACCAAGAACGCTGGAAGTTTGTAACGCCAACGTCCACCCATGAACTCCGTATCTTTGTATGGTGCAGACCTTGCAAATTTCAGGGACGCTGTAAGCTCGCAAGACCAACTTCCACCCATGAACTTCGAATCTTTGTACTGTACAGACCTTGCAAGTTTTAAGGACGCTGTAAGTTTGTAACGCCAACGTCCACCCATGAACTTCGTATCTTTGTATGGTACAGACCTTGCAAATCTCAAGCACGCTGTAAGTTTGTAATGCCAGGGTCCACCCATGAATTTCGTATCTTTGTATGGTACAGACCTTGCAAACTTCAAGGACGCTGTAAGTTTGTAACGCCAACGTCCACCCATGAATGTCGTATCTTTGTATGGTACAGACTTTGCAAGTTTGAAGGACGCCGTAAGATTGTAACACCAACGTCCACCCATGATCTCCGTATCTTTGTATGGTACAGACCTTGCAAACTTCAAGGACGCTGTAAGTTTTTAACGCCAACGCCCACCCATGAACTCCGTATTTGTATGGTACAGACCTTGCGAACTTCAAGGACGCTGTAAGTTTGTAACGTCAACGTCCACCCATGAATTTCGTATCTTTGTATGGTATAGACCTTGCAAATTTCAAAGTTGCTGTAAGTTTGTAAAGCCAATGCCCACCCATGATTTTCGTGTCGTTGTGTGGTACAGACTTTGCAAGTTTCAATGACGCTGTAAGCTTGCAACACCAACGTCACCCATGGTCTTCGTATCTTTGTCTGGTGCAGACCTTGCAAATTTCAATGACGCTGTAAGTTTGTAACGCCACCCGACGTGCGCTGTTCGATATGCAGATTGATAGGCCACGTACCGAGACATATTCTGCAGATGGAAAACAGAAACCCTGTCGGATGTCGGGCCTCCAGGCTCCATTTCCAGGCCCGGCCACCCCCGTTTCACTTTGAGAGTGAGCCAGCCATTTCGCGCAACCCGTTTATGCCCGAGTCGCACCTTCAGAGACAAACACGATCGTCGATACATCTTTGTCCAACAAGAATGCATAAATCGCAACACACCCTCAACACGTCCAGAACTACAGTCGCAGTGCAGCACAGGACATGAAGCTGTCATGGCTCGATTTACCCCTAATACATGGTCCGCGAGAGCCTGAGATGCATCCAGCGGGCGTTGCACGCATCTGCATGTCGAAAGCAAGAGCCCCAGTTGTTGCTACTCTATGCAGCGAATCACAGCGCCTGCACACGACGAGGACCGGAGAACCGCCAATGTCCCTGGACATCATTTGTCCGGGCGGGCTTGTAGGAATGTACAAGGCAGGGTGTCCCCTCCATGGCAGTGATGCGAGTTCCAGCAACGGCTAAACTCCTTCCAGGTAAGACCAAGTGAGAAAGTCGAGGAGTACTTACGTGAACCCGTTCCAGCGGCGAGAGTGGTGGCTTTCAACAAAAAAGGCCACGTCGTAAGTCGGACACTCAGATTCAAGTAGAAACAAAGAAGACGTACTGTGGATAGCCACTTCTGGTGGACTAAATGACAGGTGCGCAGAGTCATGCTCACGAGCACGCCTGGCCCAACGCGATCGTGCTGATCGCTTCACCCTCTGCGTTCCAAGTGAGCAACGCGCAGTGCTAGAATAACAGAAACGGGAAACATTAATGGTGCCAGGTCGATGGTCATGAGTACAAGCACCTCTCCGAGCCATGTCTGAAGCTCATCGTTCCCAGCTCAGCGATTGAATGAACTGACGCTCACTGCGTTGAAGTACCTTGTCACTACTCAGGTCGAGTTCCTCACGTTCTAATGAGACGTCGATACACTCGACTGGACTGCTTGTCGCTGGCCCCGCAGGAAGGCAAGCAAAAGAATGGCCCAACATCGATATCCTGCGGAGGAACGCACGTGAATGCACTGCTAGTCGAGTTACAAGCAGAACGCAACGGGTTTTTGTCTTGGCAAATGAGGCGATAATGGCTCGCAGATGCTTGTAGTCAGGTTTTTGTCTTAGCAAATGTCGCCGCAGTGGCTCGCATGTGCTTGTGGTAAGGTTCTTGTCTTGCCAAATGTCGCGGTAATGGCTCGCAGGTGCTTGTGGTAAGGTTTTTGTCTTGGCAAATGTCGCGGTAATGGCTCGCAGGTGCTTGTGGTAAGGTTTTTGTCTTGGCAAATGTCGTGCTAATATCTCGCAGGTGCTTGTGGTAAGGTGTTTGTCTTGGCAAATGTCGTGGTAATGGCTCGCAGGTGCTTGTGGTAAGGTTTTTGTCTTGGCAAATGTCGCGGTAATGGCTCGCAGGTGCTTGTGGTAAGGTTTTTGTTTTGGCGAATGTCGCTGTAATGGCTCGCAGGTGCTTGTGGTAAGGTTTTTGTCTTGGCAAATGTCGCGGTGGTGGCTGGCTCGCAGGTGCTTGTGGTAAGGTTTTTGTATTGGCAAATGTCGCGGTGATGGCTCGCAGGTGCTTGTGGTAAGGTTTTTGTCTTGGCAAATGTCGCGCTAATGGCTCGCAGGTGCTTGTGGTAAGGTTTTTGTCTTGGCAAATGTCATGGTAATGGCTCGCAGGTGCTTGTGGTATCTAAGATCATGGTAATGGCTCGCAGGTGCTTGTGGTATATAAGGTTTGAATTCGTCTTGGCAAATGTCGCCGTAGTGTTATGTCAATCTCTTGTGCTACCTCTAGTCAGATCGCATTTGGCTTAGAATAGGAAAAAAAGTAAAGAAACAAAAAGGAATCCTGTTTTTCGGAAATACAGAAAAATGAGCAAAAATAGGAGAAACATAGGACCTGCCCGCGCTCCCTGCGCGACTGTCCACCCTGTCGCCCTGTGGTAATGCACCTGGTGGGTTTGCTATCGAAGGCTCATAGAGCTCGAGGCTCGGTGGACATGTCACCACCCATGAACTTCGTATCTTCGTATGGTACACACTTTGTAAAGTTCAAGGACGCTGTCAGTCTGTAACGCCAACGTCCACCCATGAACTCCGTATCTTTGTACGAAACAGATTTTGCAAAGTTCAAGGACGCTGTAAGTTTGTAACGCCAACGTCCACCCATGAACTTCGTATCCTTGTATGGCACAGACCTTGCAAATTTGAAAGGACGCTGTAAGTTTGTAACGCCAACGTCCACCCATGAACTCCGTATCTTTGTATGGTACAGACTTTGCAGAGTTCAAGGACGCTGTAAGTTTGTAACGCCAACGTCCACCCATGAACTTCGGATTTTGGCCTTCATTTGCCAAGGCGGAAACAAAGATGCTAGTTGCACTGCCTGGTTGTCCTTTGCCGAGGCAAAAGCAAGGATGATAGCATTTCCCTAAAACCTTCAGGATCTGAAGGATTTCCCAAAAAACTTTCAGGATCTGATGGGTTGTCCTTTTCCCTTCAGGATCTGAAGGGTTTCCCTGAACCGTTCAGGACCTGAAGGGTTTCCCTAAGCCCTTCAGGATCCGAAGGGTTTTCCCTGAACCGTTCAGGACCTGAAGGGTTTCCCTAAACCCTTCAGGACCTGAAGGGTTGTCCTAAACCCTTCAGGATCTGAAGGGTTTCCCTAAGCCCTTCAGGATCTGAAGGGTTTCCCTGAACCGTTCAGGACCTGAAGGGTTTCCCTAAACCCTTCAGGACCTGAAGGTTTGTCCTAAACCCTTCAGGATCTGAAGGGTTTCCCTGAACCGTTCAGGACCTGAAGGGTTTCCCTAAACCCTTCAGTTCTGAAAGTTTTTCTTCAGACCTTTCCGGACCTCAAGGGTCTCTTCAAATCTTTCAGGAGTCGACAGGTTTGCCTTCAGGTCCTGCAGGGTTCCTCAAACCTTGCAAGGTCTGACGAGTTTCCCTACACCTTCCAGCATCTGAAGGGTTTCCTTGAACTTTTCAAGATCTGAGCAGGGCGGGGGAGTGCGGTGCACGTGCGGGCGCGGTTGCTGTTCTTTGGGACGCGTCTCAATATTTGCAAGGCCATCAGAGCGTTTGATTTCCAGACGATTTCAGAACCCTGTACAAAGAGCTTCCGGAAAGCATCTCGATCTGCTTGTAAAGTGTTCTGGTAAGACTTGTGATTGCCTACATGCAGCTGTTGGCTTTGCCGAAGTGAGTTGCTCTTGCTTCTGACCGCCATCCATTCGCAATGGTTCCTTCTTTTGAGTCCATTCCTGTCATCGTCGTGTCGAAGGACTGCTGATGGTGTTCTGCTGCAGAGCAACGCTTCGACACCAGCTGAAACTGCAAGGACCGCGCCAGCCTGGAAGAGTTCACATCTGGCTACATCCTGCAGGACGGTTCTAGCACTGGTCAATGAACGTGTTTGGTTTGCTGTGATGGTATCTCAATTGTGACTGTCTTAATGCAAGGCTCTTTGTAGCTCCGTTGTCTGATCGCAGGAACTGTTTCCACAGAACGCTAAGTACGTGGTGGTGCCGAAGTCGCAGGTGCATGGCCGAAGCTATGCCTTCCCTGCGGCTGTTGACTGGGTCTGCGCAACCCTCTTATCAAACAAGCATAATTCATGCAACGGCTCTGTCTTGCCAAACATGCGTTGCTTGATGTTTTGGTGTGCGGAGGTGAAGACTTACAAGAGCTTCCTGAAGACGGCGGAGCTCGAGTACTTCGTCGTTGCGGAGCCTATGCCTGGTCTGGCTGCTGCCGATGCTTACATCGGCGCAGAGGACCGCAGCACTGAGTGTACGGGTGTCTCGTGAGTGACTGCAGGAAATGGATGTGCCCTTGTAGGCTACACGGGCGATCCATTCTACATGCTTGATTTATAACATGTAGTGATCAGTGAAAAAGCAGGCATGCTTCACATCTTTGGGGGGTATCGACTGGATAGCACGAGGAGTTCGAAGACTTGGGCAGCAAGCACGAGCGTCCTTTCATCATCAAAGCCGTCGATGATATCGTGGCCGTCAACCGTGCCTTTGTAGGCTGGCTCGTGATGTGGCTTCGTTTTTTAGTTGGTTTCGGGAGGTGTCGTGATGCCCACTTGTAGCATATCTATGGGAGGTGAGAAGCCGGGGAAGAAAACCTACGCTAGATGCACGCGAGAAGATCTACGTCGCGCCATTGAGGTCAGAGCATTCTGGGGTTGTTTGCATATTAAAAAGCCTGTGCCGTCTGTGACACGAGGTCATGATGAAGGGCCTGTACACCTATGGGGGGCACCTTGCTGGGTTCATCAGCAGCAATCCCCTCAACTGTCGTCCGGAAGATGCAACTTTTCAGCACGAAGGTTTTGCGAGAAAGGTCTTTCAGATGTTGGGTCGAAACCAGCTGGTGCTTGAAACTTCCCTTTGCTCAGGCATTTAAGACGAGCCTGGTCACCATTATGGATTCGCTGCAGGTGCATCCCAATAAGAAAGTTCCCTTCAGTAGTTCCTCCGAAACCTTGTTCTTGTTGCTTTGTTTAGTGTCCAGGTGCGTCGGAGGACCAAAGAGTTGGACTATCAAGAGGTGCTTGCTTGCAAAAGCGAATCTCTTCTGCAGCACGCGTCTCTATCTGTGGGGTGCTGGCAGTTGTTTAGTTTCAAGGATTGGGTATTGACCAGCTTAGCCTTCGCGTCTGCTGGCTTCAACATTCGGTGCCTCGGCAGATACGGGACTGCATGAAATTACTGTGTGCATTTTGGTATGCTAGGTCTGATTCGTTGTGCATATCTCTTATCGAGTTAGTCTGGTGGCAATGGCGCCGTTTGCAGCAGGTGCGAATACATTGCCGTGGCTGCTAAGCACTACGGGCCTGGCGGTCACGGCAATGATGAGAAGAAGCGGCAGGCCGCTGAAGCAAGAGCCAACCGCGAGTTGGTGAATTGTTTCGGCGTGTCCTCAATTAAGGACAGGGGTATCGGGTTGAGGGATGCTCTGTAAGCTGTTTGTTTTCCTGATCGCGCTGCAGTCGTGATGTGACGAGATATTCTTGTGAATGATCCAGCAGGAGACTAATGGCCGCACCTCCATCTATTGGGAGCGCATCAAGGGCCGCATCGTCTACCACAACTCCGGAAAGTTTGTGCCCTTTGATCAAGTAGAGGCTCGAGGAGATTCGTCCCTTGTTGTGCTTCATCTTGGATTCGGTTGCCAGGAGGGCCATCTGGACGTCGTGCAGATTATCAACAACTGCGACTTGGGCGGGCAGATGTTAAAACGCTAAGAGATCCTGAGTCCGACACGTTTTAAGTGTCACTCCACCTGGATGTCTATGCTGCATGTATGAACTTCGGGTGCAGTCTTAGGCTATGCGCAAATCTTTCGAATGGAGGCTGGGCGTCGAATGCAGAGTAGCGGCGTCGTTGATCGCGAGTGTAATAATCGTTCTCTCTTGTGTTGTGCTTGATGTTGTGCTGCGACCTTGCTGCAGGGCACTGTGAGGGCTGCTGACGTCACCGAAGAGCTGAATCGGTTGCCCTTTGTGGATGGTCGTCTGTCTGTAACTGAGGCTGGATGTTTGCGCGTGCACCTGTGACAGTGAAGCAGTGATGCATCCCTTTTCTTGTGAGGTTGTGCGTGCGCGTGCGTGCGCGTGCGTGCGCGTGGGCGGGCGTGGGTGGGTGGTTGGGTGGGTGAGTGGGCAGGTGGGTGGGTCGGTGGGTGGGTGGGTGGGTGGGTGGGTGGCTGGGTGGCTGGGTGGGTGGCTGGGTGGGTGGGTGGGTGGGTGGGTGTTGGTGTTGGTGTGTGTTGGTGTGTGTGTGTGTGTGTGTTTGTGTGCCTGTGTGTGTATGTGTGTGTGTGTGTCTGTCTGTGTGCGTGTGTGTGTGTGTTGTTGACAAGAGTATGCGCAGGTCGGCATTGCATTGCGAAAGCTGAAGTTCAAGAAGGACTACTTCACGGTGCGGCTTCAAGTGGCTGCATGTTCGTATGTGCAGGAGCGCCAGCCGGACGGCCGTCACGTGTGGAAAGTTCCACGCGGCCTGAAGCGCAAGGCTGGCTGAACTTCATGCGGCCACGCTCAAGCCGAAAATGAGTCTTCCGCACGGGGGGGTGATGAGGGGGTTGGAGGGTCTTCCGAAAGCTCCCCACGGCTCCTTGCGGCTCCCTAAGCTCCGCTAGGGGTCCCTAGGTAACCCTAAACCCCAAACCCCGAGCGGCGACCTAATGGGGACCCGGGTATTACTACTACTACTACTACTACTACTACTACTACTACTACTACTACTACTACTACTACTACTATTACTACTACTACTACTACTACTACTACTATTATACTACTATACTAATACTATACTACTAATACTACTACTGCTATGCTTACTACTATACTATACTACCTACTACTACTACTACTACCTACTACCTACTACCTACTACCTACTACCTACTACCTACTTACTACTACCTACACCTACTACCTACTACCTACTACTACTACCTACTACTGCTGCTTCTACTACTAGATTATTAGTAAAAAACGCCACTCCTACTTTCCTAGTACTCTATGACTACTACTGCTACTACGGCTATACTGCTATACTGCTACTACTACTACTACTACTACTACTACGACTACTACTACTACTACTACTACTACTACTACTACTACTACTACTACTACTACTACTACTACAGGACATGAAGGATTTCACTAAACCTTTGAGAACCTGAAAAGTGTCTCTGAACCCTTCAAGGATCTGAAGGGTTTCTCTGAATCCCTCAGAACCTAAAGGGTCTCCCTAATTATTTTGGGATCTTAGGGTGTTCACTAAACCCTTCAGGACCTGAAGCGACTCGGTAGGCATTGCATGCAGTACAAGAATGCGCAATCGCGGGGGGTGTGCCGTGGGCTCATAGAGCTCGAGGCTCGGTGGACGTGTCACTCGGCGTTGGGTAGGAATTGGGGCGTGTGTCTGTCGTCGGCTGGAGAACACTGTCCTGGAAAGTATCATCATTTGGTAGTTGTGGTGTGCTGAGTTGTATGTTTGCTGCCTTTCATCAACAATGTCCGGAAAAGAAATCGGTTGGTTGCCGCAGTGACTCGGGTTGTACGTTGGTGGACGGTTGAAGAACATTGTCTCGTCAAGGCTCTGTGGTTGCTCGCTGCTTTGCACTTGGCCGTGCGTTTGTTGTCGGCGGAGATAACGCAACTGCGGGCTCCGCATTTCCTCACGGCTAACCTACTCCCGTCTACCTGGTGCTCAGGCTCCTGAATGTTCGGCCGTAGAGTTGGATTCCACATCCAACTCGCCCGGGCCTCGAACCGCAATTATAAATTTCCTTGCCTCAGCTAGGCCCAGCTAGGCTTGACAATCGTGGGGTGGCTTCCCCATGAAAGCGGTCAGGTCATGGGGAAGCGATACAGACCTTGCAAATTTCAGGGACGCTGTACGTTTGTAACGCCAACGTCCACCCATGAACTTCGCATCTTTGTATGGTACAAACCTTGCAATGCCTTGCAAGAACCAAGAACGCTGGAAGTTTGTAACGCCAACGTCCACCCATGAACTCCGTATCTTTGTATGGTGCAGACCTTGCAAATTTCAGGGACGCTGTAAGCTCGCAAGACCAACTTCCACCCATGAACTTCGAATCTTTGTACTGTACAGACCTTGCAAGTTTTAAGGACGCTGTAAGTTTGTAACGCCAACGTCCACCCATGAACTTCGTATCTTTGTATGGTACAGACCTTGCAAATCTCAAGCACGCTGTAAGTTTGTAATGCCAGGGTCCACCCATGAATTTCGTATCTTTGTATGGTACAGACCTTGCAAACTTCAAGGACGCTGTAAGTTTGTAACGCCAACGTCCACCCATGAATGTCGTATCTTTGTATGGTACAGACTTTGCAAGTTTGAAGGACGCCGTAAGATTGTAACACCAACGTCCACCCATGATCTCCGTATCTTTGTATGGTACAGACCTTGCAAACTTCAAGGACGCTGTAAGTTTTTAACGCCAACGCCCACCCATGAACTCCGTATTTGTATGGTACAGACCTTGCGAACTTCAAGGACGCTGTAAGTTTGTAACGTCAACGTCCACCCATGAATTTCGTATCTTTGTATGGTATAGACCTTGCAAATTTCAAAGTTGCTGTAAGTTTGTAAAGCCAATGCCCACCCATGATTTTCGTGTCGTTGTGTGGTACAGACTTTGCAAGTTTCAATGACGCTGTAAGCTTGCAACACCAACGTCACCCATGGTCTTCGTATCTTTGTCTGGTGCAGACCTTGCAAATTTCAATGACGCTGTAAGTTTGTAACGCCACCCGACGTGCGCTGTTCGATATGCAGATTGATAGGCCACGTACCGAGACATATTCTGCAGATGGAAAACAGAAACCCTGTCGGATGTCGGGCCTCCAGGCTCCATTTCCAGGCCCGGCCACCCCCGTTTCACTTTGAGAGTGAGCCAGCCATTTCGCGCAACCCGTTTATGCCCGAGTCGCACCTTCAGAGACAAACACGATCGTCGATACATCTTTGTCCAACAAGAATGCATAAATCGCAACACACCCTCAACACGTCCAGAACTACAGTCGCAGTGCAGCACAGGACATGAAGCTGTCATGGCTCGATTTACCCCTAATACATGGTCCGCGAGAGCCTGAGATGCATCCAGCGGGCGTTGCACGCATCTGCATGTCGAAAGCAAGAGCCCCAGTTGTTGCTACTCTATGCAGCGAATCACAGCGCCTGCACACGACGAGGACCGGAGAACCGCCAATGTCCCTGGACATCATTTGTCCGGGCGGGCTTGTAGGAATGTACAAGGCAGGGTGTCCCCTCCATGGCAGTGATGCGAGTTCCAGCAACGGCTAAACTCCTTCCAGGTAAGACCAAGTGAGAAAGTCGAGGAGTACTTACGTGAACCCGTTCCAGCGGCGAGAGTGGTGGCTTTAAACAAAAAAGGCCACGTCGTAAGTCGGACACTCAGATTCAAGTAGAAACAAAGAAGACGTACTGTGGATAGCCACTTCTGGTGGACTAAATGACAGGTGCGCAGAGTCATGCTCACGAGCACGCCTGGCCCAACGCGATCGTGCTGATCGCTTCACCCTCTGCGTTCCAAGTGAGCAACGCGCAGTGCTAGAATAACAGAAACGGGAAACATTAATGGTGCCAGGTCGATGGTCATGAGTACAAGCACCTCTCCGAGCCATGTCTGAAGCTCATCGTTCCCAGCTCAGCGATTGAATGAACTGACGCTCACTGCGTTGAAGTACCTTGTCACTACTCAGGTCGAGTTCCTCACGTTCTAATGAGACGTCGATACACTCGACTGGACTGCTTGTCGCTGACCCCGCAGGAAGGCAAGCAAAAGAATGGCCCAACATCGATATCCTGCGGAGGAACGCACGTGAATGCACCACTAGTCGAGTTACAAGCAGAACGCAACGGGTTTTTGTCTTGGCAAATGTGGCGATAATGGCTCGCAGATGCTTGTAGTCAGGTTTTTGTCTTAGCAAATGTCGCCGCAGTGGCTCGCATGTGCTTGTGGTAAGGTTCTTGTCTTGCCAAATGTCGCGGTAATGGCTCGCAGGTGCTTGTGGTAAGGTTTTTGTCTTGGCAAATGTCGTGCTAATATCTCGCAGGTGCTTGTGGTAAGGTGTTTGTCTTGGCAAATGTCGTGGTAATGGCTCGCAGGTGCTTGTGGTAAGGTTTTTGTCTTGGCAAATGTCGCGGTAATGGCTCGCAGGTGCTTGTGGTAAGGTTTTTGTTTTGGCGAATGTCGCTGTAATGGCTCGCAGGTGCTTGTGGTAAGGTTTTTGTCTTGGCAAATGTCGCGGTGGTGGCTGGCTCGCAGGTGCTTGTGGTAAGGTTTTTGTATTGGCAAATGTCGCGGTGATGGCTCGCAGGTGCTTGTGGTAAGGTTTTTGTCTTGGCAAATGTCGCGCTAATGGCTCGCAGGTGCTTGTGGTAAGGTTTTTGTCTTGGCAAATGTCATGGTAATGGCTCGCAGGTGCTTGTGGTATATAAGATCATGGTAATGGCTCGCAGGTGCTTGTGGTATATAAGGTTTGAATTCGTCTTGGCAAATGTCGCCGTAGTGTTATGTCAATCTCTTGTGCTACCTCTAGTCAGATCGCATTTGGCTTAGAATAGGAAAAAAAGTAAAGAAACAAAAAGGAATCCTGTTTTTCGGAAATACAGAAAAATGAGCAAAAATAGGAGAAACATAGGACCTGCCCGCGCTCCCTGCGCGACTGTCCACCCTGTCGCCCTGTGGTAATGCACCTGGTGGGTTTGCTATCGAAGGCTCATAGAGCTCGAGGCTCGGTGGACATGTCACCACCCATGAACTTCGTATCTTCGTATGGTACACACTTTGTAAAGTTCAAGGACGCTGTCAGTCTGTAACGCCAACGTCCACCCATGAACTCCGTATCTTTGTACGAAACAGATTTTGCAAAGTTCAAGGACGCTGTAAGTTTGTAACGCCAACGTCCACCCATGAACTTCGTATCCTTGTATGGCACAGACCTTGCAAATTTGAAAGGACGCTGTAAGTTTGTAACGCCAACGTCCACCCATGAACTCCGTATCTTTGTATGGTACAGACTTTGCAGAGTTCAAGGACGCTGTAAGTTTGTAACGCCAACGTCCACCCATGAACTTCGGATTTTGGCCTTCATTTGCCAAGGCGGAAACAAAGATGCTAGTTGCACTGCCTGGTTGTCCTTTGCCGAGGCAAAAGCAAGGATGATAGCATTTCCCTAAAACCTTCCGGATCTGAAGGATTTCCCAAAAAACTTTCAGGATCTGATGGGTTGTCCTTTTCCCTTCAGGATCTGAAGGGTTTCCCTGAACCGTTCAGGACCTGAAGGGTTTCCCTAAGCCCTTCAGGATCCGAAGGGTTTTCCCTGAACCGTTCAGGACCTGAAGGGTTTCCCTAAACCCTTCAGGACCTGAAGGGTTGTCCTAAACCCTTCAGGATCTGAAGGGTTTCCCTAAGCCCTTCAGGATCTGAAGGGTTTCCCTGAACCGTTCAGGACCTGAAGGGTTTCCCTAAACCCTTCAGGACCTGAAGGTTTGTCCTAAACCCTTCAGGATCTGAAGGGTTTCCCTGAACCGTTCAGGACCTGAAGGGTTTCCCTAAACCCTTCAGTTCTGAAAGTTTTTCTTCAGACCTTTCCGGACCTCAAGGGTCTCTTCAAATCTTTCAGGAGTCGACAGGTTTGCCTTCAGGTCCTGCAGGGTTCCTCAAACCTTGCAAGGTCTGACGAGTTTCCCTACACCTTCCAGCATCTGAAGGGTTTCCTTGAACTTTTCAAGATCTGAGCAGGGCGGGGGAGTGCGGTGCACGTGCGGGCGCGGTTGCTGTTCTTTGGGACGCGTCTCAATATTTGCAAGGCCATCAGAGCGTTTGATTTCCAGACGATTTCAGAACCCTGTACAAAGAGCTTCCGGAAAGCATCTCGATCTGCTTGTAAAGTGTTCTGGTAAGACTTGTGATTGCCTACATGCAGCTGTTGGCTTTGCCGAAGTGAGTTGCTCTTGCTTCTGACCGCCATCCATTCGCAATGGTTCCTTCTTTTGAGTCCATTCCTGTCATCGTCGTGTCGAAGGACTGCTGATGGTGTTCTGCTGCAGAGCAACGCTTCGACACCAGCTGAAACTGCAAGGACCGCGCCAGCCTGGAAGAGTTCACATCTGGCTACATCCTGCAGGACGGTTCTAGCACTGGTCAATGAACGTGTTTGGTTTGCTGTGATGGTATCTCAATTGTGACTGTCTTAATGCAAGGCTCTTTGTAGCTCCGTTGTCTGATCGCAGGAACTGTTTCCACAGAACGCTAAGTACGTGGTGGTGCCGAAGTCGCAGGTGCATGGCCGAAGCTATGCCTTCCCTGCGGCTGTTGACTGGGTCTGCGCAACCCTCTTATCAAACAAGCATAATTCATGCAACGGCTCTGTCTTGCCAAACATGCGTTGCTTGATGTTTTGGTGTGCGGAGGTGAAGACTTACAAGAGCTTCCTGAAGACGGCGGAGCTCGAGTACTTCGTCGTTGCGGAGCCTATGCCTGGTCTGGCTGCTGCCGATGCTTACATCGGCGCAGAGGACCGCAGCACTGAGTGTACGGGTGTCTCGTGAGTGACTGCAGGAAATGGATGTGCCCTTGTAGGCTACACGGGCGATCCATTCTACATGCTTGATTTATAACATGTAGTGATCAGTGAAAAAGCAGGCATGCTTCACATCTTTGGGGGGTATCGACTGGATAGCACGAGGAGTTCGAAGACTTGGGCAGCAAGCACGAGCGTCCTTTCATCATCAAAGCCGTCGATGATATCGTGGCCGTCAACCGTGCCTTTGTAGGCTGGCTCGTGATGTGGCTTCGTTTTTTAGTTGGTTTCGGGAGGTGTCGTGATGCCCACTTGTAGCATATCTATGGGAGGTGAGAAGCCGGGGAAGAAAACCTACGCTAGATGCACGCGAGAAGATCTACGTCGCGCCATTGAGGTCAGAGCATTCTGGGGTTGTTTGCATATTAAAAAGCCTGTGCCGTCTGTGACACGAGGTCATGATGAAGGGCCTGTACACCTATGGGGGGCACCTTGCTGGGTTCATCAGCAGCAATCCCCTCAACTGTCGTCCGGAAGATGCAACTTTTCAGCACGAAGGTTTTGCGAGAAAGGTCTTTCAGATGTTGGGTCGAAACCAGCTGGTGCTTGAAACTTCCCTTTGCTCAGGCATTCAAGACGAGCCTGGTCACCATTATGGATTCGCTGCAGGTGCATCCCAATAAGAAAGTTCCCTTCAGTAGTTCCTCCGAAACCTTGTTCTTGTTGCTTTGTTTAGTGTGCAGGTGCGTCGGAGGACCAAAGAGTTGGACTATCAAGAGGTGCTTGCTTGCAAAAGCGAATCTCTTCTGCAGCACGCGTCTCTATCTGTGGGGTGCTGGCAGTTGTTTAGTTTCAAGGATTGGGTATTGACCAGCTTAGCCTTCGCGTCTGCTGGCTTCAACATTCGGTGCCTCGGCAGATACGGGACTGCATGAAATTACTGTGTGCATTTTGGTATGCTAGGTCTGATTCGTTGTGCATATCTCTTATCGAGTTAGTCTGGTGGCAATGGCGCCGTTTGCAGCAGGTGCGAATACATTGCCGTGGCTGCTAAGCACTACGGGCCTGGCGGTCACGGCAATGATGAGAAGAAGCGGCAGGCCGCTGAAGCAAGAGCCAACCGCGAGTTGGTGAATTGTTTCGGCGTGTCCTCAATTAAGGACAGGGGTATCGGGTTGAGGGATGCTCGGTAAGCTGTTTGTTTTCCTGATCGCGCTGCAGTCGTGATGTGACGAGATATTCTTGTGAATGATCCAGCAGGAGACTAATGGCCGCACCTCCATCTATTGGGAGCGCATCAAGGGCCGCATCGTCTACCACAACTCCGGAAAGTTTGTGCCCTTTGATCAAGTAGAGGCTCGAGGAGATTCGTCCCTTGTTGTGCTTCATCTTGGATTCGGTTGCCAGGAGGGCCATCTGGACGTCGTGCAGATTATCAACAACTGCGACTTGGGCGGGCAGATGTTAAAACGCTAAGAGATCCTGAGTCCGACACGTTTTAAGTGTCACTCCACCTGGATGTCTATGCTGCATGTATGAACTTCGGGTGCAGTCTTAGGCTATGCGCAAATCTTTCGAATGGAGGCTGGGCGTCGAATGCAGAGTAGCGGCGTCGTTGATCGCGAGTGTAATAATCGTTCTCTCTTGTGTTGTGCTTGATGTTGTGCTGCGACCTTGCTGCAGGGCACTGTGAGGGCTGCTGACGTCACCGAAGAGCTGAATCGGTTGCCCTTTGTGGATGGTCGTCTGTCTGTAACTGAGGCTGGATGTTTGCGCGTGCACCTGTGACAGTGAAGCAGTGATGCATCCCATTTTCTTGTGTGGTTGTGTGTGCGCGTGCGTGCGCGTGCGTGCGCGTGCGTGCGCGTGCGTGCGCGTGCGTGCGCGTGGGCGGGCGTGGGTGGGTGGGTGGGTGGGTGAGTGGGCAGGTGGGTGGGTGGGTGGGTGGGTGGGTGGGGGTGGGTGGGTGGGTGGGTGGGTGGGTGGGTGGGTGGGTGGGTGGGTGTTGGTGTTGGTGTGTGTGTGTGTGTGTGTGTGTGTGTGTGTGTTTGTGTGTGCCTGCGTGTGTGTGTGTGTGTGTGTGTGTGTGTGGCTGTCTGTGTGTGTGTGTGTGTGTGTGTGTGTTTGTGTGTGTGTGTGTGTGTGTGTTTGTGTGTGTGTGTGTGTTTGTTTGTGTGTGTGATGTTGACAAGAGTATGCGCAGGTCGGCATTGCATTGCGAAAGCTGAAGTTCAAGAAGGACTACTTCACGGTGCGGCTTCAAGTGGCTGCATGTTCGTATGTGCAGGAGCGCCAGCCGGACGGTCGTCACGTGTAGGTAACCCTAAACCCCAAACCGTAGCCATTTTGGCTCAAGCCATTTTGGCTCAAGATTTCGGCTCGAGGGAGAACACAGGTTTCTCGGGTTCCTGAGCTAGTTCGTTATGTCCGGTGCTCTTGCTGCCTTGTCTGCCAGGGTTGGGCCGGGGCTCACTTCCGATGCCCAGGCTGCTTTGGATGCTGCTCTTGGGAAACCGCTCCCCGCTAGGTTTGTTCCCCCAGGGATGCTTGATACAGATGATGAAGATGCTCCGGATGTACCTGCCAAAACCGAAGGACGACCTACTGAAACGGAGGCAGGCAAAGGGGGTAGTCCCCATAAGAAAACCAAGCGGTTTGATAGCACCATCGATGACGAACTCATGCAGCCCAACACCGATGCTGAACCCGCTGAACCTTGTGAAGAAGCCATTCCCCTTAGCCAACGAGAGACTCAGCCCTGGGCGGTCGACATAGCAGGGAACAGAGGTGTCGACGCCAACAAGATGCCACTTGAGGACCGGGCTGGAAAGGGAACTCATGGGACTGATGCTGTTGCGAATTCGGAATTTGATGCAGGGAAGGGATTTTCGGATGGTTTGAATTCGGATACGAGTGTTTTCGAAAAGGTTTTGCCTCAGACTGAGAATTCGGAATTCGGTAAGCAGAGTCCGAATGGGATCACAGGTGAGGATTTGACTGTCGCCACATCTGTTGCACCCCGTCTTCCGGGGAAAGGGGAGAACCCGCGCAAATTCTCAAGACCGGTTGTTTCCCCGAAGCCTGCCAAAACCACTCTTGAAGGCATTGGGCGGCATCAACCTACTGCCGAAGAGCTCCCCAAAGACCGCTCTCCAGCATTCGGTAGACCTGGGCCCCTTAGTGCACCGCCAGTTTTTGCAGGAGGTCACACGGAAGTCACAGAGGAAAGAAAACCCGAACATTTTCACATCGATGATGAACCTGCGTGGCTTCCTTCCCTTAATAGCAGCATCCAGGAACTGAAAGACAAGCAGACCCAAATTTTAGAAGTTGCTGACAGCAATTTCAGGGAGATCAATCATCTCCAGCATAAGGTAGCTGATGCAGTTCCAAGGATTGAAGCTGTCGAGGCTCTCACTCATGACCACTCGCGCGAAATTAGGGAGCTTCGTGAAGAAGTACGAGGACTCAGATCCAGGTCAGTTTCTCCGGCGCCAGCCGGCTATGGAGGACCACCGACAGTACATTCCGCCCCACCATCGCCCCGGGCAGACCCCCGTTATGATGACTTGCAGATTGCTTGTGGAGGTTGGCAGGATGCCAAAAGGCATGACATTGAGCATGAATTGTCCCAAGCTTTTGCCACCGCTGGAGGGTCTAACCTAGTACAAGATCTCATTGTGCCCTATGCTCGCAGCTCATTTGCAAGAATCGAATTAAACTACCCTCCTGGGTGCCCGATTGGTGAAAAGAGACGAATCCAAACTAAAGTGATCCAAGCACTTAAGGACCAGCTGCCAGTCACTACTATTCAAGGGCAGGACGGCAGAAAATTGTGGTTTTCCCGTAACCGTAGTCCAGAGGAGCGGGCTAAACTTCGAGCGATCTTGTCTACGAAGGATGCACTGCAGGGGCTCAGGCCCCAAGCCGACATTGAGCACGATTGGCGCGGGAAAGTCTTCGCGGACGGGGTCAACGTGCTGGGGTTCTCGGGGCCTCCACCACCGGAGGATGCCTTCCTTCACACCACCACTCGTGGCGATCACAGTGGGTGGTGGGTCCACGTGACTAAGGCTACACAGGTCCTGGGAGTCACAGGCCAACAGCTTCATGAGGCGTTGGCTCGCACAACTGGAGGACCATAGGAACTTGGCAGGGAACCCCCTCGAGTAAGTGAAGCGGGAAAAAAACGGAAAGCCTCTCGTCGGGCTTATCATGATCTTACGGTGCTGCATTGGAACCTGCATGGCAAATCCCTTACCCACATTGATAATGTCATCCACCAAAACGTGGATCCACCAGACATCTTGTGTTTGCAGGAGGTCGGAGGACTCAACGGAATTAAAGAAGTGCAAGCCCTGCCCTTTGCCATAGGCAAGCAGTCCTATACAGCCTACTGTCTGGACACACCCGAAAGCTGGAGAGGTGTGTGCATTGCAGTTCGTCACGAGCTTACAGTTTCTACCACGGAGACTCGGGCTCACCCTTTTGGGGTCCTGGCTCGTCTTCGTCTTCAAGGAGTCGACTGGTTCCTTGCTAGTTTGCACTTTCCTCATGATAACCGGGCTAACTGTCTTGAGACTTGGAATTCAGGAATTCAGTTGTTGGAGGAGTTCATTCTGCCTGCGAGAATTCAGGATCGGGTGGTTGTTGCCGCAGATGTGAACCAAGACTTGAGCCTAGAATTCGACACTTTTGCCCCAGTTCCGAGGCTAAGGGCTTGCATGCGTCTTGCAGGCCTTGACTTGCTTGTCCCTGACAGGAACACATGGCACGCCAGAGGACTCAGCACGAAAATTGATTTCTTTTTCTTTCGGGCGCCAGGTATGGATTCACAGTTAACGGTTCGGGATGATTTGAGACTTGCCTTGCCTTCTGATCACTCGGCCCTCATCCTCACAATCTTTTCACGGCTGCCCTTCTACCGACGCCACCCTTGGGTGACTCGTCGTTGCGGCAAATGGATGGCCCCGGAGGAGGCAGTTAAGGAAGCCCTTACCTCCTTCGCTGCGCTCCCCCTGAATCATAGTGTAGTCGAGTCAATTGCCAAACAATCTAGTTTCCGCCCTCCCAATCTCCGCTATCAGGATGGGCCCGATATTCGGGAACTCATTCGACAGCGAAAACTCCTTGTTGGTGAAGAAAGAGCAGCTATGATGGCACGAATTCGGAAGGCAAGAGAATTGGCCCAAGTAGCCCATAAGGAAGATTTGCTTGACAAAGCCAGAAAAGGAGATAAGCACGCCATTGCGCATATGCGCCGGTCGGCGGCAGGATCCCTCTCCGAGGGGAGTTACATTCAAAGAGCCGGAGGACATGAAACAGCTCTCAGAGACTTGAAGCACTTTTATGCATCGAAATTTAATTCAAGAGATCCAAACAGCCTTCAGCCCCTCAACGAAAGCCTCCAGCAAAAACATGGTGAAGCCCCCTTCATACCCGTCACGAAAGAGGAGCTCCTTCAGCTGCTTCACACTTGCAAAGGCTCCACGAGCACAGGTCTTGATGGCATCTCGTATGATGTCCTGACTCATATCCTTAGGCATGATGTGCATGACCGTTTACCTGACTGGTTTAATTGAGTACTTGACGGCAGGGAAAAAATTCCCAAAGAATGGAAGGAAGGCAAGATCACTTTCCTTCCCAAGATCAGTCGCCCTCTCAAGCCTTCACAGCTCAGGCCGATCTGTCTCACGAGTACGGTTTGCAAACTGTTTGGGAAGCTACTAAGTGTGAGGCTCCGCGACAAACTTCCTGAGCCTGCCACGGCACAGCTTGGGGCCAGGAAAGGCTGTCAGGTTCTCGATGGCATCACCAGTGCTCAGATGATGCTCTCTCTCTCTCTCTAAAGCACGTAAAGCCCCGTTGCTTGCAGTTAAGCTCGACATTGCTGCCGCCTTTGATTCAGTTCATCACAGGAGTGTGGGCCACCTTCTTTTGGAATCTGCTCCTTGCAAGGAAGCGCTTAGGCTCTGGGATCTCGTAAGAAATAATGTTGTCCTCCTCCAGTTGAACGGGAACATTGGTGCCAGGAACTACAGCAGGGGGTCATGCAAGGGACGAGTTATAGTGCTGAACTGTTCAGTAAACTTATGGCTTGGGCCCTGCGCGACTTGGATGCAAGATGGGATCAAATTTGGGGTCCTTGCATTCAGGGAATTCGAACACCGCACATGCTATTGTTTGCAGATGACGTTCTTGCCTTTGCACGCACACCAGAAGAATTGCAAGCCAAATTACGAGACATTCAGGATTGCTTGGCTGTACTGGGACTCAAAGTCAACCCTGATAAATGTGCTGCTCTGAGTAGCCCTGATTTTTGTGCTCCGG
Source organism: Symbiodinium sp. CCMP2592 (assembly GCA_905221615.1). Taxonomy (NCBI): domain Eukaryota; class Dinophyceae; order Suessiales; family Symbiodiniaceae; genus Symbiodinium; species Symbiodinium sp. CCMP2592. The sequence goes on along the minus strand of CAJNDT010001884.1, from coordinate 11,215 downwards.
GAATTTGGGCCAGAGGCTCTTGCAAACCGCTTCAGGTTCACGACCAATTCATCTTTTTGGGGGCTCCTATTGGATACTCCATGGGGCCTCTTGACACACTGGGCTTCTCACTAAGGAAGGCCAGCAACGCCTTTTTTGGGTTTAAGAAAATTCTGTCTTCACATGCATGCCCCCTCCGAACCAAGTTCCTCCTACTTGATACCTACATCACTTCCCGATGGCGGTGGCTGTCTCCGGCTGCCTTCCCCACATTGCGAACACTTGAACAGATTGAAGCAAACAAAAACACTTTCCTGCTGAGCATGACGAGGATCGTGGGTGACCCTTTTGAATCTTGGGTCCGGAATACGACTGCCAGGAGACGCGCATGCAGACTCCTAGTTCAGGAGCTGAATGGCCCGAACTGGGCTGTGACTTGGCTCTCACAACTTTGGCGCTATTGGGGCCATGTTTGGCGCAATCCCCTCAATTTGCCCAACTGCCGCATTCTTCGACAGGTGGGAACAGTTGCTCTGAATGCAGGACTAATTCGCCCTGGGATCGTGGTTGATTTGATTCCCCGTAAGCTTCAGAAGGCCTTTGAAGTTTTCCGAGGCCCCCTCGATTCGGATTGCTGGGAACTCGCTGCCACAAACCGTGATGCATGGAAGCAGCTTGAATCCAAGTGGATCTCCAAGTGGATCACGCCAATTAACACTGCATGCAGCTCAACATATCTCATGCATATGCAATTGCTTGTTTTGAATGCAAAGCTGTGCGTCTTGCGCCCAGTCCGTGAGGAGCTTTTCGAGAAACCATACTCTCAAGCCCTCCTTCAGGTCCAGGAAGCCAAACGTATGTCGGTACAGAGAGCTCTTCTCGTCAGATTTGAACAGGACCAGGGAGTGTCAGTTCTCCTGCTGATGGGCACTTTTGCGCCGCACCGCATAACATTGGTACAACAACCGCCCCAGGAACCGGACCTCTTAGGGAATGTTGCGCGAGGACTTTTAGTGGTGTGGCACCTTGCGAAGCTCCTGTTCGATGACGACCCTTTGCACAAACCCGTCATCTTTCTGCCTAGTGTCATGTTGCAACACCCTTTGTTTACAGGAGTAGTGCATTCGTCCCCTGCGAGGAATTTGATGTACCGCCTGGGCTTGCTGGATATACTTGATTTTGTGCAGATACTCCCCCCCAAGCTTCCCCCCAAGTATGAAGCACTGCTCAAGGTTCCGTATAATCCTCAGCCGTCACACCAAACACTTGTCAGGACCCTTGATGCCGGCTGGGCCCAATATTTTCCATGCGATACATGGTTTCATGAATTTAATCCTGATCGCGTTGGGAAAGGGGGGGGGGCAGGACGGCCAATTTATTGAGCGTGCGGCATGAGCCCTCTTGTATGACATGGATTGCACTGTAAGCTGTCAGTGAAAGCGCTTGTTGTGTGCTGGTGCAAACCATCGGTGTCCAATCTGCAGCAGTAATAACAATCAAACTGCCCCGTAGCCCTCTCGACCGCTCTTGCACCGTCATGGAAGCTGGAGGCTTGATGGGGACCGTCAATGCCGTCTTCTCTTCGGAGATTTCGAGTGGAGTCCTTATTGGACTCCTTGTACTACTTGCCTTTTTGGGCATACGAGGAGACCTCTGCCCCGACTGGCTGAACAGTGCATGGGAATTCACAAAACAACTTGTTCGCATGCCCCTCATCCTCAGCGACATCCGTGATCATCTTCAAGAATTGCGCTTGACACATGAAATGATGGATGAAATTAAGAATCTGATGGAAAAGCTCCAGCACCTCCTCAAGGACATCAACTCTGCCGCAGAGGGGTTGCATGAGGAGATGGAAAAATTTGTGACTGGCAACGTGCGCGAACTCCAGGAGTTTGAGGGTAAGCTTGCTGAAGTACTGAAAGTGTTGCAACCACTGGATGGCTTAATTCGGAATGGCAACGACCTTGGCACTCGCTGCTTGGGAGAAATTGCCAAAGCCCAAGTTGGTCTGGATGAAGCTTTGAAGATCGTCAAGGCTGAACTCCCTCAAGGACTGCTTGCCAAGAAGTTTGACTACCTCAAGGATACCCTGAAGTCGATCCGCGACGAGGTCAATGCATGGTACAAAACAGATAATTCACAGACAGATAATTCGCAGCATGGGCATCATCAGTACTCGAATTCGCGCTCCAGCGACAACCAAGGAGGACAGCATCAGAATTCGCGTGCGTGTGACAGCCAAGGGCGATATCAACAGAATCGCCCCGGCGATGGCCAAGAAGATCGTCGCCATAATTCGGATGAAACCCGCTCCATATCTTTGGTGGATTCGATACCCGCCATGCCCGCGGTACCGACACTCCCCACCGGTGCTCCAGGTGCCGGCCCAGACCTCACCACTTTGGTGATGGCTGCGGCACAGGTGCTTCAGCAGCAGCAGACCGCCCAACAGAGGCGCTGACCTTTTGCATGCGAGACCCTGCCCTTGCGATAAAAATGAAGGCGTCTCGAGAGAACCAGTGGTCCTGTGAGTGCAGTCATGTGAAACGTTCTTGAAGGACTCAGGGTGAATGATTGTGAGCTTCTTTAATTTTCGAGACACTTGTAGCTGCTTCTCTCGAAGTTAGGTGCGGCGCAGTGATCATGGAAACCCTTCCGTGGATTCATATTCTGAATTCAGTGCTTGTGTTTGTAATTGTTGCATGGGGGACTCGGTATTTCCTCCCCTTTGACACAACATATTGGAGCAAACTGGTCCGTTTACCTTCACTTCTGGCTGAAGTCCAGGAGGAGATTCTGGCATTCCGCCAGGTTGCAAGATGCATGGATTCACTGCATGCAGGACTTTTGGACGTTCGCGAATTTGTTTCTGCACTTCATAAAGAGGCATCCGAAGCAGCGAAGGACCCACTGCCAGGATCACTTCGTCAACCTCAGGGAGCCACTAAGGAATGTTTGCGACTGCTTCAAACCTTGGTGGGACTGGCTCAGGACACTTCCCGAGCTGCGGAAGTCGCCCAGGTGACTCAGAGCAAGCTTGAATACAAAATGCACCAAGCCTCTCCCCTTCTCCGCAGTTTGCAGCATATTCTTGCCAATGAGCTTTCTTCAGGGAAGTTACAGCAAGGACTGGATGATACTCAGGCTGCCATGAACCTACTTCGTCATGACCTGAGGACTCACACGGAGATGCTCGCACAGTGTGTCTCCTCGGAACTAGGGATTTTCGGAGCCAGAGCTTCCCCAGGGGATATTTTTAACCTGTGCAGTCTTCTCCCTCCGATTGCCCCTTGGGAGGATGATCCCCTGGAGGACAACCCGGATCTACACATACTGGCGTTTGCAGCCACCAATGTACTCCGAGCCTCATGAATCTTCGGACAAAACCATACCCTTTGCTAGCTGTTTGCCCAGGTCAGCATCTGCCAGGACGACCTTTGCTTTATGAAGTCTGCATTTGTGCTGCCAGGGATCAAGCGCGGACGTAGTCATGCCCTAGCGAACTACTAATCCCGATAGTGTATCTTCTCTCGCCATGGATGCTTCTGCTCTATGGTACGCTTTCATAACTATACTGATAGTCTGGCTCCTGCAGAAACTATGGGAACTTGGATATCAGCAGGTTCTGCATGCTCGCACTTTTGCACAACGAGTTCTCCATGTTTTTCAACTGCTGGAAGCTTCTACCATGGCTCCCCCAAATCCCACGGCAGGAGTCATTGTGGAAGGGACTCTGTTTGCTGAAAACTTGTGTGACAACATCCTCAAGCTGGTGAGGATGAATGATCGCAAATTGGATGAAACCCTGGCACAACAGCTTCGGCAACGAGAAGATGTTGAGTCCCTCATACGACAGTTTGGAGATGAATTCAAGAATATCGTGCAAGATTTGGGATACCGCATTTCCCAGGTGGAAGCATCCATGGACAACCTTGTTGAACAACTGGAAGCACATGATGAAAAATTTAAGAGAATTCGTAGAGTATGTGAAGATCAAACACTGCATGCCAAAGCGTTGGTAATTAATAATGAGACGAATTTCAAGCAGGTTAAGATGTCTTTCTCGCATCTACGATCGGTGCTGGAGACAGACGTCGTACCAACGCTCAACGGCCTCCAAGCGCTGTCGAACGTCACCAGATAGTCGAGTATCACTTGCTGCATGTCAAAAGACAATATATGAGCTTTCCTGTTGATTACAAGACGTTTGATTGACCCTGCTCCATGTACGGCATTCATGAACTGGCTCCAGCACTCTATAATCTAGATGGGTAGGCGGTTCCCCTTGAACTTGAACTTTTCCTGTGTTCTCAGGATGCAAGCCTTCCCTTTTGCGCTGCCAGGCCCCTCTGTCACCAGGCCCATAATCATTGATGATGAAGTCGAAGTGACAGAAGGAGATCCACTTGATGACATCGGGTTCACTGTTGAAAGTACTGGCTATTCCGCTGACCTTCCTTGGAGTAGCATGCGAACCCGCCCTCTAGACCCTCCTTTTTCCCTGAGCGAAGACCCACTGCTCAAACCAATCGAATTCCGTGCCCTCCTTTTGCTCCGACATCCTAAACCCCCAACCCCCATGGATGTTTTCAACCTCTTCAGCATGATCCCGAACACCTACTTGAGAAGGGGGGTTAAGGATGGTACACGATATTTCGGCACAGGGGCCAACCCGCGCAACTCTAAGTGTTTGTTCAGTTTCTCGATTGAAATGCCCTTCACAACCCTCGTCATTACCAAGATGATTGCTTTTGTAGCACCTAGTTTTCGGTTCACCTGTTGTATCCTCTTTCGGGGATGCAAGTCTAGACCCCATCGCGACACCAATAACGGGGGCAACCAGTCTTTGGTAATGCAAATCTCCCCTCCTCTGCCAGGAGCAGGGCTATGGGTGCAGGACCCATGTGGAGATGTCGTAATGGAACATCTAGGAACACATGTCAAGGGACGAGTAGTCTCGATTGATACACCCTATCTACTCAACGCCCGCAAATCCCTGCATGCAGGCTATGTCCCGCCACACGCGGACCCTAAACAACGAGTTGTTTTGGTAGCCTTCAACTCTATCAACCTAGGACCCCTTTGTTCGGAAGTCATTGACCAACTGCTTAATCTTGGGTTTCGTATCAACTCGAAAACTGACCTACAAGAAGCCCTTGAAGAAGCTCCCAGGTTGAAGCAGCTCACGCTACAGGAATTCTTGCAGCTACAGCCCTCTCGAAAGGACTGTCACGACGTGATCGAGGTCAAGGACAGTCAAGAAACTTAGGGAAGCTACCACACCAAGCCACAGAACAACCGTTAATGTGTGTAAAACGCTGACGTGTTGATGATGGTGCTGATGCCTGCCTGCTGGGGTTGGTCCTAACCTTTAATACTTTCCCTTATAGTTTATTTGACAGGGAGCCTAAACCCGGACATACTGAACTGTTGTTTCACCTCCATTTGCTGAGCCATGACTTTTGGCCTGAGTCGACGCTTACCTGCATGGACTGACGATGGGATTGGAATTCAGGAATTCGTTGAGATCATGGAGGATTCTGCAAACCCGAGACTGTTCGCCCAAAACATTCTGGGGTTTCTGGGCGATATCCGGATTATTCCCGGCTTGGAACACCTGGAACACTTACCGCTGGTTGCTGCCTATTGGAGGCGCCTGTCGCAAAGATGTGACGAAATCCTCCAGCTGCAAATCCGCACCGCGCGGAAACCTCCGGCGGAGTTTTTCGCAGACCTCCTGGAAACATATACACGTATTCGTATCCGCACGTGGTACCTGTATGTGGATGCCTCTTTAGCACCGTCGCCCCAGTACCGTCAGGTTAGGAGCTAAAAGATGTCCTGCCGACCGACCCACAAGATCTCTGGCGTACTCAGGGCTCGAATGGTGCATGGAATTTATTTGCATACCCCTCGCTGCAGTGTCGAGACAAAATTATGAACTTCGCGGAGAAGGTCATCGCCCACTGCCGATGGGACCCTCTGCAATGCATGCTTGAATTCTGGAATCTGCGAGCCTGCAAGCTTTTCAGCACACAGTGGGTAGCCTATTGGGATGACACCTGGTGGAGTGGCTCCCCGTGAGCGAGCTTCGCAAACTTTTCTCCCTGGCATGGTGAATACTGATTGCAAGGAACACTTGAATTGGTCTGGTGACTACATGCATGGAAGTGGAGAAGTTCGTCACTGCCTGCATGAGCTACGCCTTATGCTTCGAGATGATGGACCTGCGACGGAATTCATGGGACATCCCTGGCATGACTGCATGGACTCTGCTGTAATGTGTGCTGCCGTTTCCTGAGATTTTCATGAGATGCAAGCTGCATGGATGCTGGAATTTGGATGGCATTCTGGCCAATACATCTTGGCCGGACAGTCTGTTGCTTTCTGCATTAAATATTGTGCCATCACCTGGTCTGTGACAGAGTGACTTCTGCGAGCGCGAGTTTTTGCATGCGGGACAGAACCTTTGAATTGGTCTGGTGACTACATGCATGGAAGTGGAGAAGTTCGTCACTGCCTGCATGAGCCACGCCTTGTACTTCGAGGTGATGAGAATGAGAGGTATAAGTATGCATGACTGGCTGAGCACTGCTGTATGAGTTGAAGTCATGGACCTGTGAAGGAATTTATGGGACATCACTGTAATGATTGCATGAACTCTGCTGAAATATGTGATGCCGTGTTCTGGGCTTTTCAGTAGAGGCACGCTGCATGGTGGATGTTGAATTGGGATGGTTGTCTGGCCAATGCCTCTTGACTGGACAGTCTGTTACTACCTGCGTTGAATGCTGTGCCATCATCTGGTCAGTGGTGGAGTGGTCTCTGCAAGTGCAAGTTTCTGCAAGCGAGACAGTTCCCGGCCCGGTACGTTTGTGAGTGAAGTTGCATGCTGCTTGTGACGAGTGGACTGTTTCACCGGTCCCTTCAGGAGCACAACTAGGTCGTGGGGTACTTTTGGTTTTAGCGATTGCTCTTTGAGGGGACTGCTGTCAGTTGAGACCGGTACTTATGTTTGGACACTTGCTGGTAGGCTTATTCTTGGTCTGGTCTGACAGCCACCTGAGTATGTGATATGTGCTACTCAGGGAGTTCAGTGCATACGTCGAACCTACTTCTGCAGACCTTGCCAGGCTTGTCCGAGTGTCAGTGTCAAAAAACCCCAAACCCCGAGCGGCGACCTAATGGGGACCCGGGTATTACTACCACCACTACTACTACTACTACTACCACTGCTGCTACTACTACTACTACTACTACTACTACTATTACTACTACTACTATTACTACTACTACTACTACTACTACTACTACTACTACTACTACTACTACTACTACTACTACTACTACTACTACTACTACTACTATAGCTACTACTACTACTACTACTACTACTACTACTACTACTACTACTACTACTACTACTACTACTACTACTACTACTACTACTACTACTACTACTACTACTACTACTACTACTACTACTACTACTATACGACTATACTACTACTTATACTATACTATACTACTACTACAATACTATACTACTACTACTACTATATACCTACACTACTACTATGCTGCATACTATATTATTAGTAAAACGCCACTCCCTACGGTTCCTAGTAATCCTATGACTACTACTACTACTGCTACTACTACTACTACTACTACTACTACTACTACTACTACTACTACTACTACTACTACTACTACTGCTACTACAGGACATGAAGGATTTCACTAAACCTTTGAGAACCTGAAAAGTGTCTCTGAACCCTTCAAGGATCTGAAGGGTTTCTCTGAATCCCTCAGGACCTGAAGGGTCTCCCTAATTATTTTGGGATCTTAGGGTGTTCACTAAACCCTTCAGGACCTGAAGCGACTCGGTAGGCATTGCATGCAGTACAAGAATGCGCAATCGCGGGGGGTGTGCCGTGGGCTCATAGAGCTCGAGGCTCGGTGGACGTGTCACTCGGCGTTGGGTAGGAATTGGGGCGTGTGTTTGTCGTCGGCTGGAGAACACTGTCCTGGAAAGTACCATCATTTGGTAGTTGTGGTGTGCTGAGTTGTATGTTTGCTGCCTTTCATCAACAATGTCCGGAAAAGAAATCGGTTGGTTGCCGCAGTGAGTCGGGTTGTACGTTGGTGGACGGTTGAAGAACATTGTCTCGTCAAGGCTCTGTGGTTGCTCGCTGCTTTGCACTAGGCCGTGCGTTTGTTGTCGGCGGAGATAACGCAACTGCGGGCTCCGCATTTCCTCACGGCTAACCTACTCCCGTCTACCTGGTGCTCAAGCTCCTGAATGTTCGGCTGTAGACTTGGATTCCACGTCCAACTCGCCCGGGCCTCGAACCGCAATTATAAATTTCCTTGCCTCAGCTAGGCTTGACAATCGTGGGGTGGTTTCCCCATGAAAGCGGTCAGGTCATGGGGAAGCTATACAGACCTTGCAAATTTCAGGGACGCTGTACGTTTGTAACGCCAACGTCCACCCATGAACTTCGCATCTTTGTGTGGTACAAACCTTGCAATGCCTTGCAAGAACCAAGAACGCTGGAAGTTTGTAACGCCAACGTCCACCCATGAACTCCGTATCTTTGTATGGTGCAGACCTTGCAAATTTCAGGGACGCTGTAAGCTTGCAACACCAACGTCCACCCATGAACTTCGAATCTGTGTACTGTACAGACCTTGCAAGTTTTAAGGACGCTGTAAGTTTGTAACGCCAACGTCCACCCATGAACTTCGTATCTTTGTATGGTACAGACCTTGCAAATCTCAAGCACGCTGTAAGTTTGTAATGCCAGCGTCCACCCATGAATTTCGTATCTTTGTATGGTACAGACCTTGCAAACTTCAAGGACGCTGTAAGTTTGTAATGCCAACGTCCACCCATGAATGTCGTATCTTTGTACCATGAATGTCGTATCTTTGTACACTCCCGGACGGCAAGTTAGAACCACCCAGACCCAAAACCTCGGGCAACATGTTCCCCGGCAGGAATTCCGAGCGCGAAGTTAGAACCAGATTTGTCGTTTTCGCCCGGGGGCCAAGTTAGAACCACCCCAGGGTGCTAGGATTCCCATGTCCTTAATCAGTGGCCTCTTCGGGCGGGTCGGATCCGGATCATGCCATGAAGCAGTAAATTCAAACCGTCACGGTCACCAAATACAAAAGAAAGCCAAAAAACAAGATACCCACCCAAGCCCAACAACCAAGCTCCATCAACCCACCCACATATACACAGGACGGCAGTGAAGATGAGAGGTGCATCTTTTCACCTGCCCCGGCTCCGAGGTAACTCTGATGAGCTTGATAGTAGGAACGAAACTTGCACTTCTGAGGAAGGCAGGAAGGTTTCGTTGTAATTGATGGCGGTCTTGATGATGAAAGGATCGTGCAAATCAAGCCTGATGCAGGTCCGGTTTGGAGAGCCAGGGAAGCACGTAAATATATGGCATATCAAAAGCATGAAAACCCATCCAGCTACGTAAATAGGTTTGCATGTGTGTGTGTGTGTGTGTGTCTGTCTGTCTGTCTGTCTCTCTGTCTCTGTCTCTGTCTCTGTCTCGGTCTCTGTCTCTGTCTGTCTGTCTGTGTTTCTGTCTGTGTCTGAGTGTGTGTGCATGTATCTGCATATGCGTGTGTATGTGTGCACGTGTATACGTGTACTACAGGTGTACATGTGTACATATGTTTACGTAAATGTGCATGCATTTCCGGGTGTTCGGCACCGAAGCTCACATGCAAAATGAAGGAGCGGCTTGACCAAACAAGCCAAGCACATGAAGCGAACCTCTGCACTGCACTTCGTTCGGGTTTCATTTGTATGGAGCCGTGGCGTTTACAGGACTCTTCATGCAGCACCTCAACACTTCAGCAGCTCAGGTGTTTCTGCCAGCAAGCTAACAGCCGTTAACAACGAACGGACAACTTTTTCTCCAAGCTGGCATCGGTTAACGAGCGCGTAGGCAGGAGCAAAAACCTGTCACGCAAGCTTGTGAGATTAGCCACAATAACGGAATACTGCTTCGGACTCTACCGTGCCATCGCCATCGCTGCTTGCAACGCTCGCTCTCTCGCTGCATGCCTGTTTTTCGAGTTGCGCGCAATGAAGTTTGCCCAACACTGGCTTGCAGAACAGAGCGCATTACAGCAGTCGTCGAATCATAGATTCCAGTGTTTGAAATTAAAGCAACAGATCAAACATCAAACAATTGAAAGTGCGCAATCATGTTCTGTCCTGAATCGCCCGGTGCCCGGGGCCCTGGCCAAGGATTCGCGTCTTGTAATCAAGCGAAGACCAGCGACACATGTCCAGCTGGGATATCTGTGAATGGGATCTGATCCGGCAACAAAATGCTGCTTCATGATCTTTACAGGTTCATAAGTTCATGGTTTCACCATGCTCTGAGGAAGCCCTTCAGTCGATGCGCAGTCTCTTCTTGGCTGTGGGGGTCGACGCCGAGCCCTGAGCTCATCACCCAAGCTGAAAATAATCGGGAACTCAACTCATTGTAGCTGTAGCTATGAGACTCAAGCCCTGAACTCTTGAACCTGTAAACCCGAAAAATATAAACCTTCATCTGGCCTCGCCATCCATTTTCTCTCCCTCCTCCTTGCTTTTCTGCGTCCTCGTCTTCTCACTCTCCTTGGCTTTCTGGTCCTCGGCTTCCTTCCTTCGCTTCTTTTCCTCCTCCTCCTTGGCTTTCCGTTCCTCGGCTTCCTTCCTTCGCTTCTCTTCCTCCTCCTCCTTGACTTTCTGGTCCTCGGCTTCCTTCCTTCGCTTCTTTTCCTCCTCCTCGTTGGCTTTCCGTTCCTCGGCTTCCTTCCTTCGCTTCTCTTCCTCCTCCTCCTCCTCCTTGGCTTTCTGGTCCTCGGCTTCCTTCCTTCGCTTCTTTTCCTCCTCCTCCTTGGCTTTCTGGTCCTCGGCTTCCTTCCTTCGCTTCTTTTCCTCCTCCTCCTCCTTGGCTTTCTGGTCCTCGGCTTCCTTCCTTCGCTTCTTTTCCTCCTCCTCCTTGACTGTCTGGTCCTCGGCTTCCTTCCTTCGCTTCTCTTCCTCCCCCTCCTTGGCTTTCTGGTCCTCGGCTTCCTTCCTTCGCTTCTCTTCCTCCTCCTTGGCTTTCTGGTCCTCGGCTTCCTTCCTACGCTTCTCTTCCTCCTCCTTGGCCTTCTGGTCCTCAGCTTCCTTCCTACGCTTCTCTTCCTCCTCCTTCTTGGCTTGCTGGTC
>CAJNDT010001883.1:0-40432 GCA_905221615.1 Symbiodinium sp. CCMP2592 | reverse complement strand
TTCCCTTGCTCTACAATCGGGTTCCCTGTGAGGGTTCCGATGCAGGCTCCTATAGGGGCGATGGTCAGGGTGAGGGCAGGGGTTGTCTATACCGCGCTAGACCCGGAATCCGCCTTGATTGTTTGGGTAGGGTTTACTTGGAGGTTCATGGGACTTAGTAAGTACAATTATAATAGTACCTTAACTGGGGATGTAACCAGTTATAAGTATAGTTACCTTATTTGTAACCTTAGTTACTAAGTAGCCCTATGTAGGAGTTTAGAGTTTGGGGCGCGTAATCTTGGGGTCTAGGGTTCGTGCTCGCCAGGGATTGGTTGGCCCAATCGCATTACGATGGCGCAGTCTTACGCTTTTTGTCAACCCACAGAAGACAACAATGACACATACGAGTCGGAACAATGAGTAAGTGCTGGTATCGATTTCCTGCAGTCCTATATGATCGTACCAGAGTAAACCCAAAGCACCCTAAACCCTGGAACGCGAGGACGTCCCCATCTACGCACAGTCGTCTGAAGAACAGAGCTGGACAGACTTTGTGCAGGCACCGTGCTGGTTAGGATAGGGACGTTGTTGTTGAACCAGAATAAGGTTCCTTTATCAGTGGTGTCTAGACTAATTATCAGGGTTTCATGGAAACTGGTTCGTCTTGGGCCCAGAAACCAAAACAGAGCTTCAAGGCTTGCCTGCGGGACCCTAAGAAACTTATTCTTGTGCTTTCCTGATATAAATCCTGGAAAAAGGTTCCGTTTTATGATTTCCTTGGGCTGATGGACATCCTTGACTGGGTCCTTTTGGGGTTTCTGAGTTTTCCATTACAGTAGAAGCCAGAAAGTTGGAATATCATTCTCGTAACCCCTTTAAGGTAAATTATGGGGGATCCTACCATTAATCCATATTCCAACTTTCTGGAGTTGTATGATCTCCTTACGCGAACCATTACAAAGGTCCTTCTCAAGGTCTTGGGGGGGCTCAGGGGCTCCGGGGGCCGAAGAGGGCCTTTCAGTTCCTGAGGAGTGCCCTTAGAGCGTCCCTGAAAGGGCTTCTTAACTACTACTTGCTTAAGAAACCCCCAAAAAGTAAAAATAATAATCCCTATATTACCCCCATAAGGAATATATTTTTTATTTTTTGGGGGTCCTTAAGCAAATAGTAGTTAAAGAGTTCTACAAACGACCTTTGGGGTTTTCAGGGCTTAGAGGCTACCCTTTTGCCCTTGTTACTGAACTGAGGAAGGTCTCGCTATTAAAGCCGACTACCAGCAAAAGGGGTACTCTTATTATAAAGGTAAAGGGGCTACTCAGGAACCTAGGCCTTCACAGACTCCAATGCCACCCAGATGCGGAAGGTACTTCAGTTAGAGGATGCGTTCCAGCTCAAAGCTTAAAGGCGTTCCTTGGCAAGGGTGACGAAGACTTCCAAATCTATCAGGTGAGGGACTTCTTGGCATTGATCAACAAAATCCCTACATACATGAATCCACTGTCAGGGATGATGGCGACTGTGATCGCACAGTATTATTGTCATCTATCCTAAACACCGATAGCCCTAAACCCTAAACACAGCAATTGTCGGTGTAGGTAACCTTCAACCTTTTTCGGGTGCTAGAATCTTTAAGAAATCCCAAAGGTGAACCTGTAGTTCCCCTATCTGCATGCCAAGTTTTATAACATACATATATATATATATATATGTATGTATGTATGTACGTATGTATGGTAATCCCCGAAGGAAACCATGTATGTATATATATATATACACACACATACCCCAGTACCCTAAACCCGAAGGAAAGTTCCAAGCCCGAGCTCCGAAGATCTGCAAACTCTTTCGATGGTCATACCCTAATACCATAGAGCCCTACTATATAGATCTCTTATAAACCCCTTCAAGTGGCCCTTTTTGAGGAACCACCAGGTATTACGGTTGATGATAGAAATCCTGCATTACCTTAGGGACCCTAAACTATGGGAATTACGGTATATTCCTTCTTATGGGTTATGCAGGATTTATATCATCAGCCGTAGTATACGTTAGGGATTATTGTTAACCCTAGACCCTAAAACCGTCGGTTTTGTATAGCACGGCATATAGTGTACTTCAGCATATTAGCCTAGTTCTAGTATAGCATGGTATGGCAGAGTATGTAGTATAGTGCTATATAGTATGTCATAGTATAGGATTCCTACAGTACTCCTATGATCATCCGTACTGATCACGCAATGATTCTAGAAAACCCGCAAGCCATACCTCGAGAACAGCAGGCAGTCTCACATCTTCGCCAGGGGGCCAAACACTCAAAGAAGCCAGACATGAAGCCATTACGAATGCTTATTGGCTGTAAACTCAACTTTTCAACTTTTGGGGTTCTTACAAGGTTGGGTGTTCGGCCAGTGAGAATTCCGGCAAGGATAAGGGCACTGGAGCAGAAGAGGTGTTCCCCGATGCCAAGAAAAAGAAACCGAAGGTAAGTTGCCCGACTGTGGAGTTTGCCATGGTGAATGAAGCCTGAAACCCAACACCCTAAAAATGGACTACATGTCGGAGTGCAGGCGAAGCATAAGGCCAGCATGGACCTTTTGGTCCTTTTGGACTCTGAGACCTGGCAAACTGTGTTCACAAAGATCACTCAGCACTCGCATGTAATGCAGCTGCATGTTTTGTTTCTTTATGCTCTTATCAGAACCTCGTGCCTCGAAAACCTTTAACAAATCCTTACAAACATCCCAGAAGCAATTTTCCAAGCCATGCAAAATCAACGAAAAGCTCAGAATTCTTTGGCAGGTTCAGATCATCGCCGAAGAGCTGGGTGTGGATTGGACTCTGCAGGTGGGGGCCTAAGATGCCGGCTTGTTCATAGGTTGCTCAGGGCTTAGAAAAAGAACAGTATTGTAAGAGGCCTTTCTAAGGGCTGTATAAGGGGTTGAAATTTGAGCTTTACATCGGATACCGTAAGCCTATGGTAGACTACTTGAACCCTGCCTTTGCCTGCTATAGGTGTCGGAATACTCAGAGAACCTAACCCCCTTAAAGGAATATACCTTAAATGATAGAGGCCTTAATATTATGAGTTAAGGTATATTCCTTAATGAGGGGTATTGGGATCTGGGTAGTTCCCTGTATCTCTCCTGAGAGTTCTTTTTCTAGGATGCCCAGTACTACCCTTATTACCTTTTTGTAGTCCTAGGTTCCTTATAGAGTTACTACGAAAAACGGAGCCCTTTTCATTCCTAGGTTTCTGGGCATCCTAGTTTTAACTTGGGGGGTCGGGGACTTAGTAAGTAGTTAGTAGGTAGACGTATAAGTACCCTAAAAGGGACCCTTAATTCGGGTTATGGTACTTATAAGTCCCTAAAAATAACCAGTTACTAAGTCCCCCGACCCTCCAAGTATGCTTCTGAGACCGCAAGACCCTGTTCGAATCAAGAAGGCGAGGATTAGAGCAAGGCCTCCAAGGGCTTTCTAAGCGCTCTCTACGATTTTACACGGCTCAGAGGCTTCGCAGAGAGCCCAATACCCCTGTATTAAGGAATATACCTTAAATGATAAGGGGATTGATATTAATTATGATTTAAGCTATATTCCTTAATTAATTAAGGAGTGATATTAATTATGGTTTAAGCTACATTCTTTAGTTGAGAGGTATTGGGCTCTCTGGGTTTGTCAAAACGCTTCAAAAGGGATTCAGGTTATATGAGAGGGTGCATAGGAAGTTTAGGGCTTCAATTATAAGCGGGGTATAAAAGTGTGTGTAAACGGTCGTGCAACAGCCTTATGCGGTCAATTGCTCACAAGAGGCTTCGCAAGGGCTTTATACATAATAACTTACAGGACCTTACAGTGTTTGTTGGTGTTGCGACGAAAGGTTTCGTTCTTGGGTCTGACGAATGAACTCGATGAATCCCAACTTCCCGACTTGAACTGCTAAATTTTAAGTGCAAATCCTAAGCCCTAAACCCTGAACCCTAAACCCTAAAACCAAAGCTAGTGGGATCGATAAGGTGCAGCAAGACAGCGAAAGCACTGCCTCCCCAGCGAGAATCCTAGAAAGCCCTTGCGTAAGCCCATTAGTAGAGAGGTAACCTTTATCTTCTTTGGGGTAGTATAGTGGCTATATAGTCTTAAAATAACCAAAAGCGTTAACGGTTAACCTTTAGTTCCCGGTACTTGGACTTAGTAAGTACAGTTATAAGTACCTTATCTGCGGATATAACCCATTATAAGTACAGTTCCCTTATTCATAACCCTAGTCACTAAGTACCATGAACCTCCACGTAAGGTTATGCCGCAAAATGGCTGGCCGCTCGTGTCGGCGGACTTTTGGCGACAGCTCCTGGCACCTTCGGCTGCAGCAATGCTTGGAGGTTACCGGGTAGTTATACTCTTTAGGTAGGGCCTAAGGGTTTACATAACGTTGAAGGTCTGAGGGTTTGAAGCTTCTTGCGAGCTAAAATGTGGATGTTTGGGTTTACTTGGAGGGTCGGGGGACTTAGTAACTGGTTATTTTAGGGACTTATAAGTACCATAACCTCAATTAGGGTCCCTTTTAGGGTACTTATAAGTCTACTTACTAACTACTTACTAAGTCCCCCGACCCCCCAAGTACCGGGTAGTTATACGTGCCGTTGTAAGTCCCCCATTATGGGCTAGTATTTTGATTACCCTACTTATAACCCCACTTATAAAACTACCCACGAACCCCATAATCCTCAAAGGCCCATAGAACCCTAAAAGGAGCCCTAAACCCCTATAACCCCACTTATAACTAAGTGCGGCTCTAGGGGTCTATCGGGCTTGGTGTTTGCTTTCGGGATTTGCAGGCTTCTGTACATCTTAGTAGCTGAGTGGATACACTGTACACTTTTTCGGATAATACTACCCACTTTAAAACTGAAAGTGTAGATAAACATTTTGATGCTTATGAACTCAGCAACTAAGACAAGGCTTTTGGGGGTTCTATAGGCTTTGTCACTTCCCAAACCCTAAGTTACCGTAAACCCTAAACCCAAACCCTAAGGGTCCAAGTACCTGATTCTCAAATACTCTGCAAAATAGTAACTTACATAACTACTATCCGAAAACCGAGTACCTAATTATTGGGTCCCTTTGGACCCCTGGGGAAAAGTAATGTGAAACTGTGAGGTTTCTTTCAGGGTTCTTTAGTTGGGTCCTATAGACGAGGTCCTATACGTTAAGAAGGGCGAGGAGGTTTAAGCTGTTTTGTGCGATATCCCTTGATTATCGGCTTACATACTCAAGGGAGAATTATATATACAAGATATCCCGCCCTTGTAACGTTTGTTTGTCGACGTGTTTCATTGGTCTGCAGAGCAAGTAAGTGCCGTGCTCCAGAGCCTGTCGACCAAACACCCCTAGAAAGCCCGAACAACTAGAGTTACAGGACTCGCTGTTATTCGAGGGGCTTGCCGTAAAACCTACATCCTGAACCCTGAAGGGGTTTGTGGCTCAGGGTGTTGGATTTATGGAAAGGAGTGCCTGTGAATAGGGTTCATTCGGAATAGCCCACACCTAAGCATCGTACAAGACGATTCGGTGGGATGTGAGCTCTAAACGGACCCACGTTCAAGTCCTATCAGCCCTAGTACCAGCAAGACTCTACACCCACCGCTACAGCCTCCTACCGCTACGTCTTTTCCCTGATTGTCACTGTACTATGACTACTCCTGCTACCACAAGCACTACCACCAGCACCTACTACTGCTGCTGAAGTAGTCTACTCCCACTCCCACTACTACCATCACTACCACTAACTTAGCCATTTTGGCCTTATGTATTGGCTCGATGTTAGCAAGTTTGAACTTTTTTGGGGCCCGGTTGTTGAAGAAGAGAGCTAACACAGACTTCTTCTCTTCCTGATGCCCTGAAACCTTAAACCTGAAGCTACTGAGGTGGTCTACTCGGGAGTTTCCGAAAAGAGGGGACCCTGTTGTAGTACCTACATAGTAGGATCCTTATTATAAGGACACCCAAAAGAAAGGGACCCCTGTTTTCGGAAACTCCCACTCCGCGTTCGCACTACTACCACTGTCAGCTGCTTTCGAGGTAGTCAAAGCCTAAACTAAACCCAAAAGCAGGCCCCAAAGTAGTTCCTTCTTGAGATTACCTTATAGGATTCTAAATATGAACCCCAAAATGGAACTACTTTGGGGCCTATGGGTACTGCTACTGCTACTGAGGTAGTCTTGCCCATGACGGGGCTCCTCGGGGTTGGCCTTGGCATCAGCATCCTCATCACCATGCGCAAGCGCGCGCAGCAGCTCCTGAGGCCTGCTTTTTTTTGAAGTTCATGGGACTTAGTATGGTTCTTAAAGAGCTCCTTAAAGGGATCTATAGGGTTTGGGTTTAGGGTTTAGGGTACTACTTGGAGGTTAATGGGGCTTAGTATGTACAGTTATAATAATTAGTACCTTAGCTCGGGATACAACCAACAATAAGTATAGTTACCTTATTTATGTCCCTAGTTACTAAGTACCATGCACCTGTAAGTGTTGCGAACAATCGCGTATAGGGGCCGTAATAGTTTGGAGTAGGGTTCCTTTAAGGGGTAGGGTTACTATAAGAGATCCGTTAGGGTACTTTTGTGAGATCACTATAGTCGTACTTGTAGGAAGAGTGATGACAGTAAGAAATATCAATGGTATCTAATCATGATATTAAAACAAGTCTAGTCTAGTGCCAGTAATATTTGAGCCATCCTTCGGTACAGTCATGGACAACAGCTCTTGGAGTGTTATCGCATGCAGCTGGCTCATGTTCTTCAGCACCGTTGTCGTTACGTGGCATCAAAAAGCACTCCCAACTCAAAGCCTTACACCCGACAGTAAACCCCATAAAGTTGGAAGCCTGATTAAGGCCGAATAGTGCTGGGGTATACCTATACATTACTCTTAAGGGTTGAGGCTATTGGGTTTGCAACTTTTGAGCTTCTACTATAGTCTTTAGACACTGCAAAAGGGCAGTTCTGAACTCTAAACCGAACCCAACAAGAACCCTGCCAAATCTCACAAGAGGCTTATAAGATTCCTATAGAGCCAGTGTTGGAGCCTTAAGTCTTCAAGTTTTGAGAAGAACTGCTGCTGCTCTAGGCTTGAAGAGTATCGACGGGAAGTGCAGCTTGGCTCGCAGCAAATCCTTCCGTGTTTGGATCCTTGATTTTATAATCCCAACACCAGGGCTCTGGACAGATGGAATAGGGCTTTGGGTCTCGGTTATAGCTCATAGTTGATAAAGCAGGCACCCTCCCTTCAATAAATCACAGGCCAATCCAAGCTTGCTCAGAATGTTTAGGGTTTAGGGTCAGACTGCCAAACCCCAATCCCCAAACAGTCTGAGGGTTCCAGACCCCAGGCATACACACCTACAACTGGGTCCTTGTTGGTTATAGTTTGACATTTTTGTTATAACGAAACCTAGTAAGATTAAACATAATCGATCAGTCTTAATATAGCCCCAACAAAGAACCAGTAAAAGCACAGCGGGGTTGTTCTAAGGGTATTGCTTGCCTTAAGATCGAGCTCCTGTTCCAAAAAGGGTATGGTCGGAAGTGAGCTTGAGTGGAGAAGTTCTACTGGAGCTCGGGCGTGTTTTATTATGTTGGTGTTGTTCTTCACGCTGTCTCTGGCGATGCCTGTCGATGCTGATGATTCCTGTTGCACCCAGTGCACGGTGTTTCTTATTTGCAGCCCCATTACGTTCGTGGAGTGTTCCATGGTTGGCAGCTTTCTATGTCTAAGCGCACGTCTAGCTTACACCTTAGTCGTCTACCATTTGCTCCTTCCTTTATTTTCCTGTCCGTGTCTGCGGGGGTGCTTGAAGCTGTTATTGCATTGACGTTTTCCGTCTCTTCGGCCAAGGATTCAACATCTCGTCCAAACTGTAAAACCTACGACGAGATTCTCGTATTGCGGACTAAACTAGAGCAGGATAGCCGGTTTGCAAAGAGGTTGACAGCAGCCATGTCTTTCCGCCGGCGAGTGCAAACTCAAACCCGAAGGAGTCCTTCACATCTTGACACGAGCCAGCTTCAGCTATGGCATCCTCGAGGCGTCAGGTTGGCATGATCATGGTGATGTCACTCGCGGTGTGGCGTGCATCGTGCTTTGTCAGCCTTTCACGTTCTCGCATGCCTGCACGCTTCTCAAGTCGAGACATGCCGGTAAAGAGAGTCAAGGACTGCTGCATCAAGGCGCAGCAGGAGGAAGGCAACGGCCAAGTGGCAAGCCAGAAGGGCGACATTGAGCTTCTGTGGAGAGCATCTGTCCTCCAGCTCATGCTTGTGGCCTTCATCCGGGTGCAAAGCACAGACTTCTACCACATTTGAGGCTGGGTGGGGTGGCATCAAATACGCCTCCGAGACCTCCGCGGAAATCGAGCTCACGCAAATCTTCTTCAAAAACAAGCGGGCCATTCAAGCATTCGGTTCGAAGTTGGGTGAGATATTGTTTCTGGGGTCGCCCTTTTACAAGCTGGTCCACCATTTCCACAGCCTTGCTCTTACGGCTGCGACGAAAACAGAGTACGAGTCCTCCTACAAGTCTGACTTAATGCCTCAGTACCATGATGCAACTTGCCATGTGTCTCTTCATTTGAAGAAGATGCAGAAACGGGTGAGGTTTCTTGAGAAGAAACGGAGCAAGCTTTCAGCTGGAAAAGCTTTGTTCTTCTTGTACTTTGTCAGGCCGTCCATCGAGGAGTGGGTTTCTTGGCTTCAGTCAGATCTGAAAGAGCACGCAGGCCTGCTCGAGCATGTCTCGAAACTGGCAAAAGATCTCGGGATCGCTCGAAACAAGATCCAGGAATAGACTCTTGAAGTTGGGGTGGGATGTGCAGCAGCAGTTGCGTTCGCTGTTCCGACTCCGCCACTGGTGGCAGCTGTGGGGGTTCCATGCGTCTTGGCAACAGTCACGGTGGCTGAGAACGACCGGAGCTTCCGCACTCTTGAGAATGAGGTCGAGGCATTCCAGATGCAGCTAAGAATCCAGACGGGCACTGTAGGTGATGTCCTCGGAAAATGTGAGGAGATTAAGGTGCCTGAAGTGGTCTGGCTCATTAATTCCTTGGACGAGGACGGCGAATTGGCCTTGTTCGAAAACTTGAAAGATGATGATGACATGTTCGCAGGCCTGAACGAGACTCTGGCAAGTCTGTCACAGTGTTTCGAAGAGCAGACGCGCCGGACAAAGGCCCAGATTGCAGGCAGCAAGCTGGCCAGTATATCAAGTAGCAAGAAGGATATACTTCTAGTAGCGAGGGAAACCGACCAATGAACAAATAGCGCTGCAAAAAGGAAGACGAGGTTCGTTTGTTGTATGTGCAATGTGCTTGGACATGTATGCGCCTTTGGAGACGCCCGTGTCCGCTGATGTTGGTCGAGGTGTTGGATAGGTCTTCCTTGTCGGACGCTGCATCGAGCAAAACATAATAAGACACGTGTGGCTCATGCCGCTGGAGCTGTGAGACTGCTTAGGCCCGTCTTGGTTCTCTCTCTGCTCAGGGTTCCGACTCTTTGTGCTTCTGTTCTTACAGCATCTTGTCGGGGGGTGCTCAGAAGTCAGCCAATCCATGGCCATCGTGTTGCATCATGCATCTAAAGTTTAGCTCTTGGTAAAGGAGTCCTCCAAGCCTGACCCAAGCAAGACCCAGAATCGAAGGTGAGAGTGTGAATTAAAATATACGAGGCTTCCTTCCGGAATCACAACAGTTCACCAGTAGAATAAACCAGACACATACATATCGCCCATATGCCGTCATATGCCATACTACCCCAAGCCTTAAGCCAATAACGGCCAAGCTTACAAACCTCAGAGCCACTCAACAAGGAGCACTCCAGGCTGCAAGCCCTAAACGAGAACTACTTAGAACCAACCAACTTGGGACAGCAAGCCTTCAAAGCTAGTAGGCTATAACCCCATGTTAATGCACGTGGGGCCATACGAAGGACCTCCTTAACCTGGCCGGCTCAGGATTTCAAGAACCATCCTCGCGCACTTTGCCTCCATCTTGGTAGTTGGAGGGTTATTCGCTTTGCTAAGTTTCGGGATTTTGGCGGGTTTCGGTGCATCCGGGTATGAGTCGGATTGACAGCAATTAGCATTGAGCCCGACAGTCAGACAAGTAAACAACGACCGTGCGAAAGCCCTAGAGCCCCAAGCCCTGAAGCCCTGAAGCCCTAAATTTTAAGCCCTGAGACGCAAGCCCCAAATTTGTAAAGTTCTGGTCCTTTCCGTTTGATTAGTACTGCTGTAGTCTTGGCTCCATTAAAGCTTATAGAATCCTAGACCCCCTCATGTCTGCAATTAACTTTCATTCGTGGCCGAAACCGCGAAATTGCGGGTGCCGGAAATGTTTATATTAGGTTGGTTTTTTGCCGAAAAGACCAAAGTCCCAAACTTTAAGGTTTCTGCATATTGGGAATTAGGGGGCTTGTGAAGGGTTTTTGATTCCTATTACAAGTCTAGCTCATTCCCAACCTCTTGAGCAGCAGTTACCGTTTCTGTTTGCGTTCGCTTCCTGAGTGCCCAGTCTCTCGAAGTTCGCCTGAAAGCCATGTAGAAGGGATCGGGGATGAGAGGGTTTCATACGGGAACCCCGAACCCTAAACCCACGAACCCAAACCCGCATAAACGCTCATCATGAAGGGGCAGGGGTCTGTATCTTTCATAACACCCTCTTACGGTACCTATTTCGTTTAGCTTGTATATAAGACCCTTATAGTAGTTGTTTGTGAACCTTAATGCTTCAGGTCTTCCTAAAACCCCCAGAGCCGGCAACTCCACAACAAAAGCTTTCACCACCGAAGCCCGCACCTAACCCTGCAAAGCCCTAAACGCTACAGCCCTACACCCCAATCCGGGTGCCTACTTGGAGGGTCGGGGGACTTAGTAACTGGTTATTTTACGGACTTATAAGTACCATAACCCCAATTAGGGTCCCTTTTAGTGTACTTATAAGTCTACTTACTAACTACTTACTAAGTCCCCCGACCCCCCAAGTAAGCCCGAAAGCCGCCATCATCCTAACTTTTAAAGCCTCGTGAAGTCCGGAAGCCGTCGTTTGGGCAGGTCGATCTCGAATCTCGACCTGCTCCAGTTCCCAATGTGTCAGGGTGCCCAGCATTAGGCGGCTTAGTAGAAGAGGGGTCGTAGCAATTCGAGCAGGGTCTGTGTACATTATGCGATGAGGGATACGATTAAGGAGTTAGTGGCTGAAGTCTTCACGTAACGCTTGGGGGAGGCTGAAAGCACTCGATTAGGGTCTAGGCTAGTTTGGGGCATGGAGTTTAGAGTTACAGACCTTGATTGGATTCTGAAAGTTTCCCAATTAGGGCCTCTAAGCTAGCTTCCTGGTCCGGCTTCTACGGAACTTACCGACTGTAGGTGTGGCAGGGAGCTCCTCGCGCTCCAGACCCACTAAAAGATCCTTAACAACACACTGCAATATAGGGCCTGAATAGGGAACAAGTTCCCAGAATATCACTGGAATGTCACCGCGAAGCCGCTGTCTCATCATTCAGGCTTCAGTACCAACTGTCAAACACTCGGAGGTTTTCCGCACTCATGCCCGAAGCAAACTACAGGGAATGCCAACAGCTAAGCTGGTTCTGTCTTGTCTTCAAGCATGTTCCAAGCACCGGTATCGCCTGCAAGGCAGTTCGACTATCAGAAGATTTCATGTACAAGTATGGTATGTATGCGTGTGTGTATGTACGTATGCACCCACACGCCTGCTTATACGTCCGAAGCTTTTGTGCAGGTGCCTTTCGTCTCTACACGTGTTCCTCGCGCTCGATAGTCATCGTATGTGCCGCTTGCGAGGGCTGGAGTGTATATCAGAGCAGCAATGGTTGGTAATGTCCTAAGTGCTGGTAGCTTTGAAGCTTTGGAACCGAAGCTTGAATACACCTCATCCTGTAGCAAATGCTCCGCCTCCTCAACCCCAAAGCCCTTTGATTGCTCGGCCCTGCCGGGATATTCATGGCAGTCACAAGACCAATCTACATATAGATGTGCGTATATACATATATAGATACATTTTTTGAATGAATGAATGAATGAATGAATGTATGCATGTATGTATTTCTGTATGTACGTATGTACAATGTCTGTATACCAAAAACCCAAACCTTGAACCCTGAAATCTATGGTCCGAATGGCATCGAGGCGTCTTGAAAGTGGACGATTTCCTTCGGCTGGGAGAACTTATATGCCATGAAGATGCACGCGAAGCTCGCCGCCTCCGCCACCTGGAATGTTCAAGCATGGGCATGTAAAGGCTTAGGGTTTTGGGGCCTTTTTAAGGGAGTTACAGCGAAATAATAGGAAAAATGGCACCCATGAGGCTACTCAGGAATCCAGCGCTAGGGGCTTATAAGCAGCAACAGGGAGCCGCAGACAACACTATCCCTAAACTTGCAATGACTTCCGATTTGATCAATCAACTAGGTTGGATTTTGGGACATTTTTTATTTTCGTTATTTGGGTTTATAAGGGGCCCTATATATAAATATTGTTCAGGGTGTTTAAAGGCCAACCCAGTCAAGGATGCTAAGAACCATTGGAGTCCAAGGAAACATTGGATAACGGCATCTTGTATCGTCTGGGTCCTAAGAGCAGGTCTGCAACCTGCCCCCAGCTCGCAGCTATAAAGCTGAACCCTAGGCCTTTCAACCTTCATACCTGATACCGAAACCCTACACCTCGTAACCCAACATTATAGTGAACTCTTGAAAGTTGGAACGTGGTTTTAGGATGATCAGTGCTGGGATCCCCTGTACTTTACGCCACGGGCATGAGGATAATGATGTTCCAACATTCTGGCTTCGACTAAAAAACCTAAATCTTATAAACCCCATAAACACCTCTACCGCAAATCCTAAACCCTTTCACCCTATAAACCCTGAAAGCCCTATAAACCCATACCGCCCCAAACCGTCCACCTTCAAAGGCCATAGATCTCCCTGCTACTTGCAGGCTCAGAGACCCAGTGCCCAGTGAAGGGCTTCAGCTTGAAAGTTGCGGGGTTTAAGTTTGGAGCTTCAGGGTGTGGGGTGTACCCTAAGTGTCCAAATATCTCCTCAGGAGGGTCCGGAATGACCTAGGGAGAGTCCTTGGGTCTCTTTGGGGGTCTCCACAACCCTCAATTGTGAGGTGGGTTTGGGGGTTTGGGATTTCCTGTTAGGGTTTGAAATCTCACGATTTTGAGATGCAGGGTTTTCGTCCGCACAGGTTGCATTGATATCGCCGAGGAGGCCGCCAGACTTTGCCAGGAGGACTGCCTGGATATGCCTGGTCGCTAAGACCTTAACCCCTAAACCCCCTAAACCCTAGCCCCGGTAATTTCATACAATCGACCAATAGATTTTCCGAACATTGCTGAGTAGCAGGTCAGGTGATTAACATTTGCGGGATAGTACCAAAATGATAGGCTTTAGCTCCGCCAGGATACTAGAGAAGTAAGCCTGGAGACATCTTGATAGGCTTCCTTCGCAAGGCGTCACATGGACGGGACCCCATCACGAGCCTATGCAGGGTAGCCCTTGGGTACTGCCCCGACTCAATAACAGTTGGATAGCGCTTACTATTATACAGATATAAAGGCAACTAATGGTAGCTCTATTAGGGACTGTTTCTGCATAGGGGCGGTGTCAAGGTAGCCCGAATGTTCCGAGACCCTCGGCTAGCCCGAAGTTTGCCTGTCGGCCTAAGCGAAGACATGCGCAACCACATATACATACATACAGACACACCGGCAGACAGACAGACAGACAGACAGACAGACCGACAAACGGATATACAGACATACAGACATACATGCATACACACACATGCATGCATACATACATACGTACATACATACGTACATACATATACATACATGCATACATACATACATACATACATGTACTTTCTCGCTTACGTACTTGCCCACTTACTTACTTACTTACTTACTTGCATAAATACATGTTTACTTACAAGTATGCATGCGTGCATGCATACATTCATGCAAGCTTTCATACGTGCAGACAGACAGGCACAGAAGCATACGGACACGCGTGCACACGTACACAACTCGATGGATGGAGATAGATAGCAGATATTCAACTGGGTTGAGAACCATAGGTACATAGATAGATACATACATGCAGGCACGCATCCATGTATGTAAGTGTCACGATGGAGGCTGGCATGGGTATACGCTGCAGAAGTACAAGGTTCTGCACACAAATGCATCAGGTATTTATGTACGTGTGTCTACCGTCTTGTCCACGTCGCACGTTGGCATCAATTCACGGGTTCTTTGGTGTTTTAGTAGTGTAGCATGGACTCATAGACCCCACACCTGGCTTGCGAAACTCCGAAGCAGAAGCCCTGAAGCGATAACAGAATGCCCAAACCTTCACGAGAATCCCTCCGAGCTCTTCTCCAACAATCAGAACCCCTGAATCCTAAAACAACGGAAGTCTCATATCAAGACTCACTTCTGCGTTTCTTCGCATCGGCAGGAAGGGGTGGCATTCCTGAGCCACCAGTGGGCAAGCTTCGAGCATCCGGATCCTGATGGCGTGCAATACAGGACCCACCTTGACAGGGGTACTGAGGGTTCTGTGATTGAGTCAATTTTGCAGGGTCGGCATGTGTTTTTTTGGGATTCAAAGAGGATGCAATACGGGACCCGCCTTGACAGGGGTACAATTGAGTGGGGTACAATTGAGTCCGCTTTACAGGGTCGGCATGAGTTTACTTAACTTTTCAGTTTTTGGGTTCTTAAATCAATATGCTCGTTTGTAGGGTTGGATCCGCGGGGGCTGGATCAGTGGGCTTGGCAAAAACCAAAGTTATCAAAATCAGAAGTCAACCTGAACAAAGACTTATTGGATACGTTACGACACGGTAGGTTTGTCCAGAATTAATGTAACTGGAGATTTGCAGACACTGAAAATTGTTGAGAAAACCATGAAAAAATGTAGTATTATTTCTGTCCAAGCCGGTGTGTGAACAGAGCAACCGGAAGCTGTGCCATTCCAGTGACTCCTTGCACCGACATTGGCACGTCGGGCAAGGTCACACTAGATGGCTGGCCTTTGTGTCCCCAAGCAAGGAAACTTGATGGCTCTTCGGGTGAGAGCCCGGCAACACCAACAGGTTTTCGCAAGGCTGAGGACGTCTGTGCAAGAGCCGGCAGAAGCTGCAAAGGTGTGACTCCCAAATTGTCAACAAGAAATTGTTCCTCAAGTGTGTTCACTTGTGCCATGCCACTGACCCCTTGCACCGACATGGGCACATCGGGCAAGGTCACAGTGGATGGCATCTATTGTTTCCTCACACTGCTCAGAACAACCTGTCAACTTAAACAGGTTGCTGCAAGGTTGAGGAAATCTTGAGTCAGCATGGCATTGCTTGGCAAGGTTGACGATTCGAATTGAGGAAATCTTGAGGAATCCTCCTCAAGTGGGGCAAAGAAGGCAAGAACGACGTCCAAGGCCCTGATTTGCCGGCGCATACTCATTCACTGAAAGAGCCATATCAATTCTGTTCCTCCAAGTGTGTTCACTGAGACAGCCACATCGACATAAGGCTGCAAGCAAATCAGACTTGTGTCTCAATTGTTATGCAACCTTCTCATCAGTCATCGCACTGTTTTACCTGTGTTGCTGCATGGCCTGCTGTTGCTGTTGTGTCACAGCATTCACACCCCAAAAACCAGTCACAGCAGATTGGCTTGAATAATAAAAAGCATGCAGCTCAGTAAGCTATGAAACGTATTTTGGCTGACGAAGCGGATCGTCACAATAGATTCCGGACAATCTGCGCAACTGCTTCCCCGAACATCGAAGTGTATTCCCCACTAGCCTGTACATCTGCTGGCACACCGGTGAAACGGCCGTCTTCGCCTCGGTTTACCAGACCAATGAAAGCATTATGATCTGGTTTGGGCCTGGCCAGGTTCTCAAAATGAAACCCAGGCAAATGCCACAGTTGCAAGGGCTTCACTGACTTTCCGTTAAAGGCACCCATGTAGGTGCAAGTCTTTTCGAAGCCACAAAAGGATAGAACTGTTTTGACACACTCGAGGTGCGGCATACAGGAGCTGAGGGGCTGTTCCACCACAGGGCAGCACTCACATGCCCATCCCAGGAAAATCCCAAGTGAGCAAACAAGGGCCTGACAATTTCCCTGCAATACAAAGTCCCGCTCAGTCCATGCGCCTTCCCAGCCGTTGCTTTCAGCACGTTGGGAACGAAATGAGCACATAATGACAAAAGAAGAGCACGGAGTGCCCCACCAATGCAAAGCCTTCTTCTCACACGCTGTGGCTGCATCCAGAAACAAACGCAACCCTTTCGCTAGCAACATGTTGTGTTCGTCATTGTAGAGTATGTCAAAGCTGCACCCACGGAGACCGGATTCGATCAATTTCTTCGAAAGTTTGGCGCTCCCTGCATAGTATTCAATGTATTGCAGCAACCCCGCACATTGATGGGGTCCCACATCGATTGAAGCTGCTTCAATCTTGGCTCTGTTGTCATAGCTACGGCTAATGATGCACATCAGCTGACACTCGATGGTTCGGTTCTTCAATGCGGGATAAGCCAATCCAATCAGCCCATGCCATTTCATGGCCACTCTGCCCACATTGAAGTCCTGGTCGTAGCGCAAGAAATTTTGCACCAAAATCCTTGCAACCATGAGCCTGTGACACCAAGGCTCTGTGGACCTGGCCAGCAAGATCAATTGAGGATGATGATAAGTTTATGTAGTATTACATTAATTAATGAAAAATTCAAATTATAACAAAATCTGTGACCCATAACACTTTGAACAGACTCCGGCCTTGGGGAGAAAGACAAGGAAGCAAACGGAAGGAAATGCGAACATTGCAATCGCGATGTTTGCTCGAAGACGTCCTCTACCCAAGTGTCAAACCGATCATCAATTTCATCAGTTCCTGTAACTGTATCGGTAAAATTCAAGGCAGGAAGAGTACACGGGCGCTCCACTGATCTACCTCCCAACTCAAATGACTCTGCAGCATTCTTTTTCCTTTTGCATTTCTTGCGTGCTGGCTTCACAGGCCCAGCACTACCACTGAAGACCAGCGATGATCCCAGCACATGCTGGCACGGCCACTGGAAATTGGACATGTTGGTGATTCACTGACATCAATACATTGATTTGTTGTCCCACATAACTTTAAACCATACCTCTGGTCCAACTTGAGCAACAAATGGATTCAATGCTTGCCTGGCATATCAAGCACATTCCACAAACTAACAGGACACAATGTCAGGAAGGCTTGTTTTTGCTGATCGCTTTCTCCCCGAGCAATCTGCAGCATAACTATGGTGAGACTTCATGATTCATGTCATGTCATCTTCAATTGCACACTTCAGGCATTCAGCAACTGTAATTGCAACGTAACTGTAAAGACTCAATCACAGAATGAACAGCAACTGCGCACAAGCTGAAGCCAAAATTGTGAATCGAACATGTTGCCGCTATGACAGCAGGAGCAGATTCACACACATTGGACTCGGCTGGATGAACTCACTCCCTGTGACTTCTTGAATCGACCGAAGACTTGAAGCTAAGAACACGATACTTGCATACATGACATTGACAGAAATCTGCTACCTGCTGACATGTTTTCCCCTGTGATGTATTTATCACAAAAAAACTGAAGAGGCTACTTGGCATACTTTGTAGGCGAAGGCATTGCGTCGATAATCGGGGCAAGGCGTTCCAGGACAGCCTCAGGGATAGTACCAGGCTGACAATGAGGCGGCAGTTGCCTTTCGGGTTTGGCCTTCTCCCACTCTGTCCATGCCCAGCGATGCACTTGAGCCAGTGCTTGCTTCCAGTCTGATCTGTCGTTAGCAAAGCTTTTGCTGCAAGACTTTTTCCCCTCACTTGACACATACTGTTTTGTCATGATCTCGGCTTTGAAGCGATGATCGTTGAAGCTGAGACGCAACTTGAAGTCTTCGGGTGGATCCAACTCCGACAGGAAGTCGGGAGTGTTATTCAAGTGTGGACCATGCTCGCGCGGAGCACGTTGCGATGCCTGGCCACGATGTGCAGCATCATCAAGGACCTGCTCAGGGGCTGATCCGCTCGAGGACGAGGCCTGTGCCATTCCACTGTCCCTTGGCCCGGATATTGGATCCGGCAAGGTCCCATTGGATGGCTGTGCTTGCACTTTTGTTTCCTCGTGTGCGACCCCGGCACCACCAAGCACAGAGTGTGGACGGGAAGCATCGACACAGGGCTCCTCCGCCGGGGGGGCGGGCTCTCCTTCACCAGTGTGTGGACTGGGAGGATGGGCGCAAGGCTCCGGTGAGGGGGCGGGCTCTCTTGGACTGGGAGCATGGACACAAGGCTCTGCCGGCAATGAATCAGGAGTTGTTCGATCGTCCATGACATTCATGTCCAACAGCTGGCTTTCCAACTCCTCTTTGAGTTCAGAGATATCTGGATCTTCTTCCACTGCTGGTCCGGGCATTTGTTCGAGCACCTGCTCCTTGCGTTTTCGTGACGCTGCTTGCCTGCGAGCCAGCCCTTGCAAGCCCAAAGCTGTGCCTCTTCCAAACCCATTGCCTTTTCCACGGCCTTTGCCTTTTCCTTTGCCCTTGCCTTTGCATTTTGCTTTGGCACACGGTTTTGACTTTGCTTTGGCTTTTGCCACAGCTCTCCTCGCTCTTTTGGCCTGCAATCGAATCACAATTGAGTCACAATTGAGTCACATTTGAATCACAACAATTGAGTCTAAGCCTAGCTCAGAAACTCACTGGAAGGTCTTGCCAGGGTGCCTTTTGTTCTGCAACCTTCTCATCCCACATGTTTTGCCAACGTTGTTGCTCGGCCTGCTGTTCCTGTCGCATCAGGGCTTTCTCCAAGTCCTGGAAATCCTGTTTATCTGAGGGCTCCATGTTGTCCAACAATGCTGATAGAAAACCATCAGGCATATCTGCATCAGGAGCCTTCTGAGTGTCTGACTCTGCAGCTTCACGGCAAGCTTCTGCAAACTCTTCTCCGAAACACTCCTGACACTGTTTCAACAACTCCTTCTTGGAATTCTTGTGGGGTTGTGTCACATTCAAGTAGTCCGCCATCAATGTCAACTCCGCAAAGGTCCTTTTGTGCCCGGAGCGCAAAGTGTTTTGCACAAGTGGTTCCCAACCACACGTGGCTTTGAAATAGAGTCCTGCCTGTGTTGACAATTTCGGAGTGGCTTCACATGCTTCCCATTCCTCAGGGTTGTGAAGGAACTGCCATGAGCAACCGGCCTCCACTTGCAACTGCCAGCCCGAGCACCTGCCGCCCTCATGAACTTCGGACAACCGCCATGCCAACACTGCCCATTTGAAGGATCCCAGAACAATGTAGGTCTCTTCCACATTGCGCAAAGTAATGATTTGCCCAAACTGGGCAAACACAGCCCACAAGCCGTCCTCAGGAACATGTTGTTCTTAGAACAGAGCTATTCAATCACAGACCGCTACTTTGCTGATTCACCCCAGGCCTTCAATTTCACGTTCTGCGTGCTCAAGTTGTTCTGCGAATAGTAGCGCAGGAAGGACCATGATGCTGCAGAAACAATCAATTGTTGTTCAGAAATGGTGTCCCACGTTTTGGTTGCTAGGACTTTCGACATTTCCTTGGGGAGCTTGTGATGTGCGGCAACAAATTCTGGATTGGCTCTGAAATCATCCTTGGCCTTGTGCCAGTACCTCAGGAACTTCTCTCTGCTCAACTTGGCAGGGTGAGCCATGCCCCGACACTCCAATATGTCGGAGTTGGTCAGCAGCTGCTGGATACATGTCCCCGTGAGTTTTTGGTGTGCTTTCGGACCTGTGGCTGTTCGTAAGAGTTGGTGACAATCCTCGACGATCTTGCTGTCCGGAAATGTGGCTGTGAGAAAGCGCAACAAATCTAGTCCTGCTTGGTAATTCAAACGCCAGCCAACTGACTGAAACTGAAGGGCAGTGTAGCGCATGCAAGGATCAAAAGTCAACCTGAGATCTGCACTCAGCATGCGAGCCTTAGGCGCGCCACTGCATTCCAGGCTTTGCAAGCAAAGCCAATCTGTCTTCATCAGTTTCATGGCATTGATGGCATGGGGAGAAGGACCACTCAGCACTTGGGTGTAACACTCCGGAGGGGAGCCATACTTGGAAAATGTTGCACACCGATTCGCCAGCATCTCCAAGCCATAATCCATGACTTTCGTTATGAATGTTTCAGACTCCTGGACCCAAAACAGCAAATCATCCCAAGTCTCTTCGGAAACCATGATTGCCGCAATTCCTCTCAAACTCCAGTGCTGGTTCCAGCTAGTGCTCATGACCTGTGTCTCGGTCAAAGCGTCCTCGACAGTTTTGATCTCGTGGAGTTGTGCACTGTAGTAGTCCCAGCAAGGCTCCTGCAGCCGTGCAATAATGTGTGCGTTCTCCCAAGTCACCCATGAATGGCCCAGATAGGCCAGTTTCAGTCCTTTAGCTTCTTTGAAACACAATTGAGGTTGGTTGATGTCATCCGGACCTTGCTCGGAACGAAGGTACCACTCCAAAACCATTCGGGAGGCCGTAAACTCGGACAGATTTTCCGCAGCAGCCTCATTCCACGAAAACCACCGAGACGGTTTCGTGCATCCCCCCTTGACTTTCCAGGATCTCATTTTTTCCGGAAGCGCGGTCCAGACATCGTGGTCTGAGGCTCCCCTCATATTAAACTCGAAAGCAATGCGAGTCTTGTACTTGTCGAAGATTTCGCTTTCCTGGCTGAGGTACAAGTAGAATTGTATTGGTTAAACAAATACTGACTATATTATTATATGAATTGTACAATATTGAGAATTGGAAAAGCCTGGCCTCGTTGTTGGACTGCAGAAAACTTTCGAGTGCGTCCTGTTTCTCTGCAAAGAAGCCGCCAGAGCCGAAGGGCTTGTAGTTCAGGGTCCACATGAACGTCGTTAGGAGGACATTTTTGTGGAGTTGTCCTCTGAGCGGCCCCTTGATATCCCTATGCAGGCGATGGATTTTGTCGTAACTGTAATGTACGAGCAAGTTCTGGTCCAAGGAAAATGCGTTGGCGGCACACCCGATGCTGCCTTGATCCATCAATATGTGCAACATCGGAATCATGTCTGCAGACTGTGCGTCAAAACTCATACTGTGCACTGTGGCTGGATCCTCTGTACGGATGACTTCCCATTCTGCACCACGAAAAGTTGCTTGGTCTCCCGGGTTCAATGGGGCCAACATGGACAGCAGCTGAGAGTCCGGCTGGAAATCGGTTATTTGCAACCCGGCGATTTTGAAGCACTGACTGCTGACAGCCTGGAAAAACTTCAGGGTCGAAAGTCTCTCAATTTCTCGACGTGCCGCCAAACGTTCGACTTCCGGCATAAGGTCATATTGTCCCGGGCGAAGGATTTTGGCCGAGTTCACAAATTGAGCAGTGGCATGGGCAAAACAATTGGCAGAACTGTTGTAAAAAAGACTCACAAGCCAATCTTTCGTGCTGTGGTGGGAAGAATCAGTAACCATGGTCAGCTTCCGAACATTGAGAAATGACAAGGAGCTTTCTTGCTTGTACAAGCTCAGCATCTTCCGCTGCCACAGAGAAACAGAGCCAGGCCTGACACCGCCATCTCTGTCCGTCTCTCTGATCTCAGCCAACTTCATCATCGAGACCTTTGTGTTGCGTGCTTGTTCAATGAAGTCCCAAATCCGGTAAACGGACATTTTCCGGCGAGGGTCTTCTCCATCATCAGCAGACCTGCGAGCAATGCAACTGCAACTTCATAACTTAACTCACTTGACAAATTGATTTCAAATGAAATGATGCCCCCGGACTCCTGAATGCAGAAATCAACCTTACCCAACAGCCAACCTCCTTCCTCGCCCTGACAGTCGTCGTGAAGGAACTGCTCTCTCCAACGCTTGGTTTGCCTCTACATGCTCCAAAATGCTGTGGGCCATAGCTCCATGCAAAATCTGGAAGACAGTGGCTCGCAATTGTTGCAGAGCAGCCAAGCTATGGTTTTTCCAGGGTGACATGTTTCTGGATCGACGGACCTTCGCAGCATTGAGGACAAAAGCGAGCACATCCAAAAACAGAAGTTCTCCCTGCCAAGGGCCTGACAGTACAGCTTCTGAGTACATGTTGCCCCAAACCTTTCTCCAAGACTCCAGAACTGAAGCATGTAGTGAGGAAAGAAAGTCTTGCACTCCCAAGACCATTCCATTGGGCTGCAACATGAGGACATGGTTCCCAGCAGTGCCATGCACATCGATGCTCAAGCCATGCTGTCCAGCCGCGTATGCCTGGGTTGTAGCCTCTGCTGAGATTTTCCGGAACATATCCCAGAGGTAGGTCGACTTGGCTGCAGTTTGGCTTTTGTCCAGTAGCTTTGCAAAGAACATCATCAGCAGCATGGTACTGGCACAATTGCAATTCAACATACTTGTCCTGAACCAGGGCCACTTTTGCCAAGTATTTGAGTATGTGTGTGCATACATGTACTGTCAAGGATTTCATAATTTAAGGTTCGTGGCCTGAGGTTCATTGAACGATAATGCAAATCTTTCTCTGTCAGGATATCCTCGGACAAGCAAAGGTCTTTCAGTGTTTTGGCATGTTTCGTCAGAGCGTTTTGCTCGCCATTCTCCATAAGCTTGTCCATGACATATTGCAGATCCCAGTACAGCTGGGAATCATCAGGATTGCGATATGCCACCGGGCCAAAAGCCACAGCAAGACCTTCCATGACCAAAGAGTCTGCATTTGCGGGCACATGCTGGAAACATGGCTCAGCCATGGTCACATATTATGTGTACTGTAACTTTGCGATTTGAAATGTCAAAGTTCTATTGCACAAATGTTGAGCCATGTAATTTTACAGTTCACACATTGCCTTAACGTGGGGGGAAATTTCCCTCTTATTATTTAGGTGGAACATCCCAGGCGAAATTGAAGCTACAGAAACATGACAAAATGTCTGCACCGAACAGAGAACAACCACATGAGAACTTGTGAAGCTATTGGCCATGAGTGCAATTGCAATTTTTTTCGCCCTTGTTCCGCGAACCCCTCACGGACTTGAAGACAGCCTTGTGTCGGAACTGAAATGAGCCGTGTGAACATTGCGAAATTGAATTTGACTGAAAGCAGTCAGCCAAGAGAGTCCTCACTTGTTGCCATGTTGACCGTGAATCGGAAATGTCAATCTCCAAGTCACAGAGCACCTGCAGATCCTCCAGCACGTAGTGACCTCAGTGGGGCAGCAACACTTTATTATGGTTATGTGTTATGATTTAACAAACAACACAGCGGTTTTGTTCAAAGGACAAACACATCAGGATGATTGCTCTGAAGGCACTGACACAATGCCACCTCAATTGAAATGAATCAGCTGTCAGAAGTGTATCATCATCGTCAGAATTGTTTGCTGGCACATCATGGGGTGACGGAGCTATGAGAGCCGCCAACATGGTCTTGGCTTTGAAGAGAAGCAATCGATGAGACCAGGCCAATGGCAGGTCACACTGCAACAAATGTAACAAGCAATCACTGACTTGGTTTCCTTCCACCTCCGGCCAAGTAGGCGGTAGAGCCTGCACTGCTTCCAAAGCCCATTGCTGTTCTTCAGCCAAAGTCATGTTTCTGCCTTGAGCCAAGATATGCACAAATCATGGAGGACATCACATGGCCTGACCTCGCTGACAGTGGTGGCAAAGCAATTGAACAAGTAACATCCCAAAGAACCGCACTGGAATTTTGACATGAATGTCACAATCGTGCTTGCCCCTATGCAAAAAAAGCCAACATAATCTATACACATGGCAAAGGAAGAAGCTGTTATTGAGCACGGTGCTGCTGCAATTCTGCAATACAGCACAAGTAGTGAATTCAACTTGCTTGATCCTTTATACAGTTGTTCAAAATTTGTCACTTGTGCTTGTCATTCCTTTGGCTCTTCCTCTTTTTGGACTCGTTGTTCTTATGTTTCAGAAGCTGCAACTTGAATTTAGTGTGCACACCATCGCCACTGGCCATTGGCAACTGAGATTCAGACCGGGTTGGACTCAGAGCCAAATCCCCTGAAGAGCTCGAGGCAGCTGCTGCTGCTGTTGCTGCTGGAAGAACCAAGTCCGGAGCATCAGAAGCGATCACATTCGGATTCGGCAAGAGCAAAGCTGCATTGGAATCTGAAGGCAATGGAGGCAATGGAATCTCTGAACTCAATTGCATTGACTGCACAGCACCTGCCATTTTTGCGTCCACTGACTCCTCTCCTTGAAGACTTGTGTAACTGGCACCCTCCGCGTTCAGGTTGGCCTCCGGGTTCGGGTTGACCTCACCCGGGTTGGCCTCTGCCGTGGAGTCAACCAGCGCAG
Organism: Symbiodinium sp. CCMP2592; assembly: GCA_905221615.1. NCBI lineage: Eukaryota > Dinophyceae > Suessiales > Symbiodiniaceae > Symbiodinium > Symbiodinium sp. CCMP2592. The sequence goes on along the minus strand of CAJNDT010001883.1, from coordinate 16,017 downwards.
ACGGGTAGGACTCATTCCAATCATGCCAGCCTTTCCACTTCCACCAGGAGTCTTTTGGATTATCCCAGGAGTCTGCCTCCCAGGAGTCGCAAGGATATGTCATCTTCTGGTGTTTGCTCTTTTGCTGAATCGGACGGTCGTTGTCTTCTTCCATGTCCACTGGAGTGTCCTGACTTGACTGGATGGCAACTCCTTCTGTTTGATCGTAGTTCTGCCAGCCACGACCTGCCCAATCCGTAGTCTCATGTGGTGTGGGGTCTTCGCTGCTTTGGCTTGGGGCTTCCCAAGTCCGCTTGTTGCGTGCACCCGACTCAGCCTCATGCCAGACCTGTGCTCCAGGCGGAAGCTTGACCCATCCATTGACATGAACCCACATGTTTGATGTCCAGGATGGCAAAAGGAAATATGAGCTACACAGCCACCACAATGTTGACCTGGTCTTGTTCGACAATTGAGAACATGAAATGTTAGACAGCCAGCACAATGTTCATGCAATTCACAGAGTTGAGCCAAAATGTTCGGGCAATGCAAACAATTGTCCTGCTCACACAACACAGCAACCAATATGGACTTTGTTTGAAAAAGGGAAATTGCCATTTTCATGACTGTGCCCATGCAAAGAAATTAAGACTCACCCATGCAACCAATGCATTTCAACACAGACATTCTTGCATTGTGGGCCAATTTGGAGACATTCGAAATGCAAGCTTCCATGCAAAGATTTAGCTCCACCCATGCAAAAACTCTTGTTCCAATGCATTTTCCCACAGACATTCTTGCATTACCGGCGAATTTTGAAACATCCCAAATGGTAGCTTCCATGCAAAGATTTAGTCCCACCCATGCAACCAATGCATTTCAACACAGACATTCTTGCATTGTGGGCCAATTTGGAGACATTCGAAATGCAAGCTTCCATGCAAAGATTTCGCTCCACCCATGCAAAAACTCTTGTTCCAATGCATTTTCCCACAGACATTCTTGCATTACAGGCGACATCCCAAATGGTAGCTTCCATGCAAAGATTCCGCTCCACCCATGCAAAAACTTTTGTTCCAATGCATTTTCCCACAGACATTCTTGCATTACCGGCGAATTTTGAAACATCCCAAATGGCAGCTTCCATGCAAAGATTTAGTCCCACCCATGCAACCAATGCATTTCAACACAGACATTCTTGCATTGTGGGCCAATTTGGAGACATTCGAAATGCAAGCTTCCATGCAAAGATTTCGCTCCACCCATGCAAAAACTCTTCTTCCAATGCATTTTCCCACAGACATTCTTGCATTACCGGCGAATTTTGAAACATCCCAAATGGTAGCTTCCATGCAAAGATTTAGTCCCACCCATGCAACCAATGCATTTTAACACAGACATTCTTGCATTGTGGGCCAATTTGGAGACATTCGAAATGCAAGCTTCCATGCAAAGATTTAGCTCCACCCATGCAAAAACTCTTGTTCCAATGCATTTTCCCACAGACCTTCTTGCATTACAGGCGAATTTTGAAACATCCCAAATGGTAGCTTCCATGCAAAGATTTAGTCCCACCCATGCAACCAATGCATTTTAACACAGACATTCTTGCATTGTGGGCCAATTTGGAGACATTCGAAATGCAAGCTTCCATGCAAAGATTTCGCTCCACCCATGCAAAACCTCTTGTTCCAATGCATTTTCCCACAGACATTCTTGCATTACCGGCGAATTTTGAAACATCTCAAATGGTAGCTTCCATGCAAAGATTCCGCTCCACCCATGCAAAAACCTTTGTTCCAATGCATTTTCCCACAGACATTCTTGCATTACCGGCGAATTTTGAGACATCCCAAATGCAAGGAATTGTGGATACATTTCAAGCCACCATGCATTTGAAACAGTGAACTCTTGTTTCTGCTCAATCTTCCACTTGAGAGCAAATGCAAGGCAAATGCAGTTGTCATCAAAGAGAACCTGTGAAAAGCCCCAGCTCTTCTCTGTCCAGATGCACATCAATGAACGATCTCTTCAGATACTCGCGCGCGAATGCGCGCGGGCGCGCGCGCACATGCGCGCATGAGTAGATTGAAAGTGCAACAGCAATTGTGTTCCAAATTGACAATTCTCAGCTTGTTCATCAGTGAAATACAGTCTAAAACTGTTCCCTTAACAGGTTTCTATACATTTTTGATGAACTTTTGATGAACTTTTGATGAACTTTTGAGAACTTTTGAGAACTTTTGAGAACTTTTGATATTTTCGACGGTTTGATGACATTTTGATGACATTTTGATGAACTTTTGATGAACTTTTGAGAACTTTTGATGACTTTTTGATATTTTCGAGGTTGACAGAAATGTAGTTTTTGCTATTTTGGAAGGTGACAGAAATGTAATTCCAATGCTTGCAGCTTCTGGCTCCGGTTTCCATTGGTAGCTTCGAGTTTGCCTGCCTGCCACAGGACGTGCATTGATTGTATTGGTGATGGCTATATACAAAGTCGATGCATTCAGGGGTGGCTTGACTCAAATGTTTCTAGGGGTTCGTATTGGTAGCGGAGCTTTGGTCTTTTTTTCCAGAGGATACCTTCCTCCCTTGCTACACAATTTCGTGTACTCTGGACCAAACTGTTTGGAGAGAATGATTACGTTTGCATTCAGAAGTGGCTTGACTCAGGTGTTTCTAGGGGTTTGTGTTGGTAGCGGAGCTTTGGTCTTGCATGCAAATTGGTATCGGAGCCATTGGTAGCTGAGCTTTCATGCAAAGAAGCTGACTGCAAAATGCATTGGTTTCAGAATTGAAACAGAATTGAAGCAGAACACGTGCTTTTAAGAGTGTTTGGCAATCTGCCAGTCCTTCTGGAATGATGCAAATGCATGTCTGCCGACAACGATGTGCACATTTGAGACAGGTTCAGCGAGAATGTAAATGCATTGAACACTTCCTCGAAATGCATTTCTGGCGGGCCGATGTTGCATTGAAATAAAATTGGTGCACACTTCTTCTGAACTACAAATGTATTGCAAGCAAACCGAAATGACAGATGAAATGCATTCTGTTGTGCTGGAACTGTTGTCAAAGTGCACTTCGAGATGCTGTCTGGCACATGTTGAATGCATCCTGCATCTGCATTCTGTGAGCTGGAAATGCATTTGAAATGAAGGATTGGACGTCCGTTTTGGATCCGAAATGCATTGCAAGCAAACCGAAATGACAGACGAAATGCATCCAGCTGTGCTGGAACTGTTGTCAAAATGCACTTTGAGATGCTGTCTGGCACATGTTGAATGCATCCAGCATCTGCATTCTGTGAGCTGGAAATGCATTTGAAATGAAAGTTTGGACGTCCGTTTTGGATCCGAAATGCATTGCAAGCAAACCGAAATGACAGACGAAATGCATCCAGCTGTGCTGGAACTGTTGTGAAAATGCACTTTGAGATGCTGTCTGGCACATGTTGAATGCATCCAGCATCTGCATTCTGTGAGCTGGAAATCCATTTGAAATGAAGGTTTGGACATCCGTTTTTGGATCCGAAATGCATTGCAAGCAAACCCAAATGACAGACGAAATGCATCCAGCTGTGCTGGAACTGTTGTCAAAATGCACTTTGAGATGCTGTCTGGCACATGTTGAATGCATCCAGCATCTGCATTCTGTGAGCTGGAAATGCATTTGAAATGAAAGTTTGGACGTCCGTTTTGGATCCGAAATGCATTGCAAGCAAACCGAAATGACAGACGAAATGCATCCAGTTGTGCTGGAACTGTTGTCAAAATGCACTTTGACATCCTGTCTTGCAGGTGTTGAATACATCAAATATTGGTTGGAATTATGACAAATGTATTTGGTCACAGCCGAGACCACCATCACAACTCCTTCATCCACTTGTCAGTTGTAATTCAGAACGAGACAAGGATAGGACTGAGACTCTTTCTCCGAACACAGTCATCATGGAACCACATGACTGTGCAATGCAACACCACGTCTGCTGCTTTCTTCAACTTGTCTGCAAGGTGGAACATGACAGTGAAGCTCACATGCAACTCTCAATGGGCATCTGCACAATTGTTTTGGTCACGAATCAGGCAGCTGGCTGAATTGATCGAATTACAAATTGAGAATCATTGCTGTGCAAGCATTGCCAATATTGCAGCATGGAGGACAAGCCCCATCAGCTGCGAGGCGGAAGGATTGAGTTTCATGAGCGCTTTGAAGTTGTAGACCTTATCCTCCCAGTCTTGTTTTCTTTCTCCAAGCATTGGGCGTGGAACCAGGCAGCTCATCAAGTCAAAACCGACACAGCCATAAAGTGGAGCCGAGTCATCGATCAATCGCTTGTTCATCCGCCAAAGTTTGGCCAGTCGGCGTTCCTGGGCAGCTGCCTCATCGCCCATGTTGCAGCTCGACTTGCTACAAAGAGTGCTCCTCCTCTTGAACCAAAACACTGCAGGAACATTGTGATATTGCGAGTGATGACATTGACATGAAGCACACCGATGACAAAAACATCAAACAGAACAAGCCAGCATCCACTGAAAATCATGTTTGGAATTGTCACAACATGCTGTACATTCAATCTGTTTTGCTGGGGGCCGGCCCACTGACGATTTGCATCATCTCCTTAGTACAAGTGCGGGCGCATTTAGGAAAAGAACACACACACACACACACACCCAGCTCCACAATGCAAATCTGTGTGCAGGGCTTGTCTGTCTATCACACAAAGCTCTGGATAACAGGGATTTACAAATCACAAGCACTGGCAAAGATGTGAAGCCTTGCAACACAAAGAGATGTTTTGCCAGCAATGCCACAAGATGCCAGCAGAATCAGTGAAACGGAATCAATCCTCATCACCTTCTCCATTTAATTCACCACGTTGTTGGGAATCAGCTGTGGACCTCCGTCTGACGTCGTCAAGGGTGGTACGCCTTATATCCGTCTCGTTGTACCAATCCACTATGCACAGTGTGCAATAATGGACTTGGTGTCCCCATTTTGTTCTCATGCAAGGTTGATCGTGCATCTCACAATTGAACAAACAGCTTCCTCCACAATCGCGATGACCACCGGGAGACAAAGAAGCTCCTGCTCGGTGTGGACAAAATCGGTTCCCCATTGCAATGGCCGAACCAGCAGCAGCAAGTAGCCCTATTGCAAAGAAGCTTCACTGACTCACTTGACAAATAGTAATGCTGAATGAATCAGCACAGACCGACAGGTGACAGTGTCCTATTTAACATTCTGAGAGCACTCAACTGGTCTCCGATCAAGCATGGCACATCTTCCTGAAGAATTGTACACATCACAGACTTTTTGACAAACACGCACACACTCTCTCTGGAACTGTTCTCCTGGTCTGGTCCACACTGCGAAAGCAAGTGACTGAAAAGAAACATTGAAGTGTTTTGGAAACCTCTGCAAGGTCCAAGTTCATTCACTCAGATGAACATCAGATTGAACTTCATCTCGTTGAGATGCTGTGTCACAGCTGACAATTGCTTCCAATTGTGTGACACGATTCCGTAAGGAAATAATGGCTTCATCAGTGCTTGTGATGAACTCACTCAGCAATCGCCAAAATTGTGGGTTGTTGCCAAATTCAACAAAGCCCGGGCTATTCGATGACACAGCTGATGACTCAGACGCAGGAGATTCTGTCGCCACCTCCGCCAAGACCCGCAGAAGAGCGTCGGCACGCTCTGCTCTCCTCTCCAGAACCCTCTCCACTGAATGTTGCGACATGCTGTGCTCACTAAATAGGACTGGCAATACGCTTGAAGCCACAAACCTGCAGAATGGTTCAATTCCACTCACATACCAAAGCATTACCGGCAGGTCAAGAAATTTGAACAGGAGACTATACACTGCATTATTTATTGGGACACAATGAATACCAATAAGCCAGACTTAATAATCATGCAGAACGGCCTCCCAAACTAACCCAAGGGCCGCCACGGTGTGGGTTCCCACACTCATTGTGGAAGCACTGCCAGCAAGCACATTAGCTCATTGTCCTGCTCAGGTTGCACCCCCAACCTGTTGGCCACAGCAGTGCTGTGCTTATTAGCACAGGCCCTGGGTGCCCCACACCCGGCCAGCGGTGTGAAAGGGTGACTGGAGCGGGTGGTCACCCCTCTTGGTAGGGCCAGACTTCTGCTGCCGAGCTGCACGACTATTAACTCGAACACATCTGCAGACATGCACAATTTGCCGAACTACACTGTTCTGCCAATTCTGTTTTGCACACACAGACATTCATCAGTGGCAGTGAAACCTTGTCAATCTAAGGATTACTACGAACAATTCTCACAACATGACCTGTGGCATAGCTTGTCACCGGAAAGTAGTATGGCAGATGAATCTCACATTGTACAAGATGGAATGTGTCCGGCTTCAGCCACCTGTGGTGAATAGTCCAGAGCTCTGTTGCAATCTTGTACTTGACTCGGTCGATCAAGTCAGTACTCGAAACCACCAAGTGACTCGAATATCCTTGGAAATTGTTCACCCAATCAGGATCCATAACAATATCCACCCGAAAGTTTTGTGCGGCAAAGGTCAGACCCGCTTCTGCAGCCTTTCGCTTTCGCTGTTTCAACATGGCTTCAGTCATGTCATGTGATACTTCGAAAACTATTGTGAAACTGCATTCTGAGCCTGACAGCTCCCAAGACAATTTGCCAACATGCATCCGGGTTTGACAGTCTGAACTAGGCTTGGCTGCTTAGGACACGGCGAAGAAGAGCTTCTGGGTGTCCAGGTCGGAAGAAGCCTGCAGGACAATTGCACTCATTACCTTGAAGGAGAGCTGTGCCATTCCAGATGATGCTCTTTGCACTGACACTGTTTAGTCAGGCAAAGTCCCACTGGATGACTGCCCATACTGTTTCCTCTTGTGATGCTCTGATGGTTTTTGGAGCAATCTCAACAGCACCATCAGATTCTCTAGAGGAACTGACAACATGTGAAACAAACCCAGACAGAGGTCCACACCACCAATCTTGCAGGACTTGAATAGACTTAGACAGCAGATCAAATGCAATATATGAATCAAACACAACAGTTGTGAGTTCTGGGCCCCGGCCAAGTGCTCTTCTCAAGCTGGTTCGCCTCAGACCACAGCAGGAGCTAAATGTTGCTGAAGTGTTTCCACAATTGGGGAGTGTAACACAATTGAGTCAAGTCTTCTCAGCCAAGGCCAAGCAAAAACTGGGGGACTTCATTTCCAGACTTGTCAGTCCCAGTCAGTGAAACTCAATTGTCGTTCAATTGTCATTGTTCACTTGCAGTCGTCTGGCTTCTTCCCGCCAGAGCCGCCATCCATCATCTAAATCTGTCTCATCCACACTGTCACGATCTGTGTCAGGCTCTTCCTCCGGACGATGTGCACGTAGCTCTCTCTCAGCCGCACTGTCAGGATCTGATGCAGGCTCTTCCTGCGGTTCATCTGGAGGAAAAACACGCCGACCGCGCGTGCCAGGAATGTGCAGAATCTGATGGGTCGGGCGGGTCAGGGAAAAGTGCTCGTTCCGATGGAAATAGCTGCGACGACTTGCGTGGATGATATATGAAGCAAACTCTACCCCGTACTCTTGTGCTTCGTCCCACATGTTGCTCTGGAGCACAACCCAGCTGTCGGCTCTTTCCAGCCTTCGAACATAATCGATATTCCTCTGAGAGTGAACGAGTGTCCTGAGGCAGTGCCGCATCCACCTCCTGACCAGCTCCGGTTCACTCATAACCCAGCATCTGCGAGCACGACGGCAAGTTGTCCGAAAATTGCAAAGGCAGTCCACAGTGAGCAACTCGTGAGTCACATGAAGCCAATAGTAACCATCTTGCAAATTCACTAGATGGTGTACCGACATTGCACCCTCTTGTTTGTTCATATCGTCATGGCGGTCAAGGCGGTTGATTCGCCATCGCACTGGTTGCCACGGATACTCGTGCCTCCAAAGAGGACGATTGACATCATAATGCAAAACATGATCGATCAATATGGGGCGTTCCTGTGGCAAAATTGGCGGATTGTTTGCCCTGAGTCGTCTCATGCGCTCCTCCTCCCAGCCGGACAAAACGTAACCATTGAGATTCGTCCTGTAAAAATGCCTGTTTCTTCTGTTCACTTGCAGTCTCTCCGGCGTGTCGGATCGGTTGGACTCGGACCACGGGGGGAGTGGGCTTCGAGGGCTGCTGGATCTGCTCCTGGAAAAGCGACGCCAATTGAAATTATCATAATTAAACGGCGGCGGCAACGGCGGCTGCAAGGGCGAATTGCTCCGGCTACGGCCCCTTTGCATGATTCTGCTGTTTCCTTGAAACTGTCCAGCCCATTGTCACTGGAGCTATCCGCTGACTCAATCAACGATTGAGTTGCTACTGTTCAAGATCCTTCCTTGCTCCAGATGTAGAACCGTCCAGTTCTCAGCGCTTCACAATTGATCTGAGACACGACAATTGTGACACAATTCATGGACATGCAATTCATTTCCACAAGCATCACTGGACAAAGGACAATTTCGGCAATAGCTCAGGTTTCCCACAGCTTTTTCCCCCAATCGAAACTTGCTGGAATCTTCTGGAACCTGCAATTGCAGCTAGTGATCTGCAAATGGCAGAATAATTACTAATTCAAATTTGTCCTGTGCGAATCACATCGGTGAAACATCAGTGCTTGACCGGCAACTGGCTTTTGCAGGTTGCAGATTCCTCTGACACACTGCCTTTGGACTCCGCCAAAACCACATCATCACATTTGCAGTCGTGCGAGATCATCTCCAAGCGCTTGTAGTCCCATGCCGGCAGGTAGCTTTCAAAGTGGAACAGCATGCAGCTGAGGCACCTTTTTTCGTCCACATAGCACTGAAGGGATTCCACATAGCCCTCCTTCTTGGGATTCGACATGATCGTCAATCAAAATTTCAAACCAAATTGATCTTGGGGGACAATGGCTGCAGCTGAAGCAAGACAATTCTAACAGCAGGCAAACCATTCCAAGACTGGATGTAAGAGGCTTTCACTGAAGACTGAGGCGGCTGCATGGTGATGGTTCTCTTTGTCGCAAACAACCTGACAGAATTGAAGAATTGTTCATTTCTTGGCTTGGCTTTCAACCGCAACATGTGCCATGCCAGTTGCCCACTCATGCACTGACACAGATTTGTCAGGCAAAGTTTCACTGGATGACTTTGCTGTGCCCATGACACTGTTTCCTTTTGCACTCTGATGGTTCATAGAGTTGTACAGCACCATCAGGTTTTTATAAGGAATCTGCAAGTCAAGCAAACTCTCAATTAATTGTGTACAACACTGTCACTTCATTGTGCACGAAACTGTCATCACAATAAATCAATTGTGTGTTTTGAGTCACAGAGGCAGAGGTAGGCGCATTGTCAGTGTCAGTGACCTAATTGGCAAAAGGACTCGACACCGATTCGAGGAGTCAGAGTTTCAGGCCGGATCGTGCTCGTCCTCGGATTCAGAGGACTGTTCCAACAGCATGTGTAAGTATTCGTTCTCTGAGTCTGATGTTTCGTCACACACTTCATGTCTGTACATTGGCTCATCATCACTCATTGCATGGGCTTCGTCTTCGTCCTCATCCTCTATATCCTCATTTTCGGGAACTTTGTCTTCCTCTGGGTCTTCATCCTCTAGATCCTCATCTGCTTTACAATGATAAGGGTCCAGTGACTCCTCAGACTCTGACGACAGCATCAGAACCTCGTCCAACTTCAGAGCCATTGCTTCCAATTCTGCCCGCATTTTTTTGTTTGGGCAAGAGTTCTCAGGGGTCCAATCCCGAAAAGTAAGGAGCTCCTCCACGTTTGAGAACGGTTGTGTGTAGCCAGTGGCTCTCGAAAGCATGAAAACAGAGGAAAACCACCCATGCAAGAATCCGATCATCGTCAAATCTTGTGAAACTGGTGGCTCGGCACATTGTAGAAGCCACTGGATCTTCCTGTAATGCTTCCTGCAGATCTGATCCGCCTCCTTCTGCAACTTCTTCGAGGCTATAAATTCCGAGACCATACCCAAAGAAGCCCCTCAACCAGGTCTCCAAGTTTCTCTTCGCCCCAAGGATAGGCTCTGCGAAATCCAGGCAGAAGCAACTCCAACGCCATTGTGTATAACGCATTCCCAGGATCATGCGGTTGCCCATTGTAGTACAGGCAGCCTCCGTGAGATATGTGTTTTCGAAATTGTGATGGGTAGTCAGCCAAGCCCTGGAACACACTCCGAAACCTGCGCTGAAGTTGGCCTGAATCTGCTCTCAAAAGATCAATCATCTGGGCCACAAATATTGTTGCCGACCGCACTTCACGTGGATCCACATACAGGTTCTCCAGGACATTGCTACAGTCACGGCAACAATTGAAGTAGTGCCGAATTGGCGTTTCAGCTGATTTCTGGTACCACTGGGATTTCCTCCAGTATGAATGAGGCAGGCAACGCTTGCAAAAAGGACACTCCATCGCCACCAGGAAAAGTCACATGCGAAAAAATGCTATTTGCGTTTGGCCTCAGCAGCCACCTCTCAATTCTAAAATGCTGCAATTGTGACAATTGAGACTCAATTGTGAAAGTGTTCATCCAGTAGCATGGGAATCCAAAGCGTAACTACTGTTCGGAGCAGTTCTGAACTTTGACACCAACAGCTGCAAAAACATGAATCTATGACCAGACGACTGACTAACACAACATTTTAATCGACAACTCACCAGTGAGATCGATGTCACTGCCTCCTGCAACTCGAGGAACTCCAGCACCTGAGCACATTGGAAGCTGTATGATATGATATTATATTATGTGTTTCTGTGTGTGTGTGTGTGCTTGGGTGATAGCATGAATTAACTTCAAACTAACTGACACGGAATTGTCAGAGTCTGTGTGAGTCGAGGAGAATGAACCAATCAGAAGAGCTGGAATCAGCTGAGTAGATTCACTCAACCAAATCACCAGCTGAGTATGGTACTTAGTGTACGAGCACCAGAAAGTGCCATGGATGAAAGCTCAACATCTCATTGGAGCTTTCAGCTCAGTCAGCCGGGCAGTCAGCTCACTTCAAGGCGGGTCGAACAGTTCCAGTGGCGGCCGCTCTGTCGAAGCGGATGGCGGGTGTGGCTGGGACATTTCGTTTCCTGTAGCCAGCACAAGCTCACTACTTCACCACATTTGAGTTTAAGGACTTGCACTGTCCCCGAACAAGGACAAGTTGCCCACACATTGTCTCAGCCAGCTCGTACTCTGTTGTCTCTCACCATGGCGCATCAGCATGTTCATCCTTGGCACTACAGATATTTATTGATTCATGTGAGTCTGAGTCTTAAAGGGATGTAATGGTGCACAATGAACCAATGAACAGTTCAAGCGGCATGAGCTTGACCTGGCGCTGCAATGGTAAATCGTGATGGGTGGCCATGTGGAAGAACTTGTCCTTGAGATCCTCAGGGATATAGTAGTCCTCCAAGATCTCCAGCCTCAACTGTTTCATATAAACAATACAACACTGTAAACTGCATGCAAATCCCTGCCAGGCTGCATCACAGGGTCTCTGTCGATGGTAGGGGCTACTTCTTCATCGGGCTCCTCTTCTTCCTCCTCTTCCGACTCCTGGTCGATTTGCTCCTGCTCAGCCTTGTAGGGCTCCGACTTCTCAGGAAGACTCGGATTCCACGCTGTGAGGTCCGCCAGCGCACCGGCATGTGCCAGTGGAACACTGTGCTCAAGTGTTGACATGAATTGAAGTTCCACAAGTTTTGGCTGCAGCCTCTCCCACACAGCATTCGCCAAACTCGACACCATGTTCTCAATTGAAGATCGAGCTGAACTGTTGCTCGGCATTGCAGCACCACCACCTAGGAATGTCTGAAAGCATTCCCCAACAGCCATCTCACATGCCGTCATCATCGGAAGTGTTGGGTTTGCTGGCGCCGGCGGAGGAAAGGCAGGTTGAACTGGATGTGTTGCTGCCAGACGTGCATCCCTTGGATGTAACGGACGAGACTTGGGCGTATCTTTCGGTTCCGGCACACCCTCTGGAGAATCAACCTCAACCACTAGCGGCTTTGGCGGCTTTGCAGCCGGCTTTTTCGGCTTTGCAGGCATGGTTTTCGTAAGAGGTGCTGGCTTTGTTTTGGCCGTTGCCCCTACTTCTGCTGATGCCAATTTTTTTGCTGGCGGTCTTGCTTTTGGTGGTGCTCCTGCTTTTGGTCCTGCCCCTGGCTTGTCTGTTGATGCTGTTGGGCTGGCTTTTGTTTTTTTTGCTGGTGATGCTTTTGGATCATTGGTCCACTCTGGAGCGGGCACTGGTGGCCTGGCAAAAGCCGGAGTAGCAGAACTGGAGGATGCAGGATCACCACCCCCTCTTGTGGCGTCATCGACATCTGTCTCCGGGATCTCAAGCGGAGCAGTTCGTGCTCTTTTGGCATCTGGCAGCACCTCAAATGCTTTGCATTGAAGACAACACACACACACACACACTCAATTGAGGATGTCAATTGTGACTGAAATGTTATTATTTATTCTTGAAGCTGAAGCGAAAATGTAGTGTTGCTCCCAGCTGCTGCTGCTGCAGCAGTTCCTCTTGACTTCGTCTTCTGATTTCGCTTCTGAAGCTTCTGAAATGTCCTGGAAGGTAGGTCCACGGGATGTTCCTGCTTGTCCTTGACCATTCTTGTTTTCAAGTTCCTGAGTCAAAGTGGTACGTGTTTGCACTACAGGGCAGACTGCAAATCAAATCAATGCGGAATTCGAGTCCAGGCACATCTGAATGGAAGCCCAATCATTCTGATTTGCAAATTGGTCGGTCCATGTGGTCCAAGCATTTTGCAATGCTGCCCCCATTGATGCGACGACCAACCAATGGACGGCAGGAGATGCTTCTGCTTCCTGATGCACACTTTGGCAGAACCATGGATTGCATTTAAATATTTACATATTACAACCTCAAAACAACATTCGAAAATCTGAAGCTGCTCAGCGACACGTCATGGCCATTGGCGAAGTCGATAATGTGCTGTTGATCGGCAGCGATGGCTCTGTAATCGTCCTTTCTGTGCCTCTGGACTAAAGTGTCCAACCATGCGACGCATTCGATGCCACAGACCTGCACTGACAGCTGATATACGTACAAAAACTAGACAATTGAGTGTCACCTGGACCAATGAGTCAGTTCAGCACAGCGACTTGGAAGAGAGCCATGACCAACGCAATCATGGCACACGTCCTGTGCCATCCCGCCGAACAGCAGATCCTGACAATTGAAGGACCACATAGGAGGGTTATAAATTATCCTAGTCCCTGAACCTAAAAAAAACCTCCAAGACCTTCAGCATTCAAAGACTCGAGAAGCCTGAGCAACTTGTCGGGAAAATTGAGGATGAAGTGGAGCGTCTTGAGCGCTGCGGGATGACTATACACCTCGGTCATTAGTGTGAATTCTTGTTAAAATTAAAATTAATTATTATACAACTCGATTCATGAAGCAACACCTGTTCGACCAGGCACCTGTTCCATGATATGCGCGTATAGGCCACATTCTCTGCCAAACCTTCCTCCTTGGGCCTCCCTTGGCTTCCATCCATGACTGTCACTGTCACTGCCCTCAATTGTCAATTGAGTGAAACTGAAATGAATGAAAAATGTACAAATGTCATGAAGCTTCGACACGTGCATTTGCACATGCAAGCGAACCTCCCATTTGTTAGAAAAGTTACTTTCCTTGTCCAACCTCTCCAACAAGTCTGCCATCTTAGGTGATGGACGATTTCCATGGGCGGCAACCCCATAACCAACGATCACCACTCTCTTCGGCCAAACGTAGGTTTTGCCGCCCACCAAAACTGACCTCACATCGTCATCAGTAGCATCAATAGCCGGTTCGTGGTCTCCACCGTCCCCAATCGTCCGCGTCGTCTTCTTCTTTTCCTTTGCCCCGCCCCAAGTCACCGGAACTTTTCGTTGAGGCGTCTGCGGCTTTCTTGCTGCCGTAGTTCCCGACATCGAATTGGCTGTATGCTATCCCCAATCTTTGATTGTGCCTCGAATGAACACGGAATTGTAATGATGAAAGTTTAAGCGCCAAAAAAAAGGGCTGCATCAATCTTTGCCAAAGTGCTCTCTAACGTTCTTGTTACAGGCTGACAGAATCCAGGCTTCTGGTTTCTGGATGCCGTCTCTTCCCCGTTTGAAAGCTCTCCTCAAATGTTGTTGCATTGAAACAATGACATGTCAGGTAGCAAATTATTTTCAATTGGAAATTGTCTGAAATGTACTGCAGGTGTCACAAGATCAACAGCCTTTCTCGGGCAGAGCAAATAGAGCAAGTAGATTGCTTGCTGTGCTTTCCGGAGATCCTGGCCCTGCTCCTCGAGACACAATTCCTCAGGGAGATGCTGGAGGGCCAGACTCGACATAGCACAACTTGAGCCAGAACTGCAGTATTAGGTTACAAGGGGCTCACAATCAACCACCAAGCAAGCTGACACACACACACACACACACTCACTGAGCCTTCCGCGCAAATATCACTCACATGCCTTCTGAAACGACTTCACCTGGCAAAATGCAAATTTCATGCCAGCCCTGCCCCCCCCCCGGCTCTGTCAAAACATGCAAGGCAGACCACTTGAGCCAGAACTGCAGCATTAGGTTACAAGGGGCTCACAATCAATCACCAAGCAAGCTGACACACACACACACACACACACTCACTGAGCCTTCCGCTCAAATATCACTCACATGCCTTCTGAAACGACTTCACCTGGCAAAATGCAAATTTCATGCCAGCCCTGCCCCCCCCCCGGCTCTGTCAAAACATGCCAGGCAGACCTTGCCATTGATGCTACCACAATAGTTATACTACCGCAAATCATGCTACCACAATTAGCGCTACCCCAATTGTTACTACCACAATTGACAAGTTGATGCTACCAGAACTGATGCTACCAGAATTGATGCCACTGCAAAATCGAATCAACCAAGCCAAGCAATGCCATGCTGACTACCACAGTTGCTGCTACCAGAACTGACGGTATCAGAATTGATGCCACCGCAAAATCGAATCAGATGCCACCGCAACAATCGAAGCAATCAAGCCATGCAATGCCATGCTGACTACCACCATTGACATGGATTGATGCTACCAGAATTGATGCCACTGCAGCATCGAATCAACCAAGCCAAGCAATGCCATGCTGACTACCACAATTGATTGATGCTACCAGAATTGATGCCACTGCAGAATCGAATCAACCAAGCCACGCAATGCCATGCCGACACAGTAACGGCCTCCCCAGCGTCTTTGCAAACACGAGTGTGCTCTGACAGTCATGCGGACTGGAGACTTCTTTAAATGCCACCCCCATTCGGCCAAGATGGGGTCACCCTGCTGAGTATGCGCCGTCTTTGCCCTATGCGGAGCGCTGAAATCCGATTGCCTTGCATACCGGCCCGCAAGCGGACAGGTCATGCTCGTCATCGAGTGCACCGGAATCGCTGCGCAACGCGCCGGTTACTGAAGACCTGTCAATGAGGCACAGCATAAGATGCCATGCGGGGCCATGCCGGCAAGCAGCAGTGATCGAAGTTAATACTTCGACCGTGGTGTGGGTACGTGAAATAGTATTTATTAATAGTAGCGAGGCCTTCCCTGCAATCTGTGTGCATTTCACCCCGCGGCGGACACACCACCTGGCTGGACAGGCGAGCAGCACACAGAGTAAATCCCCAGCGCCCGGCCAGCGACGCTGTCCCACACGGATAAAGGACCCATTGCTCACGTGGTCCGAGCCCGACTGGAGCGGTCTCTAAGACCACTCTGAGCTTGGGCGTGCAGGATGGGTATGGCGAGTCGAACCAAGCCAAGCAAGCCAAGCAAGCCAAGCAAGCCAACCAAGCAACCAAGCCAACCAAGCAGTGGCACGTGACAAAGGACCACGTTTCAGCTTCCAACACATACGGCTTGGACAGAAGCGAACACCATCGCTCAATACATCCGGCTTGGACAAATGCAAAAATGTTTGGCAA
>CAJNDT010001882.1:0-40487 GCA_905221615.1 Symbiodinium sp. CCMP2592 | reverse complement strand
CCCTTAAACCAGTGTACTTCTTACAACCACGGCGCGAGCTTGGAATCTTTTCTCACTCTGTGCTCCGCTGTCGGGCTGTGCTTGACCCTACGTTTGACCTGCGGTGAAACACTGGATTCCTGTATGTAAATGGGCATGAGGGAAAATTGAACTATCTGTTACGCCCTCATCACGTACACAGCTTTGTCGTGTAACGTGATCCTTGTCAAACTTTTCCTATTTCTACCACTGTTTTCGCATGCTCCTGTGAGCTTGACCTTCTCTTCTCGCACGCTTCTTTGAGCACTTGTTGAACATCTTTATCCTTTTCCTCCTTTGGTCTTCATCCTCAATCTTCAGATGTCCTATAGCAGATTTGCGAATTTCCACTCCACACACGATTGGCATGGACTCACTCAGAATCTAAATGCGCACTCACTTTTTCTTCACGTCGCGTTTCGCGATGTAGGTCCATTCTTGCTCTTCGGCAATCTGGAAACTTGGCTTGCCTTCTCGGCTTTTGGACTTCTTTCACCAGTCCTGTCTTGGCTTTTAAGCCTTCTGTCATTGACTTTTAAACAATCGTTGTGCTCGTAGTGCTTTGACGTTGCCGTGGGACTTTCGTCCTCGTGGCTTTTGCTTTGGCGTTGCCGTGGGACCTTTACGTCCTCGTGGCTTTTCCACTCTTCTCACAAGCTTCTTCCTAAAGCTTTCGTTGTGAAACATTTTGCCTTGGGCGTTTCGCCCTCACGCTTGCTGCTGGGCGATTTCCGCCCTCGCGGCCTTTTGCTTGCGTTTTAAACCGCACTTACATATCTCCAAGTCCCAAGGGCCCTTGGGTTCTGGCTTCTGTGCTGTCTGGTGTTCCTGGAGCCATTGTAGCGCTTACAGCTTGGACTCGACGTCTGAGTCTCGACCTGTCTTCATCGCTATTGTTGCTGCGTGATCTGAACCTTAATCCATCACTTGTGTGCTCTCGCTGACGAAGTCTTGACCTTTCTTCGATCAGTGTATCAAGACCTTGATCTTCTTCTCCTTGCTCTTCCTGTAGGTCTCGAATCAATGCTGGAGTTAGTTCTTCAGCTCTCTGCTGGGATCCAGCAACGGACGCTTCGAACGTTAAACGTGCTGTTCCGTCCAGCTCACGTTGACCCATGACTTCTAGCGTATTTCTTCTTTCAGCAAAGGTCATATTGTTCCATTCTTCTTCCGTCAGTTCTTCTGGTCTGTTGTTGCTATTTGTCACTTCGTCTTCTGGTTGCTGAACACTTTCTGCGCTTTCGTCAACATCATGCCACTCTCGCCAGGTGGCCTCCGCGTGATCGCGGATACATTCCACACAACTATGGGTTGTGTGATTTCTTTTGTTGCGGGCGCAACGACTCTCGCCGCACCAGTCGCACGTTGCAGTGCATACTTCTGCATTCTGCTGTCTTGACGAGCTTGAAGGTCTTTCACCGCGGCTTTCTCTGTCCTCTGGGTGACATACCCAGCATGACCTGCATCCTTTATCTCTTGCAGTCTCGATAGACATTTCTTGTGTAGCCGGCGGTGGGCTCCACCACTTGCAAGACCGTTTATGATATACGTGTCTTGTTGGGTAAACGTAGACGACGTAGACTGGCTCACCAGTCCTCTGGACTTTCAGCTTGTTGTACAGAATCTTATACCCTTTCATCACTTGCTGGATGAGGAAGATGATTCCCATAACACTTAACGTGATCATCAGGATGTCCATCACTTCCTCCATCCTTCCGCTTGTGCCTACAGCTTCTTGATTTCCTTCGCTGTGGGCCGAAATGCCTGCGGTTGCGGTTATTCCATGAATGCACAACATCCATACAACGGTGCCCACATAAGCTCCTGAAATCCTTTTGTTCACAATTCTTCTTCTAGTTTTTCCTTCTTCTTCTTGCTTCTCTTCTTCTTTTGGCTTCTCTTCTTCCATTGGCTTCTCTTCTTCCTCAGGCTTCATTTCTTCTGCCTTCTCCGCAACTCTATCCGCTTCTGCTCTTACTTCTGCTCTTCTTTCCTTGGCTGCTGCTTTCATCTCTTCCAGCTGCTGTAGCTTTTCATCCATGATCTCTCCTTGCTTTCTTATCCCTTCTTGGATGTCTTCAGGTATTCGAACAGTTCTTTGCTCCAACGCTGCGAAGTTAGCCTCTTTCGACTTCCTTAATCTCTCTGCTTCTTCTGCCAATTCTTCTGCAGTTTTCTTGAACGTCTCCAAATCTTCTTCCTTCTTGTCTTCCGGCGCTTCTTCTTCGTCGTCCTTCTCTGCTGACTCGCTTTCCTTTGACTCATCGGACTCTGGATCCGACGCTGCTTCACTTTCATCCTTTTTCCCTGGTTGCTCTTCCTTCTTCTTGTCAGTAGACTTGACTTCATACTGCTGGTTGAGAGCTTCTACCTCCTTCCAGAGGTCATCGGCATTTGGTCTTTGTGACCGATCTTTCTTGAGCACTTTTTCGAGGTAAGTGGTAGCCTCGATGCTTCTGCTGCACTCTCTGATCATATATTTGACTGCATCATCGTCTGCCATTGCTCTTGTCCTGTCTTCTTCTTTTTCTTCTTCCTTCAGGACTTCTTTCTTGAGCAAAACGGCTGCGCTTGCAACTTTATGCATAATCGCTGACATGAACATGTACAACAGTATGCAAACTACACTTGCTCTTCCCAGTCCTTGTTCACCTTCTTCGCCGAATCTTCTTGCTTCAGCCAACGATAACAACACTGCGGTCGTAACCGTCTGGATAATCCTTGTAATCATCCTTTCATCGAATCTTGGAACACTTCTTGTTCTTGTCCTTCTCACTTCAGCTTCTTGAACTTCTTGATCACTTGGTGTCAAAAATTCACCTGTGTATCCTAAGCTTAGCATGTACTTGCGTATCTTCTCTCGTGTCAGGGATTTGGTCCCTAGGTCTGAGGGATTGTCCTTTCCTGCTATCGCCTTTATGATAAGCTTCGGAATTCTTTGGATCCATAAAAGGTCCACTTGTAAATGGCGTGCTCTTCCTAAGCCTTTTCTTGAGATCAACTGTCTTGAGCTTGACGAATCACTGTATAACATCAGTCTTGGCTCAACTCCTAGGATTCTTGTCAGCAATCCTTTCAGGAATACACCTTCGCTTAAGATTGATGTCGCTGCGATTGTCTCAGCTTCGCAAGATGACAATGCTACGCTTTTCTGCCTCTTGCTTTGGAAATGAACCAGGTTTCCATTTACCATGATCACTCCGCATGAAACACTTTGCCTTGACTCTCGATCTGCTGCCCAATCACTGTCGCTTATCACTTCTATGAGCGCGGGAACTTTGTAGTTGTCCCTCTCGTTTCCTTCTTCGCTTCTGTTTTTCACTTCGAGGAAACTTTTCCCGGGGTAACTTCCTTGGTGTACCAACGCTAGCTCTGGTGATCCCTTGAGATACTTTCCAACGTACCTTAGCAGTTCCATGTCTGCTTCAACGGGTGATGCGAGCTTTGTTGACAGCTTCTTCAAGACATACATGATATCTGGCCTCTCGGGCGCGAGATACAGTAGGATTCCTACTCCTTTTCTGAACGTGTGGTGATCTTCTGTACTCAGCGGTTCCATTCCACCTTCTTTTGTCTGAAATGATCTTCCATTGTCCGCTGGACACGGTAGCTTCTTCGGATATGCTCCTTCCAACTTAAGCACTTCTACCAGTCCTTCGATGTACTTTGAGTTCATTGTGATCTCTACGTTTCCATCGCCCATCGACTTGAAACTTCTCTTCAGGAAACTCATAGATCCTTCCTTCTCATCTAGTGGTCCTTCCACTTTGATCTTCAATCCTTTGCTTCTTAGGAATTCGACCAACTTCTTGAATTCTTCTTTTGATGCGTACAACTCCATGTCATCTACATGACTCAGCACGATTATTCCGAATCCTTCTTTGTCTGGTGTTCTTGAGAATAGTGCCGGGAGTCCGCTATCACTTGTTAACCCGTACTCCTCCAGGTAACTTTTCAACTTCCCGAACCAAGCTGCACTTCCGATTCGTTGACCGGGCAACGTGAATCCAAGTTCATAGTATTCTCCATCGACTTCAACCACTGTTGGTTCTTCTTGCTCCACCATCAGGTAAGCATCTCCAACATCGATACTTCCTAGTGTATATCCTTCTGAAGACGCGAACAGGGCTGACAGTAGCTTCACGGTGCTTGCTACACCGGTTGGCGAAAACAAACTTGCAATATCTGTATCACCTAACCACTTGAACTCTCTTGCTACCAATCGTCCTCTTCTTCTCCACTCTTTGTGCCTGTGCCTCCAGTCATACACTATCTTTGTCGACAGAAACTTGTACTTTGAAATGTCTGTTCCTTCTGGCAACTTGTTCAGCACTTTCATCTTCTCAAGTCTTTCCAACTCGTGCTTCTTGGACACTCCTTCGACTTTCTCCATTTCTTCATCAGCTAACTTTGGTGGTCCACTTTCGAAATCATTCGACCATTTTGGCATATTTTCTGGTATCTCTTCTTCACCATCTGATTCTTGCCATTCTTCTTCTTCATCAAATTCAGCTTCCATTTCTTCAAACTCTTCCAACTCGACTTCTTCATCATCATGATACTGCGGAAGTTCCTTTCTTAGGAATGGTTCTATCTTCTTCACGCTTCTCACGTCGATCACTCTTCTTACTGAACTTGATGCATCTCCGACGGCGATAAATTTTTTCTGGTCTCTCTTCAGCTTCCGTCGGTCCTTCATCCACTTTCTGTCTCACCGCTTCTGGCTGTTCGCCTTTTTCCAGGTTCCTTTTTGGCGATGCTGGCGGTGGATTCTCTCCTGTAGTCAGCTCATCTGATTCATCACTTCTTTCGCTTCTTCTTCTCGTGACTCCTTTTCCACGACTGCTTGAACTGCTGCTTGTTGATCCAACATGTCCTTCACCTGGATCTTCGTCCATGTCTTGTTCAGTCTCGCTTGGCGGATCTGATGCCGCTTCTTGGCTTGGGCTGTAGTCCTTCAGTTCATCTTCTTGTTCTTGGCTTCTTTCTCTTCTTGGAACAAACTCTGGCTTGTCACCAATTGCCATCTCGATTCCACTGTGCGGTGGCAATCTCTTCGTTGCTTTTCTTCCTACCAACGTGTCTTGTGTGTAGTTCCACGGTGTTCCTGTTGCTTCTGCTAGCACTTCAACATCATACAGTGGCGTACACTGTCTTATCGTTCTGCTCTTGATGATTCCTTGTCTTGTGCTTATCAGATTCAGGTTGTTCACCGGGTCCTTTCCAACGAAGATTCCTTTTCTCCATGCTTCTCCCTTTTCCTTGACTTTTGGTACTGGCTTTGCCAACACTACGGTTCCCCATGGTGCTAATGTTCCTTTGTACTCTCTGTCGAATAGCACTTCAAAAAGGTGTTGATCCTTTCTTCACAACAAACCTATTCAGCAGGAATGCTGCATGTCTTGCTGCCCATGGATACAGCGTACTTTCCGAAGTAATCTTCACTTTCGCTTGCGATTCAACTCCATACACCAATGTCTTGGATAAGTTCCGAACTGTTTGAACCCATCTTTCAACTTGCAATCCTTGGTGTTCATCTGGTGCTACATCTTGTATCTCTGTATCAAGATTCTTCATCTTCCGTATTCCTTGCACCTTCTTTCTCAGCGAAATCATTGCTGGTTCTGTGTCAGTTCTCAGAATGACCTTAGAACTCAACAGCATAAGCACTCTGCAAACTTCTTCAACAACATATGCTGTCACTTCCTTTGTCGCTAGTGGAATGACGTGTACGAGCTTTGTTGCTTCATCAACCATCACCAGTCCGATTGTCAACGCATCTTTGTTGTCCTTTGTGTTCTCTTCATCTCGACTTCCAGTGAACTTGAAATCCATTGAAACTAACGATGCTTCATTCTTCCTCTCGGACACATCGAAATTGTCTTCTCTTGATCTTGTTGCTTGACAACTTTCACACCAATCAGCTTTTGGTAGGTGTGTCAGTTCGTGCTTCTTTCTTTCTTCTTCAGTTGGCATCTCTGGTCTCTTTTCTCCTTTTGGTTCTCTTGTGAACTCCAGTTCCAGTCCTTTGGAGATTTCAACCAACTCCTTCATCTTGTTTGCTGATATGGCTTGCTTCAACCGTTGCCATATTTGAGACTTGCTTCCAGTCTTCCCTATCTTCAGGAATTCACATGCTGTTCTCATCTCCTTGAGTGAACTCTCTGGATTGAGTTCGACTCCTGCCACAATCATCGCTTCTTCCATCTTCTCTCCTAGACTTGGCAGTTGCTCTTCAATTTTCTTCCACTCTTTCATATCTTCTTCTGCAGGCGGTTCACTCGGAAACAGGTTCTCCATTGCTTCAGCTGCTTCCTTTTCCACTTGTTCTATATTCTTCTTTGTATCACTTCCTTCTTTGTGAACCTTCATCTCCACGTCTGGTGTTTCCACTTCTTTCTGTTGTTCCTTCTTTTTATTCTTGAACCAAGAGCCGCACAAAACTTACACAAGTCTGAGCAACAGACGATGCAGGCTTCACTCACAATGCACACGCACACTCAACACTCTTTTCCGTCGGTAGCAAGGGAGCACTCCACGTTCTGTCGCAGCAGGTGCTGCGACACTTGCTTAATCATCTCAGTTCGAGATTTCAAGCACTAAGATTCGCCTTTAGCGAAGCCTAAGCCTACAGGGTCGGGACTTAGAGAGGGTGCACTGCCACGGCGGGCCACGGGTGCGCACACCTCTCCCTACAGGGACCTACAACAGACTTCCCAGGGCGGCGTGGGTGGGCAAGAAAATTTTCTCTCGCACCTGAGAGCCAATCTGCATATGTCAAGCGCCATTGGATCAAACAACATGTGTGACCCGAAGTTCTTGAAGTGCGGCACCATTCAAAAACATATTTTGAATTTTCAAGAAGTCAAGAATAAGACGCTATCTCGGGGACGAGACGGCGCGTTTATTCTTGAACCAAGAGCCGCACAAAACTTACACAAGTCTGAGCAACAGACGATGCAGGCTTCACTCACAATGCACACGCACACTCAACACTCTTTTCCGTCGGTAGCAAGGGAGCACTCCACGTTTTGTCGCAGCAGGTGCTGCGACACTTGCTTTATCATCTCAGTTCGAGATTTCAAGCACTTAGATTCGCCTTTAAAGAAGCCTAAGCCTACAGGGTCGGGACTTAGAGAGGGTGCACTGCCACGGCGGGCCACGGGTGTGCACACCTCTCCCTACAGGGACCTACAACAGACTTCCCTTATTAACCTCAAATTCGGCAAAAATCTTTTCCACTACCTCTTCGACATCAGTGCACTTGACAATCTTGCGACCGACTGCAACGTGATGACATTTCCTTCTTGAAGGTTCATCTGCAGGATTTGAGGGGCTTGGTACCCTCTGATACCACGCAGCAACGCCCGCACTTTCCTCATCCTTGAGAAGCACACGCAGCAGGGCCTTGATGACAGCAGCGCGGCCTGACCCAGAGATGCAAACATCGCGAGCACAATTGTTGTCTACAAAGAAAACAGTGGGCCGCCCTTTCAGGGCCGACAGCCATAGCCTCATCCCACAAATGAGAGCCAGAAGTTCGGCGGGAAAGATTATCGTCTTTTGGACTTGCGCACCAAGAAGATCCTGATGTCGGGCACACAAGGCGTGAGAGAAGGAACCGATAAGATCACCACGATGATTGAACAAGACTCCGCCAATACCGCACTTCCAGTCTGAGGCCGATGGCTCAAAGCAAGCATCGGTGAAAACAAACATCGGTTCCTGTCGCAGGACCTGCACCAATCTAGGAGTGGCCTCCTTGAGGATCCCACAGAATCCCTTAAGTGAATGCAAAAGATTTGCCGGCACATGTGGAGGCAGATCGCCATAGGCAAAATCAGTGAGGTGCTTGAGGCAAACCTTGGCCAACCTACCGAAGACCTGCCCGCAAGCAAACTGCATCCTGCCACGGAGCTTAAGCGCAGCACTTTTGGTCAGAGTATTGGCTTCCGTGATTGCGCGGATCGACGAACACAGCTCATTGGTACGGGACTCGGTGTTGCACAACTCAACACGGCCCGAGGGAAAACCAGTGAGGGACAAGCGAACGCCCAATGCCGTGACAAGCTCACTAAAGGGCTCGGCCTTGGACCCGTCCTTCGCAAAGGCCCAACCAAGAAGAGTGAAATAGATCTGGATTGCACTGTCGGTATTGCTCGCAAGGCAAGAATCAGAGAGAACGACAAAGTCGTCGTAATACAGTGACCAAGCTAGCTTTAGTGCCACCACTCCCAGCCACCAAAGCGCGTGCGAGATGCGTAGAAAACCATATACGGATTTGGTTGCACCAAAAGGTAAGGCTCGGCACCTGTATATGCGAGGCCTCTTCTCCTCACAATCATAATAGGCGACATACGACGCCCATGATGATGAGGGATGAATTGGGACTTGCCTATAGGCTGCTTGTAGGTCATAGGCACGACCAACGAACTTCCTTCCAGGAAAGGCCCGCATGGCCTGAAGGGTCATTGCACAAAGCACGTCTGCGGTATGCGGTTTCGGCGATTCATCAGCCCCAACAGACTCATTGACATGCGAAATTGAAAAATCATCGATGAGGCGCGTTTTTCCCGAAGCTTGTGGCAGACCAAAGCGTTTGCTTATGATGGCATGTTCAGGCAGGTCATCAGCCTCCAGGGGGCCTACCAGCCAACCTTTGCGCACTTCATCCTCCGTCTTTTGTTTCACAATCGCATCAATCTCCTTTCCTTGACTGGTGACCTTTGCAAGGACCTCCTGCTGAATGACCTTCGCCTGCGCTTTGAGTTCGTCCTCAGTCATAGAGGCATGCCTCTCTGCCGCGTTGAAGATCCCAGTACGTGGAGCATCCCCAGTCAAGCTGACCCCACTGACAAGCTCGTTGAAGGCATCTAAGTCTGGGTAACCATATTCTTGCAGAAGGCTCTTAAAGAGGAGAAGGCGTTTGGGGGAAAGTATCGGTAGAACCTCAGGGTGAAGGGAACTTTTAAATGCTTTCTCATCCTTCTCAAGGTCTTTTGCTCTGCGGGACCATTCTTTAAGCACCCTTAGCCTATGCGAGGCCAGACTTTTGGGGGTCATTTTTGAAGAGGCGGTGATCGCCTCTTGCAGCTCCTGCGGGAGGTTAGCTTCGAGCAAGGAGGGGTGGCCAGCAGCCACTGCACAGTCTACAAACTCGGAGGGCGAGAAAGGTATCCCCCACGCAAGTTCAAGCACCTTTCCAGAAACCTTGCCAGAACTTCCCTCATTATCCTTATCATCAAGCAAGTCGCTCCGGAGAAGCTGGGAGTTTTTGGGGATGGAAGACAGAGCACACGTGCACGAGGCAGGCACAGCCCAGTCGGACTCAAGGCGTTGCCTGAGAGCACATGGAGGCTGAAACAGGGAGGCCGGGCCTCGAACGACGACGACCGCACGATGTTCAGGTACCAAGGGTACAGTCTTGCTGGCTTTGGGCTGTATGCCCGTGGCGGCGCGCAGGGCCGCATAGTCCACAGGCGATGGGCGAGCACAGTCTCCAACCTGCAAGGCCAATGGGAAGGAGGGCTGCAATAGACTATTAGACTGATCAGCCGTCAAGAGGTTGTAGCCTTTCAAGGTATAGCACGAGATGACCACACGATCACCTTGCCAAGGTTCCGTAGAGTGCAAACTCGACGAAGCATCAAGCTGCACAGGGCCTTTGTCAAGGGCCAGCACTTTGCCGGGAGTGTTAAACCCAGCGATGCGACGGCAAATGGCCCCTCGAGGGCACTGCACCCAGATTCCCCCACCTGCGAAAGCAGAGAGGGCCAAGACATGACTGGCCACTGGCTCATTTTGCAAGTCACGGTGTGCTGGGGAGGCAACGTTGTCAAGTATGGCAAATGCGTTGTACGAGGCCGTAGGCAGAGCTTTAGCGATGAACACATTGATGGCAGCAACAGACATTGGGAATTCCCGACATGATTTTCGAAGACCCGAGATGCCATTGCCTTTGCGGTACATGCCAGCATAAAAGGCACCCTGAGGATGAGGGAGCTCATGAGATTTTGCAGTGTGGGGCGGTTCTCTAGGCAGCAGCCGTACAAGGGCAAGGATCGCATCACGAGAGATGACAGCTTGATTGAAAAGGCGAGCTGCAAAAGTTTCGGCATCACAAGTTGTAGACTCGAGCTCAACTTCGGCAGAAGGAGCTGACGACAAGGCCACACTAAGTTTATCATCATCGGAGTCGGAAACATGCACAACATCAGTGACACTGGGATTCATAGGGATTGTGGCTCGAGGAACACCTGAGCCTTCACAGCTTTCGGGCCCAGAGGGAGCCGAAGGCTGCACAAGCGGGTCATGGGAGGATCTGAAGTCGGATTCACCCTCCCCCACCCCGCCGATACTTCAATCCTTGTGCTGCACGATTGGGTGTGGCTGGAAGCACTTGCAACACAAATGCTTGCGTGGGCAGGTGGCTGCATCACATTTGCACTTGTCCCCCTGAAGGTTGTACGAGAAACACAGCTGATCCCCTTGCGGCGTACACGCAACCCCGCCCAGCTTGAGGATCTCCTTAGGCACTAAGCCCCAACCAGCCTGACTAGGGAAACCCTTCGTGGCCCTCTTACCCTTGCCTTTCCCTGGGCCTTTATTGTCTTCCTTCCCATCCTTGCCTGCACCTTTGAACTTCTTGCGAGGCTCCCATTTGGATCCAGTTCGCAGCGGCATCAGTCCGAAGGAAACTTCATAGCTCTCCAGAGCTTGCATAAGTTCTGAGTCCAGGGGGAAGGCTCCAGTGGCATCCTTTCGTGGCTTAACACCTCTCTCGATGAGCCTTGTCCAGACCAGCTTGTCGGCCTCAACAAGCTGTGCCACGGAGGTCCTTGCGTGGTTCGGTGGAGGCTCGCGATGGATATGCGAGAACAATTTCGAGAGGTACCTTGAATAAGCATCAAAGGAGACACTCTGGCTGAAGACGTAGGCGAGGCCTCGCCTAAGGAAGGCTTCCTGCACCTGAAGCGCCGAGTGCGAAGGCATAGTGAGCTCATCATCCTGATTCTTTACAACAAGGTGATTGGCATCCAACTCAAGCTGTCTAGGAGTCTTCTTATAATTCGTGACTTCAAAGGTCCTAGAGATGCAGCGGTCCGGGCTGATGTACTTAAGCTGGCAAGCACTCTCCTGGCTCGCGCATTCGTCCAAGAGGGCCCTTCCCGGCTCCGTTGGCCCCTCTATGAGAAGTCCAGGCAATTGCTTCCGCAATGAAGCTAAGCGTTGCTCTCGTTCAGCCTCCGGAACCTTCCGCGATGCTCCGTCGGGATCGCTAATCTGTTGTCGTAAATCAGCCAGCACTAAAGTTTGCGCTTCAAATATGAGGCGACGCAAGCAAGCTGAATCGGCACCCGATGCACGGGGGATCGTATCCTTGACGAATTGACTGAATGCCTCCTCTGGAATGACTTGCCCAGGCTGCCCGACGCTATATGCGAGCTGTCCCAGGGTCACGAACCCCTGGGACTTGAGACTCTTGAAGGCCGTCTCGGAGAACTTCACCTCAGCAGCGCGCTTATCCAGGTGGGCTTCGCTCTCGAGGAGGGACGTCATGACACACCGAACGAGCCGCACTACAGCAACACGAAGCCTAACACTGGAAAATTTGTCAAGTGCATACAACATGGCATGGACATTCCTTCACATGTGCAATTCCACGATGGAGCCATGTTGAGGCCATGCCTCTGACCCCTTGGTCTTGAGCCCTTGCTCTGTTCGTCACCATGTGACTCCGACCCTATCTTCCTTGACTCATGTCAGAGACTGCAGACTCGGCGCACACCGACGAAACACACCTACAGAAACGAGCACGCACAGCCCAAACAATTTCTCTCACAGCAGTGACCCTTGTCACAAGTTCATAGCGTGGCCTTTGCCACTGAGCTCAGGAACCCTTGTTCCTGCGGCACGTACTGCACACCGGCCCGGAGGGCTCGTCCTTATCAGCAAGAATGTACATGTGATTCCTCTTTCGGCCACACATCAACATATTGATACCATACGTCCAATGCCACACATGCGACCGCTTGTGCACGACCCACTCACCACCCTTGTCCGAAGGGATGAGTTTTTGGGACTCGACCTGAGGACGCCTCTTGGGCGCAGGAGGGCTGCCACTTGAGGAATCAAAGCTATCAGAATGACCACCACTGGACTCTTCCGAACTTGAAGACTCTGATTCACTGGCCTCCGACTCGGACTTGATCTCCACCGGGGGATTCAAGGGCTTCGACATTCTAGCGCTGGCAACGGTGGCGGGCGGCGATGGCGGGAATCGCCACATGTCAGCACGGCTTGCGTCCGGCCTAAACTCTTTGTCCCGCACCTGCCTCAAGATGCCTTCCAGTTGTCTAACAGCTGGAAGCCCGAGCTCAACGCTGTAAATGGCCTCAGAGCTCTCCACGGATTTTGCATGCCTGCCCAGAATGGCCCTACACTCACTAGACAAACCGGCCTTGCTCGACCAGGCAAGCATTGTACGCTTGAGGCTCTGGGATGCAATGCGTAATGCGCTGTCGTGACTCGGCACAACTAACTTCAAGAAGGCGGAAACTTCCTCGGATGTGATTCCTCGCCGGGCAAGCCTTCCCTCAACAAAATCGATAGGGGGCCTGAAGACAGGACCACCAATGTTTCCCTCAAGACTAAGGCCTATGTCCTCCATGGCACACCGCGCCGTCAAGAACCACTCTTGATCATCAATGCCACAAACTGGCATAATGATGGGCAACATTTGCGACAACCTTCGAGCAGCTCGCGCAGTTTTGTGTTGGCGCGTGTAGAAGATAACATATCCTTCAAGTCCTGAGTCAGAGACATCCACCTCAATGTAGGACACTTTTGCCAGGTCGCTCTGTCTGCAACGGGCATACAAGCAAATCAAGACATATGCGACAAAAGCCTTATCAAGCTTGGACACAAGACCGCTACGCAGCATGTGGTGCAGCTGCAGCACCTGTTGCACTAGTAACGGCGCCGACTGGCGCAGCGTGCCTCTTTCAGCAGACATCTGTTCTGACAGGCCCACGCATCGCCGAGACGGCGAGCCGCAGATTTTTGTGAGATCCATGACATGCCAAGCAAACCTCACTGCAGAGAGGAACGACGATCCTCGGGAGGCACTCGCACGACTCGTCTTGAGGAACTGCATATAGCCCCAGTAGGCTTCATCAGTGAACATCGAGTCGCTGCTACCACGCACCGTGTCACACCATCTAATGAACTGGAGCATGGACCCTGCCCTGGCAAGCACAGTATGCACTGACCGAGTGCCCATCATTGCCGAAATTTCCTCGTCCGACGGCCGAGGCAATTCGAAAACATCTGAATACCTCAAAGCAATGACATGCCACTTTGCGATACAGGTGTTCATAAGCTTAACCTGCTTCCTCTCGAAGTCGTCGTCGTCAAGCATTCTAATGGCCTGTTCGGCAGCATGGCCTGCCTTGAAGTCGAGGCTCGGCTGTATCGGCTTCACAGCACTTGCACTGCTACTTGCATCGGGTAGATACTTCGCAAACTCGGGAGGGGACAAGTCGGCGAGGCCTAAAGAAGGTTTCTTAAGCTCAGGCAGAGCCTCGGTCAGAGGCTCAAAAATTGTTTTCATTAAGGGGGTCTCCCAAGGCAACATCAAAGAAGGCGAAGCACTGGGTTGCGACAGCCTGCTGAAGGCATGCACAAAGGCAAGCCCCATGTTTGTAGTGCACGCGCCACTCTGGCCATCAGCTGTTAAGTCAGTGGAATCTTGATCTCTTGAAGAACCCAAAGCCGAAGCCCTGGAAAAACCAGAAGACCCAATCCCTGCACCCTCACAGCTCAAAGCACTTGTGGTCACACCATCGGACTCATCGTCCTCGCAGTCGGGAGGCACAGGACAATGGCCTGCCGGGTGGGCATAGTCATGCTCACCCACGAGCTCAACTTCGCTGTCGCCCCAGTCGGGCGAGTCGGGCAAATCACTTCTCATCAGGAGAAGCCGCTGCAAGAAATTGCCAAACACAACTCAGCTCTTTCCCTTGTTACCCTTGCAAGAATGGCAGGAAGGAAGCAACTGGCGCAAGTAAAAGCGTGAGGACTTGACGAACCTACAGCCACTGCTGGATCCAAGCAGGTCTATGCACAGTCTCGCACCTGCAGGGCGGCAACTTCCATCCGCCGTCTCCGACAGGAGACGGCTTGCACGAGCTCTAGCAGCAACGTCTGAGGGAGTCCTGTTCGAGACCTAAGCAACCTCGAGGCTCACAAGAAAATTTTCTCTCGCACCTGAGAGCCAATCTGCATATGTCAAGCGCCATTGGATCAAACAACATGTGTGACCCGAAGTTCTTGAAGTGCGGCACCATTCAAAAACATATTTTGAATTTTCAAGAAGTCAAGAATAAGACGCTATCTCGGGGACGAGACGGCGCGTTTCTTCTTAGGGACTGTTCTTACATATTCACCATACTCTTCAAGTCCCAGAGACTTTCTCTCCAAGATTGCGATGATCACTGAGTTCTCTTCAACTGCATCTATCACAATCTCTTCTCGGTCTTCCCACTTTTCAGCGCACTCCACAAACTCCAGTTCGCTCCATACGATGTTGTCACCATGGTACCTCGATACCAAAGTAGTTCTGAACTTGAACGCTTTCACATCGTCATGTGTGGGGTCATATGTTACGTACTTGTCATAATCGATCCTTGCTGGCTTCCCATCTGACATGAAAAACCATCCTTGATGATACTTCATCTTCTCGAAATCATCTTCCATCTGCTTGATCAATGTGAGCTTTCTCACTTGTGGTTCATCACTTTCAACTCTCACTTGAGCTCTGTAGATCTTGAGCCCATCCAACTTTCCACAACTTGCCGACTGCAAATAGTGGTTGTGTTACATCTCCGAACACAGCTGAATCTCTCACCTTTATCACTCTTCCATCTGTTCTTTGGAATTCGAATGTGATGTTTGCTCTTGTTTCAGTGGTTCTTATCCTGTTGCCTTGGGCATCTTGAATAACCATTCTCAAAGCTGGGAACTCAACTGTTCCTAAGTCTTCGCTATAGTAGCATAGCGGAAGTACATGACAATCCGCGCCGCTATCTAGCACGACTTCAACGAGTTCTGAATAGCTTGAGTTAACAGCTCTTACTCGATGCACTTCTGGCTCTTCTTCTCCGGAACCGTTAGCTCCAAAGAGTCTTTCTCTTTCTCTTGCATGCTTGGCATTTTCCTTGTCTACATGCAGATCTTCATACAACTTGTGATGAAGTTCATCATTCTCATAATCTTCTTCATCACTTGCATCAGCCATGCTTGACCATAGCACAACTGTGTTGACCTTTACTGCTCTTGCAGCATAGTCCAACACCATCTCTTCAAACATTCCTACAAGATCGACGTACTCTTCATCGTCTTCGAACACTTCTTCAATCACTGGCATAGGTGTTGTCACCAACCTACGCACTTGTTCGTTTCCTTTTGCTCCTTGAGGTGGCCTCGCTTGCGCCTGTGTAGAAGAACTTGGTTGCTCTTCATACCATTCTTCCTCGCCTGTCTCGTGGACATTGCGAACTTTTCCTTTTCCTCCTTTTCCTTTTCCCTTTGGTGCCGACCAACACTCCGAAGAGTAATGTCCGGTCTTACCACAATTGAAACATACAGGTCCATTGTGTCCACCTTCTCCTTTTCCTTTGTCACTTTCGTAGCCTTTTCCTTCGGCCTGCCTTATGCTCTTTCCTCCTTTCTTTCCGTATCCTTTTCCTTTTCCAAAACCTCTTCCTTTTCCTTTTCCTCGAGGCGGCGAAGAGTCCGCGGCCCGTGGGCCTCGTCCAGCGTGCAGCTAATTATCGTGGGTTTCCCACGATCTTCCACCCCGTTTGGAGTGGGCATCGCCCTCAGGCGGAAAAAGGAGGAGAGCGTTTTTTTGCCAGATGTGCTAAGGAGTGCAAGCACGTCCTGGGGAGTGTAACACGTCCCCGCCCTGAACTACGGCTCTACGGCAAAACTGACAGGGCTGCACATCGAGGAGTGCGAACACGTCCTCTTGCAGGGGTCAGGAGTGTAAACACGTCCTGAGAGGGAGATTGCTTCCCTCATACCTCAGCCCTCCTTTTTGAAAGAGTCGAGGTATTCCGAGACTGCAATCACGTGGGAAGCAGTCATGAGGTGCCCCTGCATGTGTTCCGGGGTGGGCACCCGGACACGGCATGCTATACACCAAAGCATGTCCGTGGTCACCACTGGAGGCGCGCTGTCCTGCCTCAGTGTGACCCCTTCGGCCGTGCTGGCGAACACCTTGGCTGTGTAGGCCGGCACCCTTAAGCAAAGGGGTTCATGGAGCGGCAGGGGCTCCGACTCCCTCGTGAGCCGGAGTGCTCCTAAGTTGAACCCGGTGCGCATATGCAGCCTTTCCAAGACATCCGCTGCCGTCGAATGTCCTGGCACAGGCAGGCGAATGACCTGCAGATGGTTGCCGGAGCGGCATTCCGCATCGAAACGCCAGACCCATTCCGCAGGAGGGAACGGATTGGGTGGCGGGTCCACCACACCACCTGCTGGGCTGGCAGCCTCCCTCCGCGGAGGGGTATCGGCATCGGGTGCCCGCTGAGTAACCCTGACAGGCGTAAACCACCACGGGAAAACAGACACAACACGAGAGCGACGCCGGGCACACCGCACCCCGGAGGGGAGGCCTCCCTCAACTAAAAGCGCCACGTGTCGTGGCGTCCGGCAGAGCCCCCATCAAAGCAACAGGTCCTAACCCGAAAGCAACCCTAACCGCCCACGCCCTTCAACAAAGCGCAGGGCCAACGCTTCCCCTCAACAAGGCGCAGGGACGACGCTGCCCCTCATCTTCCTAACAGGTGGCGCGGGGCCCACGTGCCTGCAGACGAATTCCCAAAGGGTCCAGGTATGTGTATGGGCAACATTCGGCCGTTTTCGTCCCACAGGCC
Source organism: Symbiodinium sp. CCMP2592 (assembly GCA_905221615.1). Taxonomy (NCBI): domain Eukaryota; class Dinophyceae; order Suessiales; family Symbiodiniaceae; genus Symbiodinium; species Symbiodinium sp. CCMP2592. The sequence goes on along the minus strand of CAJNDT010001882.1, from coordinate 23,529 downwards.
ATTTTGTGCCATATGGTCACATAGGGTTTAGTACTTTGAGCTAGGGGCCAGTTAAAGGGCCCAAAGACACAGTTTGTGTGTGTGATCGATCACTAACAAATTCACGTCAAACTACGATCACTCGATATATCACATCGAAAACAACGACAACGATCGTGTTTAACATATGACTTGTAAGGTGATTTAGCGAAAAACATGCTGTCCATATTCCGTACTGTTTTGTCTCGCTTGTACATAATATGTGTGTTTGCGATGTACATATATTTATACACGAAATTCTAGCAGTTGTGTATATATACTCATATATAGTCGATGAGCAACTGCTTCATGCCAGCCCTGTGCTCGTGTGGAGAGCTGATCTATCACTGCCGGTATCATGAGTTTTTGCGAATATACGCAAGAATTCCTGGATGTATATATAGATAGGTATACACGTTTAAACGTGACACCATACAAAAAAGAGATATACGCTAGATCGCATATATGTTATCATCATGATCCTATATATACCCAAAGGGTCCAATGTATGTGTATGGGGACACCTTTGCGTGAGTGTGGTTACTTGGCTATGTTGGGGGGTCCGAAATGTCCCTGGGGCAAAAATGCTATCTGAGGCAAATGTAGCTTCTGGGCAACTTTTGGGGTCGTAAAAAACAAAAAAACACAAAACTATGTTCCAGCAGGTATGTGCATGCGGGATCTGAATAAACCGAAAATAATACAAGAATCGATTTAGTGAGTGAAAGCGGTTCGGGGCCGAAAAAAACAAAACAACAACAAGGCCTGCACATCCGGATCCTCCGACGTGTTTAGAATCGAAGCGTGTGCTTATATATATGCATGTGGAATCCGGCCGGTTACCGCCGGCATGCACCGAGCATGCCCAGCATGTGCGTGAGCGTGATGCGATAGAGGGCCTTATTGACTATAATAATTGCGAGAGACATGTACATATATGGCCGCAGTAGCCGCCAGCATGCACGTACATGACAAGTACACACGTATTACAAGAATAACATATATATATGCAGGTACATGCGTGCATGCATGTGTGTGTATATACATATATACAATATATATATATATATATATATATATATATATATATACATATATATATATATATATATATGTATATTCACATGTACATGTAGCTGTAAAGCATATATATATATACATATATATATATATATATATATAGTAATAGTACACCTGCCCAGCAGCTCTGCCGATGACGGCTCGCTCGAATTCGAAAGCTTCCGCTAGGGCTTGGGTTGAGGAGTGTTGGGTTAGAGAAGTTTGCTAGTGGGTACCGGCTTTGGGTTTAAGGGCTTTGGCTTTAAAGATTTCGCCAGCTCGGAGAAGCTTGCTTCGAAGGGTGTTGGGTTTCGGTAGCTGGGAGAAGCTGGCTTGATTTGGTTTAGGGGGTACGGGTCTTTCGCATAGTATAAGATTATAAGCTTGCTTAAGTTCGTTTCCGGGCCCGGGGTTTAAGGCTTAGGGTATTGGGTTTAAGGGCTCGGAGAATGGAAGTTTGATTGTTTCCTGGCCGGGGTTTAAGGGTTCTTCTAGCGTCTAGCACAGGGTTTGGGGTCACTAAATATATACTATATTCATTTATAAATTAGGAAATCCCATAAACCCCGTGGTTAAAGGTTTCCCAGAAGCCGACTTATTATTCGGGGTTATGAGGGCTTAGGGTCTAGATCTGACGGCGACTTCGATCAATCATTTTCCGGCGCCCCGCTCTAGCGAGCATCTTCGGCTTCTTCCGCCTGCATCGCGAGCCTTGGCTGGGAAAGCCCTTAGCTATACCACGAATCGAATGGGGTACCGGCCGAATTAACCTTACACCCATTATTGTTGCGATCGGTAGAATACCCCCTGTAGTCGAGAAGCCAGATGTAGAACCGCTGCATAGCTGATTTTTCCATGGATTTTGGATGGGCCTTGTAGGCAATACCTCGTATGCCACTGCGACCAGACCTATATAGATCTAGCTTATATGAGTACAAAAGCATCGAAAACATCATACTAATCGACCGTGGCTCGGATAAACTTGCCGTTGAAATCTTCACTGCTGAATGTATGATAGTACCGCCAATTAATTCCTGAGCCGCCCAGCTATATTTCGGTTTAGGGTTTCGGGGTTTAGGGTTTAGGGGCCCGCCTGATCCTAGGCCTATCTATTACCCCATAACGTTAATAAACCAACTTATAATATCCAGCGGCCAAGCCACGTTCGCTCTCTGCGAACCACACCATCTCTTGGAGACCCTGGGCTGTTATGATCTTAATTTAATTAATAGCATATACATGTATCGTTTTTTTATAATAATACCCATATTTATGGGTATTATTATAAAAAACGAATATCCTAAACCCCATATATGCTTTCTGGGCACGTGAAGTTTGGGTCTCATGGGGCACAGCCCCAGCTGCATGGGATCGCTCAGAGCTGCTGCCGCGACCATAACATATCCAGCCAGTGCGGCGTCCTTGCTAGCTAGATAGATCGCTCATAAATATGATTTATCATATTTTCTATTCAGCACTCTTTAAACTTAATGTCGCTAATATTCATATTAGCGACATTATGTTTAAAGAGTGCTGAATAGAAAATAGCCTATACATAGTGCTGTATAGTAGACAGGCAGCTGCAGACCTCTTGATTCCATTGATTTGTTCATCATTCAAATACCTTGGCGACTGCTCGATGATGTTGAACAGCTCCGATTGGAAAAACCTCTGGGCCCGCCGGTGGAAATCTGAAAATATTAGATTCACCGTTGAACTTAAAGTATTAGTTATCGCATGAGTGTACTGAATCTAAAGCCGTGAGTCATACACTGTGCCAGCGGCCGAACGATATCATTGTCAGCGTCGTGCTGGTTTGCCAGCTGCACCGTAACATCAGCCATCCAGCTGCACAGCACCCGAGCCTCAGTACTATATAGCACTAGTTAATACTAGTACATGGGCCCCACCTATATATTATAGAAATTCTACTTATAACAGTACATATGAACATTGGGTCCAGGGACGTTGTAAGCCTTGGCGGCAAACTCCAGGTCACCATTCGTTTTGCGAATCATTCGCGGTAGAAAGCAGGGCTGCGAACACCTATGCGTCGACTCGAAGAACTGAAAATGAAATATTATATACATTAATAAAACACCAACCAAGAATACAAACTAGCTAAGTTAGATGGCATTGAGTATAAAACTTATACTACGAACACATATGGTATTGTCTAGCTATAGTAGTAACTAAGTACTACGAACCCTAAATCTGGACCCTAAATTGTTCGAGTAAATATAAAGCTAAATATCTCCGTCGCTCGCATCGAGCCTACCCGATCCAAGCCAAGGCACACTATCTTTCGCTCGGAGCACCACTGCCGGAAGCTTGCGAAGGCATTTCTGAGCTTCTCGGCCTCCCTTTGGCCGTCCCACACTTCCTTAATAAGAGAGATACATAAGGCCCGAAAATATGATCCGGGGTTAAATTCGTGGGGCTGATGAAGCTAGAATATGACAGTGAAATACTGATGTTTAAAGTCCAGGCACGAGCTTCATCGCGATTATAAAGCTAGCTGCCAAACCCCAGACCACAGGGCCCAAGTTGTAGGTGTGTAGGGCGCACCAGCGGATCATCTGATTGTTGAATCCCACGAGCTTGCAGATGTAGCCTGTGCATCCGAATTTATATCACCCTAAACCCTAAACCCTGGCCTCATACTACGATCACTCCTCCGAGATATACCTTTTTGAACCTAGTGTCTCTCGTTGCCAGGGGTCAAGCAATCATTCAAGAAGTTGTCCATGTCACGTCTCGGTTGGGAGTTTAAGGTCGAAGGCAGCTGCAGGAAACCATCAACGTTTTCGCAGAAACAATGATGGCACATCTTCTTGCAGTTGTATGATACCCGAAGGCCCAGCCATTCCTCGATTATGCCAGTAGCTCGTAACATGATTCGTACAGTAGCTGATTATATATCTCGAACGAGGGATCAGACAAAAACAAAAATTTCTGAACTCAATCTGTGTAGACCCGGTAGAACTTCCAATCGCCGCGGAGCTCGGTCACAGCTAGCTTCAACAGATCGCCGTTCGGCAGCTTGTACACAGGTTTGTCGCCGAGGGTTGGGCGACAGTCGTCATTGTTGACGGTGTAAACTCCTTTATCCAGAATCGGGGTTGACGGCAGCAGCCCACAGAAAGCAGCATTGCATGATGCCACGATCTCGGCTAAAGATCTAGGATCACATTAAACCCAACAAATAGAGAATCGAAGCCTAGCTAGTGCTAAGAGCGTAATAGTTAATTGAGAATGCATGGCTATATAGTTGGCCAAGACTCGGGCTGGGTCACTGCCTGCATGGTCGCATAGCCAGTGTTCAGCACCTAGCTAGCATCGTACTAGTTTAGCCAGAGAACATAATCGGTGCCCATTATCATTATCGAAAACTAGATGTAGAGCCCATTAATATCTATGTATATATAGATAGATAGATAGATAGCTTCTACTTCATATGCATATATATATATTATCTTTATTATTATTATCGAGTTTAACCCGGCTGACGTTCAAGCCACGGCACCTCCCGTAGCACACACAGCGGGTGGTGCACGAGCATGCTGTTTTTCCTTGGGTCTAAGACCCACCCAAGCGTGATAACACACAGTTTCTCTTGCTCGTTGAACTTCGTGTCGTCGCCATACAGAAATGCAGGAATGTGGTCCGGGCTTGCTTCGTGTTCTGAACCCCAACTGCAATGGCTACGTACGTGTGACCAATACTCACGAGTATCCATCTTCGGCAACAAGTCCTCGTCGGCCAAATATTTCAGGAGGTCGTGCGGCAGCACGATCGGAAGTTGCCTCAAAGGGGTATTCAAAAATTTCAACCTCGATACGGGAAGTTGTGTCCGATCGATACCATATGTGGGGCCTTTCAACAATCGTCTTGTCCGAGGCAGACTTGTACAGGGGCACTTTCACATAGCTGATTTTCACCTTGCCGCATTTCACGTACTAGTTAACATTCGGATTCGTACTAGCTACAGATCAAAGAACCAATAAACTAAACAATGGGCTCTAAATCTAGCTTCCGATAATTTTAAATAGCCCGGGCACCGACGATGTTGTTCTATTGAGGCTGCGGACCATGTCTCTCTCTATGTTGGATACGTACTCGCCTTCTTTGCCAGCTTTTCTGAACTTCGCAGCTGGTCCAGCCAGATCCACCCCATGGCGTTTCATTTCCTCGGATTTCACATGTATTGTTATTTCGAGAATGCTACAGACAACATATTACTAATTCAAAGAAGTTTTACAGTGCACTTGTTTTCCAGGGTTGCATATATGGGGTGGGTTGAAGATATCGACCTAGAGTACAGTACATAGAGCTCGCTCGTTCATGATGTACTGTTTTGGAGTATTGTTAGACCTAGTATCTGCTAGGATCCGGAGGATATATTGTATAAGATCCCTTATTAGCTTGAAGATCAAAGTGTGAACCTGCACTAGTTACTATATGCTACAGGCCCGTAAATAATAACCCGACCTACAACCGGAGTCAAACCCTGCCCCTAAACCCCTAAACCCTATAAGCCTTAAACCGGAACCTGAAGCCGGCTTAAACCCCTCAAACCTTAAACCCTTATAAGCCCTAAACCCTTAAACCCTCAACCCCTAAACAACCCCCCCCCCCCCCTTGCGTTCATGCTGCCTTTCCGGTAGCCTCAAAGTATTCGCGAGCAGCTGTGAAGCTGAGGTCCTGGGCCAAGGGTTCGAAACGACATCGACTACATAAAGGACTGCCATATGCATGCCTTCGAACCCGAGACCCCGACTCCTTTTCCAACATTGGATATGATGTGTCGTGAGAGCGGGCCCATTTCTTCTTCGCCTGCGTGGGGTTAGCCATCGATAGGCATACAAGTATATTGTGCGGAGGTTTGTAGCGGCATTTGTCTTTAACGTCGATGTCACACCCGAGCAGCGTACTGTAGCGTAACAGCTGGGCCCTAGCGGATGTTCGATGCTCCCTAGCGAAGCGGATTTCTTGAAAAAGCCTGCGTAACTACCCAGGTTCGCCCGGGCAGTAAGGCGTATCGAATGCTGGGTTCTTACACACACATGCGGTGCTTGAATGCTACATGTGTGCCACTGTCCCCACAGCACAGCAGCCACACATCTTCACTGATCGGACGGCAGGATCAATGCTGTAAAGCAATTGCAAGCATATGAATCTGGCCTATGCTAGCTTCTCGAGGTTTGATTTGATACCCTTTCGGCGGTGTCATCAGCGAAGCTCGCATCACACTAGAACACCAGCCTAAGTGCGAAGAGAACCGTGCACTCTAGAGCTTGAGAGCTCCGGCCAGGCACTTGACATGCTCGCATGCTAGCACTTCTCTGCGTACTCACTTGCACATATCGGCCACTTAAGCCTAGGCAGTATTGCTTAATTAACTATAGCTAGCAGCTAGCAGTACACTAGAGCACCCGGCTTCGGCTTCGGAAAACGTTGGCGGCATCACTTCTTGCGGCCACCCTTGCCAGCACCACCCTTGGGCTTCGCATTCTTCTTCGGGGCCGCTTTCGGCACAGCCTGAAACATGTCGATTGAAGCATATGTGCATGCATGTACATGTAACGAGCAGTACTTTACCTGAACATGCAGCCTAGCGGCAATAAGCTTCTTGATCGTGTTGGCTGCCGTACTGTATTGCTGAAGAGCTTCATTCAACTCGCCCATCTTGGAGCGGAGAACATCGTCGTTGGAGCCCTCATCCAAAGCCTGCTGCAGCCCCTCCCTAGCCTGCTCGATCGCCTTGCAGTGCAGGACCAAATCGTCCAGATGGGCCTTCTGGACTGGAGCAGACCTCTGCTGCAGTAGATATTAGTATATATGGTTGTAACTATCTGATTAATTAATTTCAAATAAACAAATATTAGGAAAAGCGAATATATTTAGATAAATTATGTATATTTACATATTTATAGATACTAGTAGTACCATGTGTACTAGTAAGACATTTGTTCCGGTACCGTATCGTAGCATGTAATAATGCAGCATAGTCGTGTAATGCGACGTCGTCGTCGTAGTAGTGCTAGTACGTATTAATTAAATTAGTACCTATATAGGTAGGGGTACTAGCGAGTTGGCAGGGTTGGGTCTATGGGTTTATAATAAGCATACGTTATCGGCTTGTGCATCAAAGTTGCACCCCACTCTTGGCGCTCAAAGACACCTGAAGGTCCGAGAGGTCCTTGAGTTTGTTCTTGCTCTGCTTCATCCTGCGGATCGCATCCTTGGCAGTCTGGGTCTGCTCCACCGGCGTATCTTCAAGCTCCACGAGCTGACCAGCTCCTTCCGTCGGCAGGGGATTCGTGGCGGGCTCCGGAAAAATATTCGCATTGTTGGCAGTCTCTGCCGTGACCAACGGAACCGCCGACCTGAATTTTGAGATTAGATATTATAGTACGTATATAGGACATCAGACGTCGCGACTAAAATGATGTACCGCTATCAATCCAGGGCACAAAGCATCCCTCGTCTGCTCGGCATCCAAGTCGACCGAAGCCTCCACAGATGTTCTCTGCTCCGACTTGTTGGTCTTCACGATCGTAGCCTTCGAGAAGGTCCTGATGAGCTGCCGTTCCTCCCACGAACAGCAGTACATGTAGTAGTAGTAGTAGTAGTATACTAGCAGTAGTAGTAGTAGTATAGTAGTCGTCGTCGTCGTAGTAGTAGTAGTAGTACTAGTACGTAGTAGCAGCTAGCAGGTAGTCGTATTAGTACGATCGTCTCGTGTAGTATTATACTCCTTTGTCGTAGTATATGTATATATATCGTAGCTAGTATAGGTACCGGTAGTATATAGTAGAGCAGTAAGTGTAATAAGGTATGTAGTATAGCACGGTACATATATATATATATATAAAAATGTTAATGTAGCATTATATATATATGTGTATATTGTAGCCATAGCAGTCGTTGTATAGTAGTAGTATACGTAGTAGTGCATGAATAGTGTACGTAGTAGTAGAAGTAGTAGTAGTAGTAGTAGTAGTAGTAGTAGTAGTAGTAGTAGTAGTATAAGTAGTATAAGTAGTAGTCGTAGTAGTAGTAGTAGTAGTAGTAGTAGTAGTAGTAGTAGTAGTAGTAGTAGTAATAGAAGTAGTAGTACCAGTAGTAGTAGTAGTAGTAGTAGTAGTAGTAGTAGTAGTAGTAGTAGTAGTAGTAGTAGTAGTCGTAGCAGTCTTAGTAGTAGTAGTAGTAGTAGTAGTAGCAATAGTAGTATAGTAGTAGTAGTAGTCGTCGTCGTAGTCGTAGTAGTCGTAGTAGTCGTGATATAGTCGTAGTATACGTAGTATAAGTAGTTTAGCTAGTAGTAGTCGTAGTAGCGTAGTAGTAGTAGTAGTAGTATTAGTAGTAGTACTAGTAGTACTAGTAGTACTAGCTAGTAGTACTAGTAGTACTAGTAGTATAATTATATAAGTATATTACACTACTAGTATTCGTAGTAGTAGTAGTAGTAGTAGTAGAAGAAGTAGTAGAAGTAGTAGGATAAAAAGTAGTGGTGCTAGTACGTATTATACTACTAGTACTACGTACTACGTGGTATCTGGTCGTAGATGTCGTAGTGTATAGTAGTAGTACTATATAATAGTTTTAGAACGTTTGCTAGTAAACCACATTTAATATGGCTTATACTGCGTAGCATCGTCGTAGTAGTAGTCTCTCATGCCCGTCCTCGTCGCCTGGCCAATCAGGGTGATCCATAATGTAGGGCGGCTCCCCGGGTTTGAGCATTCGTTGCTGGATTCGCTTCCTGGCACGAAGTGCCTCTGCGTCCCGTTTGCCCATTTGCCCTTTCAGATCTCGAAAGCTGATGTACTCTTCGCTTGCACTGATCTCTTCCGATCTCGAGGCCACCTGGGTTGTCACCAATCGCGAAGTCAGCCAATTCCCCGAGCATTCGATATACTCCGAGAAGAGAGTCTGGAGTATCTGTGGATCTTAGTTGCGAGTCCGGTCAGTCATCATAATGGCACCAAAACATCATGCCACAGACTGTTTATATTAGGATCCCAGGCACTCTTGTCCTTGGTCTTGACCATTTCCTTGATGTCATCCGGGCAGCTCTTGCCTGCAGCGGGTAATGCGGCACGAGAATAGTATAGTCCTAGCTAGCATATATATATATATAAGTTAATACTATAATAAGTGCTGGCTATCTCGTGCTAGTGCTAGCACTGGCGTACTAACTGTTCTATAGCAGATCTCGAACAGTACGAGTATAGCAAAAATTCTATAATAGTCCTATAGCAGCAGCGGTCGTGCCATATAGTGGTCGTCGGGTCGTAATAGTAGGCGTAGTAAATAGTATCGTGATATGGTAGGTATAGTAGTGGTAGAGTACAGCAGTGTTTACAATATTGATCGTGCAGTACTCGCAGTAGTACAGCTGTACGAGCGTACTGCTGGCAGAAGCAGGAGGAGCAAAAGCAGGAGCAGCAGTAGCGTAGTAGTAGTAGTAGTAGTAGTAGTAGTAGTAGTAGTAGTATAGTAGTAGTAGTAGTAGTAGTAGTAGTAGTAGTAGCAGTAGTAGTAGTAGTAGTAGTAGTAGTAGTACTAGTAGTAGTAGTAGTAGCAGTAGTAGTAGTAGTAGCCGTATAGTAGCCGTAGTAGTAGTAGTAGCGTAGTAGTAGTAATAATAGTAGTATCAGTAGTAGTAATAAAGCAGTAGTCGTCGTAGTCGTAGTAGTAGTAGTAGTAGTTGTAGTAGTAGTAGTAAGTAGTATACAAGTAGAGTTAGAGAAGTATAGTAGTTGTACTAGGATATATACATACAGAATACGTAGCGTGTATATATATATATATACATATACACATACCATATATATATTATATACATATACAACGACTAGCTATATGCATCTGTGATGACCTACACACATGTTTGAGGCATATATGTAAGCTTACATGCGGCTAGGCTAGGGGTTCCGAGGTTGTTCAGATCAATTTCTTCATTAATATATTATTATAGGGAATTTGGGAGCATGGGCGGGTGTAAACGTCTACAGGGGTGAGAGTGGAGTTTGATTCTGGGCTCTTGGTACGGGCTGTTTTAAGCTTGCTGGAATTGCTGGTTCAATCCTTGCGGCACATTTTGGGTTCATTGCTCGGTAGTTTTAGACGGGCTGATACCGATTGTATGCATTGTATGCATCACGACAAACGAACTATGGGTCTAAAGTGTCGTCCTCCTACATTTTACAGGTGTTTAGCGGTTTTAGGGGTGTAGGGATATTGGGATTCTAGAACTATGGCTTAAGGGCTGTTGGCCGGTTTAGAGAGATCTTTGGGCGTGTGGGACTTAGGGTCGAGGGATGAGGATTTAAGTAGCTAGGGGCACTATAAGAGGGCACAGCAAATTGATCCAAGGTGCTCCTCAGCGACCTCGAGAATCTCATGTAGAGGTTCCGAGCCATGCGTTTGTCACGAGCTTCATCTGATTCCCCTGCCTTTCGGCCGTCCTGCAACAATGTTAATATATAGACGAGTAAGACGTAAGATATATATATATATATATATATATATATATATATATATATATTTCAATTTTTAATATGCCAGCTAGCATATCCTGTAATTAATGCGAACAACACGGATCGTGACTTTTGATGATCGGTCCTCCATTTCGATTCCGAAGTTGTTCAAGGCTTTGCTGTCGGCTTGATACACTGCCCCCTTAAGCTGCTTGCCAGCGGAAGCCGGAGCATCGGTAGTCGTGGTCGTGGAGCCTTCGGCAGCCGAGCTGGTAGCCGTTCCTGGTGTATCCGTTGCAGCTTCAGGGGTAGCGGTAGCCGTTCGTGGTGTATCCGTTGCAGCTTCAGGGGTAGCGGTAGCCGTTCGTGGGGTATCCGTTGCAGCTGCAGGGGTAGCGGTAGCCGTTCCTGGTGTATGCGTTGCAGCCGTCCCTGCGGTAGCCGTTGCTGCCGTATCCGTTCCAGTAGCCGTCGTCCCTGAAGCCGTTCCTCCGGCAGCCGCCTGCACAGGCATGCGGCTACGACCTATCAGATCGACCCTTGGCGCTATAAGTCCGATTGTGATCTTGGGTGCCCTTGATTAAGGAAAACCAAGCGACACATTTCTTGTGTGCATAAGACCCTGTACATATACATAATATATATATATATATATATATATATATATATTATGTATATGTACAGGGTCTTATGCACACAAAAAATGTGTCGATATATATATATATATATATATATATATATATGTATATTTACATATACCCCCCCCATAGATTAAAACATCCTAGCTCACGGAATAGTTAAACAAAACCCTCGAATAGTGATGTTAAGGGGTCGGTGTAGGCTTTAGGATCCGGGGTGATAGGTGTAGCTAGTTCTAGAATTCTAGAACCATAAATCTGAATCTTGCTAGTATACTTCAGAACACATTCGGCCGGGGTCCTTCGACTGCAACATGGCCATAGACTCCATGTTCTCTCGCATGATCATCTCCAGGTCGATAACGACCCAAAGCCGCAAGATCTCCACAATGGAGTCGTGCATGGCCATCGAAGCATCACAGGCTTTCTTCTGCACATGTTCCTTCATATCTTTCACCTTTGTTTCGTACCAATCATCACAGTGGTACCAGCTGCCTCTGCCAAGCTTCGCTTTCATTTCCTCCACTTGGGTTGCCGCCATAGAAATCATGCTCGTAGTTTTCTTGTCCAGGTCCACCAGATCCGTGATGATCGCCCAGGCTTCATTGATCTTGTCCACAACAGGCTGAACGGAGTACGGGTTGACCCCAGCACAAGCTGTGAACTTGGCACAAAGCAGGTCGCTCGAAACCCTACCTGTAGCGTCGCGGCCGAAGAACTCCAAGAGAAACCGTATCAGCTTCGTGCTCCCAGGAACAAGAAGCTCTGCATCCTCGCTGCTTGCTGGCCACACACTGCCGTCGAGGCACATGTCGTAGTAGCGGTGGATAACCGCATCGTGCAGGGAAAGCTTGATCTCTTCTTCATCCTCCAGAATCTCCCCTAGGGCCTGCTCCAAGCCACCACTGCTAGCGTGCCCCAGCGACACCGTCGTCATCGTGTCGACGTGTCTGAAGCCTGAAACACATCGGCGTATATGCACGAACTAGCCGGAACATTTAAGCTGTTCATCCATATAATTACAATATAATATACAAGTACATTATTAAATGAAGCTGAGAGTCTGCCTGCATCCGAACTCGACGAAGCACCGCCAGTACCCATCTCATCCTGTGGATTTTGGGCCAGGGATCAGGGGCTCGGGTTTAAGTAATCATCATATCAGGGTGTTATTTCGGGGTATATAGGCACTGTATATTTAGGGGAGTTAGTTTGGGAGTTGTGGTTTTACGGGTTCAAGCCGTTGCTTAATTAACCTAGCTTTCTGCCTGTGCATTGATACGTACACATGTATCGTTCCGGGCTGCTTGGAAACAAGTACAGGCTACAGGTTGAGGCCTTAAGGTTAAGGGACTCGGGCGTCCGATGGCTTTTAACCAGACCTGTCGCTGTGCTAGGTGCTTACATTAAAGCTTATAGTTAAGGGCTCAGGGTCTGGGGCTGAAGTTAATTCGGGTGTTCTATCAATATGAAGTTCTTAGAGAAGGCGTCCTCCCCAAGCAATTCGAGCTTCTTGGGTGTCACCTGCTTGGGCTTCTTGCAGGGCGGAGAGCGAATGGGGGTGCTCTTGGGAGTTGCTTTCGTAGCCGGGATCTTTGCAGGGGATGGCATAGGCTGCTGCGATGCTGTCGTCTGCTGCGATGCTTTTGCCATCTCTGCTGTGGAGAGCACACCATCCTGCAATGTTGTTTGCAGCTGCTGCTGCGATGCTGTCGTCATCTGTTGGGATGCTGTTGCCATCATTTCTGGGGAGACCACAGGCTGCTGCAAGGTTGTTTCCATCGGCACAGGCTGCTGCAAGGTTGTTTCCATCGGCACAGGCTGCTGCGAGGTTGTTTCCATCGGCACAGGCTGCTGCGAGGTTGTTTCCATGGGCACCGGCTGCTGCGAGGTTGTGTACGTGGGCACAGGCTGCTGCGAGGTTGTTTCCACGGGCACAGGCTGCTGCGGGGTTGTTTCCATGGGCGGCTGCTGCGACATGGGCACAGGCTGCTGCTGCGTGGCAGTTGGGGGCACAGGCTGCTGCGGGGTTGTTTCCAGTGGCACCGGCTGCTGCGAGGTTGTTTCCAGGGGCACAGGCTGCTGCGAGGTTGTTTCCATGGGCACAGGCTGCTGCGGGGTTGTTTCCATGGGCGGCTGCTGCGACATGGGCACAGGCTGCTGCTGCGTGGCAGTTGGGGGCACAGGCTGCTGCGGGGTTGTTTTTAAGGGCACAGGCTGCTGCGTGGCAGCTGGGGGCACAGGCTGCTGCAAGGTTGTTTCCATCGGCACAGGCTGCTGCGAGGTTGTTTCCATGGGCACCGGCTGCTGCGGGGTTGTTTTCAAGGGCACAGGCTGCTGCGTGGCAGTTGGTGATGGTGGCACAGGCTGCTGCGTGGCAGTTGTTGCCGGTGGCACAGGCTGCTGCGGGGTTGTTTCCAGGGGCACAGGCTGCTGCGTGGCAGTTGGGGGCACAGGCTGCTGCGAGGTTGTTTCCATGGGCACCGGCTGCTGCGAGGTTGTTTCCATGGGCACCGGCTGCTGTGGTGTTACCAGGGGCACAGGCTGCTGCGTGACGGTTGGAGGCACAGGCTGCTGCGGCTTCGTTGTTTCCATCGGCACGGGCTGCTGCGATGCTGTTGCTATCTGTTGCGATGCTGCTGCCATCTCCTGCTGCGACGTTAACATAGTTGTTGCCATCCGCACGTCTCCATCTGCATCCGTCTGAGTGTCCTGCTGCGTAGCCACTTCGGACACAGGCTGGGCCATCTGCGGCTGCTTTGGCTGCACTTCCAGCTTCACTCTTGACGTCGACTTCAGAGCGGCAGGGCTGGGTGTGCCTAAGTCTAAACGATTCGGTCGTTACACACGGCACCTAGGGGAGGTTTTCCAGATCTAGAGCTGGGTATTGTGTGTTCTGTGAAATAATAAGTAATACATACTGGTATTAATGTATACATTATACATATACATATAACATCCTATGGTTTTTGTCAGTTGGTATAAGCTATCTAAATATACCTGTACAGGTATATTTAGATAGTTTATACCAACTGACAAAAACCATAGGATGTTATATGTATATGTATATAAACTAGACATAAACCCGAAACTGGCAACCTTAGTATACATATACATATATATATATATGCATCATCAGGAGGCCCTGATTAAATGATAATGCTGAAACCTTCAGCCGGGGAGCCGGGCTTGGCAATGGTAGCAGGAGTTGCCGGGGGTGCAGACTTGAAGGAAGCAAGATTCTTCAGAGTCAAAGGCTTCGAAGGGTTGGCAGCGATGCTCTTCGGATTTCCTGATTATTGTAAAGACTACAGTAAAGAGAATAGGTTGTACTAAGAAAAGGTATGCACACGAACTTCAAGACAGTGCGGTCAAGAGGCCAGGTTTGGCAACAGTGCCTATAGGCATAGGGATTCTAGGATCTAGAGCTACAGTCATCGATATCTTAAGGAAAGCTTCAAAAAACAATTCGTGAGTCACCTTAGACCACAGCCGAGGGGCTTGGCTTTCCACCACTGGCCGGCTTCTGAACGGTGCCTCGGGATGCGATATTAAAACCTATGGGTAGTTTTGGCATGTTGGATTAAGGAACTAAATTAGACAAAGGGCTAGACCAATTGGTGGCCATAGGAAACTGTCCAGCTTCTACTTTGGCAGCAATCAAGGGAGGCGGACTGGAAGTCGTAGGCTTTTTGGCCATGGGAGCACCTGCCGCCTTGCTCTTGCCGGGTGTGGGCAGGATATTGCCAGATTCGCCTGTTCCGGCCATTCCTGTGTCAAGTCGGGTCAGCATTGAAGTAGTGTACACGTTGGGCTGCTACGATATCATGATATCATATCAGTACAAGATACCCGGAGCGTCCTCCATAAGCACGAAGTGCTTTCGCGACTTCGGATTCAACAGTAGAATCCTTTGCCATCGTCCTCGGAGATCGTGTTCAGGGTGTTGTGTTCGTGGTTCAGGGGTCGTTGGGTTTAGAGGATTTAGCAGCCGTAAGACAGGCGGTTTGATTATCTAGGTTTCAGGTTTCGAACTCGGCTTCCTTGCATCGATCTAATATAGTTGATGTATTTCGTGCTTCAGGGTTGCAACAATACTGCACCTGCACCTGGGGTTCTGCCGGGTCTTTTAAAAAGATCCTCGCCTCCAATCCCTAATCCCTGGATCGTCGTCCCAACCTAGCTAAATCCCCCAAGCCCAGCCAATCACGCCCAATCACGCCCAATCACGCCCTAGGGCCCGGGATCACGGCTTATAGTTGCCCAAGGACAACTCTGCGGATGGTTATGGTTGCAATATAGACACTTTATGGCGAGGCCCAGCACCCCAATCACGGCCAATCACGCCCAATCACGCCTGCTAGGTGCCTGTAGAATCCACAGAAATGACCCCACCCGGGATCCGGACCCGGTCAAGAATTCTACCCCAAAACCCGATCAGCGTCCCAGGCATGCTCCAGCCAAGCAACCAACTGTGCGTGGACGTCGGTGTTACCTGAGGCCAGTCGCTCATAATTAACGGGCGTAAACCGCAACCCTAAAACCCTAGACCATCAAGCCTATATTAATTTATAATCGAGTCCCCGACCTTTTGCGTATTTTAGCTTGATCATCATGTACGTGTGCACATATATATATGTATATATAACATATATATATATATATATGTATAAATATAAGCATATACCAGGCCGTAAGTAATGTTTGGGTCGTCTTCCTACATGTACATATATATATATATATATCAATATATATATATATATATATATATATATATATATATATATATATATATATATATATATATATATATATATATATATACATATACGTACCATTACCTAGCACGAGAAAGCTGACTAGCAGCTATAGCATGTGGTGGCGTATATCCATGTCACACATGCCCAATATTTCAACAGTGCAAGCTACTTATTATTATTATTATTATTATTATTATTATTATTATTATTACTATATATTATGAAGTTATACTATCAAGCTGGAACCTTCCTCCATAATATGTAGCATGATAATATATATACATATTTATAAAAGAAAGTATATACTATATAGATGTATATATACATATATATTGCTAGAGGATCTGGATACGATCTAGATGCTTTGCATTGAGATTCGGCGTACAGGGCTGCGGGTGTACGTGTTCATCTCAGGGGTCATTCGAAATTAAAGGATATAATCGTGACTTCCGGAACCTGCCCTGGACCAATTGCTTAGGGTTTAGGGTTCGGGGTTTGTGTAATATTTTCGAATCGTCGAAATCAGTTGCAGTACCGGTGAGCATAACCTGCTGGTACCTGAGTTTCGGAATACCCTAAACCCTTCAGCCCTCAACCCGTTTATAAGCCCTTTTCTTGCGTCTGGCCATTGGCCATCGAGACACGGACCTTGTCAAGTCCTATATACCGGACCGTACGATGTCGCGATGTACTAGCTCGGTCACGGACAATTACAGAGCCTTCAACACGGCCCGGTTTCGCACGATCGGTGGCAGTCGGTACCATGGACCCCGGACCCGACGGAGGTCATGAGCAAACCAAGATGGGAACACAGGTTCTACTGGTTTACAGATCGAAGCCAATGATCAGGAGACAATGTGGCAGAAGTCGATGCGACGATATGCCGACTTCCAACTATCTCTTGGGCACATCACTTGAGCCGTAACCCTAAATCCCAAAAACACAACCCCCCCATTCCCCCAAACCCTAAACTCAAAAACCCCAAGACCCCAAAAACACTCAACTCCCAAATCCCTGAACCCCTATATAATATATCCCGAAACCACTTTATTCACCGAACCCAGAAGCCCAAAAAACACTGAACCCCTAATATTTCCCGTGAACCTAAGCTCGTAAACCCGTAATAAATCCTAGACCCCCATAACCTCAGACCCCTACATCCCTAAAACCTCGCTCAGGCTTCTCCGAGTGTGACTGCTGAAATCCCTAGAACCTCAGATAAACCCTAATTATATCAGAAGTTTGGAACCGGGGTTAAGGTTTTAAGGGTTTATTCCGGGATTATGCCACCAAGGATCTCCGGTCCGTAGCTGCTTCCACTTCGAGCTTTCGGTTTTGGGGGTTAGGGGTTTGGGGTTTAAGGGCTCAGGGGTTTCATGGTTTAGGGTTTAGGGCTTCAGTTTTTGGGGGTTTGGGGTTTTGGGCCTTATAAAATATAGGGTTGATTAGTGGTATAGGGGGTTAGGGCCGGGTTATATATTATGTGTTTTGGTTTAAGGCTTTGGGTTTAAGGCTTTGGGGTTTAAGAGCTTGGGCTTTAAATAGGCCGAATCGAAGCTTATATGGCCCTAGGCTATTTGGACGTCATTATCGACCATCTCGGAAAAGAATTCCTTACTTGCGTGAAGCCCCTACCCATAGATGTCTGCAGGTTTAGACCTTATAATTATCTATAGATATATATATATATATAATCTCAAAGGTTGATCATAATTAATGTTGTAATTTGCCTTGCCCGAGGCCGACCCACATGCTTACGTAACATGGTCTTAGACGTTGGCAGTGGCAGTGTAGTGCAGTGGCAGTCGTAGTGCTACAGTGATTAATATGATACTCCAATGCAAGGTAGTGGTAGAGGTACTGGTATTATATTATGTGCAGGATAGTGGTAGTGCTGCTGGTGTTTAAGTCAGTAGCATTGTACATTCCAGGGACGAGTAGGATCGTAGTAGCAGCAGCAATAAAGTATACGTAGTAGCAGTAGCAGCAGCAGTAGTTAACAGTACGTAGCAGTAGGAGTATTAGTACTAGCCGTGCGAGTATATATATACACAACTATAGTACTATATAAGGTATGTCTTGCAAATGTAAACCAACACAGACACCAGACCTACTCCTGGCAACCTTACATCCCTAACTGCAGCGGCCTACCATGGCCCTAACCCGAAATCGATATGTCCTGTCCCTTATATTTAAATTAACTCTAGCAAGCCACCGCAGCCCGGGTCGGCAGCTGCTGGTAGAGCGAATTGAATGAAATGCCTGCCCGGATTCGTGGACTTGGGTTGCGACTTCGAACGACTAGCTAAAGAATATCCTACGGGGTCCGTACCACAAAACCGAGTGCAAAGCTAAAGGCATATCAGCTGGAATGGATATCTGCGTGCTGGCCTTCGCAAATCAAAGCAGCCACGAGGTGCGTGGGCTGCAAATTGAGCAAAATGCCCTGCATGAGGTGGTCGGCTCCGGTTTGGGTACTTTGGGGCGTAATTGGTGCTTAGAGGCTTCAGACTCGACCCCGGCCCTTAATTGATGATCGATAGTTTTCTCGAGTCCTCGCTAGGGCCTACCGGTGTAGGATCGGGATCAAGCAGGCACGGGAGACTGTACTGCACGGCCCTTGCTTGAAGCTGCCCCTGACTGTAGTATGATACACGTATACTCAATAGTTAAGATTTGGACAATATCCCAGAACCCAGATATTAAGGCTAGACATTTAATTAAATAACTATATATGTGTGCATATACAAATATGTACATATATATATGTACTAGTACACCGTATACTAGTGGTGCCTCGAGCTCACATCCCCACCGCCTCCTCCCTCGAGGCTGATTTTATTATGCGATTCGAACATCTGCTTCTGAATCTTTTTCGCCCGGCTGCTGGAGACCAATGCCGCGAAGCAGCAAGTCACTTTTAAACTAGGCCTAGACCTCGATTATATACACCCAGTACTGCAGGTATGGTATGAGCTGCGGCTAAATCCTAGCCAGTCGGTCGCCGGGCACACACTGCATCTCAGGATATTGAAACGAGCCGGCTTGCAGCGGCTCTAGCTAAACTGTGTATGTAAGCATACACCGTGAGAAAAAGTGGCCCAGTGCAAAGCTCAATAGCATGCTAATGTCCTGCTAGTCTTATATACTGATCACCTTGACGGCCCTTGGAGTCTTGACCTTTTAGAAGCGAAGTTCACCACAAGGGCTTATGGTGCAGTTAAGGGTTTGGGTTATTCAATGGCCGGCTTGACACTGAGCTCAGTTCTCCGAAGCTTCGGATCGTCATCAGCTCCTGTGGCTGACCTGGGACGGGGAAAGCTACTACTATGCGACTATACTAGACTATACTATACTATACTACTACTACTACTACTACTGCTACTACTACGATTACTACATACTACTACGACGACTACTACATACTACGAGGACGACGACAACTACTACTACCACTACTGCTACTACTACGACTACTACATACTACTACGACTACTACATACTACGACGACGACGACTACTACTACTATTACCACGACGACTACTACTACTACGACTACTACTACTATTATTATTACTACTACTACTACAACTGCTGCTACTATATACTCTACTTCTAGTACTACTACTACCACCACCACTACATACAACTACCAGTGCACCACTTCAACGACAACAACAACAGTTACTGCTATAAAACCACTGCCGCGAATGGTACTATAGATAATACTACCTGTACTACTACTTCTTCTACTGTACTTCTTATACTGCTACTACTACTATATATACTGGTACTACTACTACTACTACTACCACTGCTACTACTACTACTACTACTACTACTACTACTATATACTACTACTACTACTACTACTTACTACTACCACTACCACTGCTAGTACTACTATTACTTATACTATTACTTATACTACTACTACTACTACTACTACTACTACGACTATACTACTACTACTACTACTAAACTGCGTACACTACTGCTGCTGCTACGACTACTACGACGACGACTACTACTACGTGTATACTATTTCTTATACTACTGGCACGTGCTACTATACTACTGCTACGACGACGACTACCACCACCACTACTACGACTACTACTGCTGCTAGAACTTAGCACTACTACTGGTACTACTACTATGCATACTACTACGTCTACTACTACTACTACTACTACTACCACTACTACTACTACTACTACTACTACTACTACTACTACTACTACTACTACTACTACTACTACTACTACTATACTACTACGAATACAGCTCTACGACTAGTACTGCTGCTATTCCGGCTGCTGCTGCTGCTACCACTCCCCGTCCTCCTATCCTCCTTCTGCCTTTCCTCCTAGTACCTAAACCGGGTACCTTGAACGGTTCTAAGCCTGGCGGTGTTTAAGAGATATCCACTAGTATCGATCTTATTGGCGTACTACAACCGTATATACTAGCAGATATATATATATATATATATATATATATATATATATGACATATATACTGTACAGCACGTAGACCCAGATAAAAATATATATCTAGCGACTCATCGATAGATCTAGAGTACTATAGTGTATTTGCATTATTATGTGTATAGATATATATATATATATATATATGCACGTCCTCAATTCAGGAGCCGGGGAGCTCTAGTGGCGAAGACGACACTTGGACAGCTGCGAGTCGAAGGCCGTTTGGGCTTGAGGGGTTCGTCTTAGGTTCACGGATTTAGGTCTAGGGCTGCGTGTGGGGGATGGTTCAGGGTCCCAAAGGGTCCTCTGTAATGTGATAGGAGATACTTCCAAAATCATACCTATAGAAACCCTACCTTTGGGGGTTTAGGGTTCAGTACTATAAACTCCGGCTTTCCTCAGGGTTCCTAGCGGTAGCCGGTAGCCATGGCATATATATATATGTTCCGGCTCTATACGTAGGCTGCGGGGTTCTAGGTTCAAGCTCCGTGGGTTGAGTTCTTGCGGGTCAGGAATTCCTATCAAATATATAGATGCGTCATAATTAACCTCCTAGAACCGCGAAGTCTCGAGGCGTAAACCCCGAAGCAATTAGCAACAGCTTCCGATCCTCCCATGAGATCCAGCCTTCAAAACAAGAGCCAAACTAGTGTCTCAGTCCCTACTTAAGCTATAAGCCCGGACAAGCTCAAGCCCTGCTTGCTGCATGGATGCCCTATCGCTAAGTTGCTTATTTTCATACAGGATCCTGAAGCCTAGTTGTTCGGGAATCGGATCTAGATACTAGTTAACATGTATTCGCTAAAACCTCAAAACCGCAGGACCCGTGTGCACTGGAGCCACCTCCTCATGTCCGGCACAGGCCAGGGTGATCGCCTGCCGGCTTGAAGCCAAGGGCTTCACTGATCAGGCTAGGTTGGACTCGAGGGTGTAATTCGGCTCTTGCTGATTAGCCTTGGAGTTCGATTCTAGAGGTGCAGCCCATACCCAGCCTCAAATCTCTGAACTCAGAGGCGAACAGCTACTCTGCCCTGAATATATTATTAAATAGCACACATAAGACATACCTCAAATATTATATAGCTCCAGCTGCCTATCAAAAAAATCCAGGCTCCATGTAGCGATGCCAAGTCAGCCGAAGACTCCTCGTGAGAACCACACCCCAAAGATCCTAAGTATTTGTACGGGGGACACTTTCCCAAGTCAATAATTAGTTATATAATCTGTAACCTATTTACATTCTACCATGCAGGCCAGAACCCTGAAAACAAACGACCCGAGGCGGTCATACTGAAAACTATTCCGGAGTCAATCCTTCGGTCCCATGTGACACACAAGCATGCAGGCCCAGACGATCGATGCCCATGTGGGGCCTTATCTGGACTATCAGGATTACGATTTCTCGGTTTAATGTACTGTATACAGCATATGCCGTTCGCGTTAACATGTGGGGGGGTGTTCAGATCGTCACTCGGGTGTTCGGAGTTCGGCCTCTAAACCAGTACGTGTTAACCCTATCACCCAAGCATTGATGCAAAACCTCATCTGGAACCCTTATTTATTTTAAGTATCAAGGATCCTACAACATTGGTTTCGAGTCCAGCACCGGCAAGCTTGCCTTGCCTGCTGAAGAGGATCAGTCTTCAGTGCCCGGCCTTGGAATTCGAATAGGCAGGCGACGTGGGCCCAGGGTAATTCTAGCTAGGTTATATTAATTTTCGTGGGCAATCTATCTTGTATTCTCTGAATGATAAAATAAATCAAATATTTGATTTATTTTATCATTCGGAGAATACAAGATAGATTGCCGCACGAAAAGGGTTTGGAGTTCAGAGCTGGTTGCTAAGGATTAGTCTATGTACTGCTGGTTCTGCGAGCTGGAATCTAAGTTGGAACCCTTGGTGGCTTCAACCCTGAACCCTTTAAAGCCCTCAACCCCGAACCCTGCTTCGCCGAACCCTATAAAGTTTAAATAAGAAGTGGACACAGACCGACCACCCTGCTAATGCCAAACAAGGCATGATCATAATGATTAAAACCCTGCACCCTTAACGAAGAATCCAATATTCTATTTGAGCTCGAGGCCTGGAGGCTTCAGGGTTTGGTTTGGGGTTCACGGGCGGAGGGGTCGACTCCCGGACGGACCCTTTCCTCATTCAACCGGAAACTAATATTAACTGTAAAGGTGACATGAATTCATCACTTGCCCTCAATCCAAGGATCGGCAGCCACCCGGCCATGATCTTGCTCTCCAACCACCTTGCTTGGATTGGGATGCTGCACGGTTGCACCATCCTCTACTTGCGTACAAGTCTTCTGCTTGCAGCCTTATAAATTAAGATGTACATGTTGCATCAAAGTCGCAAGCTGCCAAGACTTTTTTTCTTCATGTTCTTCCTCCAGGTGACTGTGCTGCCGTTCTTTTTGTCTACCTAAGTTTGACAGGCAAGTCTTGACTCTAATTTAAATATTGATATCCCAGCCCCATATGCAGCCGTAAGGACATTGTAGTCCGGGTTCTTGTTGATCGTCCTGTTCACATAGAATCCGCCCGTGAGTAGCAACACCGTTATGCTTCTGGCATCCGATCGCGAAGCATTGGCCGGCGGCGGCACAACGAAAGTCCTTAGGGATCCATGCATATATATGTATGCATGTACGTATTAATTCCGTACAAAAACTATATGTGTATATTCTATAATATATATATATATAAGGTATAGGAAGGGAATAATATATGTACAGCTTATGTATTCATATACATATATATATATAACGAACATACACACATTCCCAAAGGGTCCAAAGTACCTTTATGGTAGAATGTAGGGTTCCCATATTAAAGCTAGGAATTACTTTATGATTTGGGGAAGTATCCCGCATAGCAGTACTTTGGACCCTTTGGGATTGGTCGTACTAATGTATATATATATGTATGTATTAAGAACCTCCATTAATATGAATCGGGGCTTGCAGCTGTGCAGCAAAGGCACTGTCTCTCGAAACTCTTCACGTCCAACGGTTGACCAGGATTCGGGCGGCAGTCATTCAAATCTGGATCTAGCACCAGCACCT
>CAJNDT010001881.1:0-40493 GCA_905221615.1 Symbiodinium sp. CCMP2592 | reverse complement strand
AATCTTTGAATGGAAGCTTGCATTTCGAATGTCTCCAAATTGGCCCACAATGCAAGAATGTCTGTGTTGAAATGCATTGGTTGCATGGGTGAGTCTTAATTTCTTTGCATGGGCACAGTCATGAAAATGGCAATTTCCCTTTTTCAAACAAAGTCCATATTGGTTGCTGTGTTGTGTGAGCAGGACAATTGTTTGCATTGCCCGAACATTTTGGCTCAACTCTGTGAATTGCATGAACATTGTGATGGCTGTCTAACATTTCATGTTCTCAATTGTCGAACAAGACCAGGTCAACATTGTGATGGCTGTGTAGCTCATATTTCCTTTTGCCATCCTGGACATCAAACATGTGGGTTCATGTCAATGGATGGGTCAAGCTTCCGCCTGGAGCACAGGTCTGGCATGAGGCTGAGTCGGGTGCACGCAACAAGCGGACTTGGGAAGCCCCAAGCCAAAGCAGCGAAGACCCCCCACCACATGAGACTACGTATTGGGCAGGTCGTGGCTGGCGGAACTACGATCAAACAGAAGGAGTTGCCATCCAGTCAAGTCAGGACACTCCAGTGGACATGGAAGAAGACAACGACCGTCCGATTCAGCAAAAGAGCAAACACCAGAAGATGACATATCCTTGCGACTCCTGGGAGGCAAACGCCTGGGATAATCCAAAAGACTCCTGGTGGAAGTGGAAAGGCGGCTGGCATGATTGGAATGAGTCCTACCCGTCTGCGCTGGTTGACTCCACGGCAGAGGCCAACACGGGTGAGGTCAACCCGAACCCGGAGGCCAACCTGAACGCGGAGGGTGCCAGTTACACAAGTCTTCAAGGAGAGGAGTCAGTGGACGCAAAAATGGCAGGTGCTGTGCAGTCAATGCAATTGAGTTCAGAGATTACATTGCCTCCATTGCCTTCAGATTCCAATGCAGCTTTGCTCTTGCCGAATCCGAATGTGATCGCTTCTGATGCTCCGGACTTGGTTCTTCCAGCAGCAACAGCAGCAGCAGCTGCCTCGAGCTCTTCAGGGGATTTGGCTCTGAGTCCAACCCTGTCTGAATCTCAGTTGCCAATGGCCAGTGGCGATGGTGTGCACACTAAATTCAAGTTGCAGCTTCTGAAACATAAGAACAACGAGTCCAAAAAGAGGAAGAGCCAAAGGAATGACAAGCAAAAGTGACAAATTTTGAACAACTGTATAAAGGATCAAGCAAGTTGAATTCACTACTTGTGCTGTATTGCAGAATTGCAGCAGCACCGTGCTCAATAACAGCTTCTTCCTTTGCCATGTGTATAGATTATGTTGGCTTTTTTTGCATAGGGGCAAGCACGATTGTGACATTTATGTCAAAATTCCAGTGCGGTTCTTTGGGATGTTACTTGTTCAATTGCTTTGCCACCACTGTCAGCGAGGTCAGGCCATGTGATGTCCTCCATGATTTGTGGATATCTTGGCTCAAGGCAGAAACATGACTTTGGCTGAAGAACAGCAATGGGCTTTGGAAGCAGTGCAGGCTCTACCGCCTACTTGGCCGGAGGTGGAAGGAAACCAAGTCAGTGATTGCTTGTTACATGTGTTGCAGTGTGACCTGCCATTGGCCTGGTCTCATCGATTGCTTCTCTTCAAAGCCAAGACCATGTTGGCGGCTCTCATAGCTCCGTCACCCCATGATGTGCCAGAAAACAATTCTGACGATGATGATACACTTCTGACAGCTGATTCATTTCAATTGAGGTGGCATTGTGTCAGTGCCTTCAGAGCAATCATCCTGATGTGTTTGTCCTTTGAACAAAACCGCTGTGTTGTTTGTTAAATCATAACACATAACCATAATAAAGTGTTGCTGCCCCACTGAGGTCACTACGTTCTGGAGGATCTGCAGGTGCTCTGTGACTTGGAGATTGACATTTCCGATTCACGGTCAACATGGCAACAAGTGAGGACTCTCTTGGCTGACTGCTTTCATTCAAATTCAATTTCGCAATGTTCACACCCGGGCCAGAAAGGGTCGGGCAAAACCAAAAGTGAGATTCGGCAGTGGTACAAGGACAATGTTTACTAGCTCGCTTGTTTCTGCTAATACGGTGTGGACCAACACGGCTCGGAATGGCTGCAACAAATAAATAAGAAGCTCTGTGCTTTTCGGAGCTTTCTGTACTGTAGTCAGCTGTATGTCCTGCAGTGTTGCTTCAACTTTGACTTGTCAATTGTGTTTGCCTGAATTGCTCAAGGGTTCGGTTTGAAGTACCATTGCTACAGGAACACCAATTGCCTGTAGTTGCAGAAGCCATGGCAGGGCTTATTCCCCGACGCCACAAGCGGGCCCGTCTTGCGGATTCCAGGAATGGAAATGGACAGCACATGGTCATGACAGGCCAGATGCAGCCGACCATGCCCCCAATGATGTTTCCAGCTCATCCTTACATGACCATGAACCCCGGCACATTGATGGGCATGAACCCGGGTATGAACATGCCCATGATGCACCCATGCACTGGCATGCAGAATATGTCGATGCCCATGCACGGCTCGGCAAACCCGGCTGCTGCGATGCAGGGTAATCCGATGATGAATGCCCAGATGAATATGATGCCAGGATTCTCCCCCCCCCCAGGTGAATGAGGTGGATGACGATTCGGAACAGGAAGAGGAGGAGAAATCCGACAGGGCCACAGCACAACATCAGCAGGTGGTTCCGGAAGTTCCATCAGCATCGGGCTCGGGAAATGAAGTGCCTCAGGGCCCTGTGACAGTTCCTGCTCATCCTGTGCAGCCCCTCCCACCACCCCCAGTCGGCTATGTTTACAACAAGGGGGAGGATGCCACAATCACAGGGAGCACAACAGTATTGAAAGGTCTTCCAAGGACAAGGCTTGTGGCCAGCTTGGAGAAATTGTACGGTGAGCTGGAGGCGGGACAGGAATTCCCATTTGTGACACTTGTTTTTCTTTTGCATTTGACAATTTGTCTAACATGATGAGAAGATGAACGCTGAGGCTGGGTACCTCAGTCAATTGAGCCAAAGGGGACTCTTGGTACTTCTGTGGATGCTGACGAGGCTCAGGCCAAGTAGCCGGCTCTCTTATCTCAGTGACTTGTCAGATGTTATTGCCAGGACACTATAGAGGAAATGTCATTTTGGGTCAGTGAATGATCATGCCATTACGGGTTGTTCGTCTGGTCGGTTTTTTTTGTTTTTTTATTCATAAGAACATTCAATTGAGACTTCATCTTTGGCTGTGCAGGTGTGATATCCTACGAAGACTTTCACATGCGGTTCCAAACGGCATTCAATCGTGTCCGACGGTGCGAACCACAGTTCATGGAACAGTTGGCCTCGAAGCTGCCCCTGAATTTGACAGACGCTGCAATAGAGGAGATTGCTCGCCCTCTGGGCTGGCAGGACTCATTCATGAAGCCTGTCAGCATCTGTTTTGCGAAAGCTCCAACCTCAGGTGACGTTGGCATGATTTTGCAGGCAGGGGCGAAAGCAACAAGGCCGCCAGCACGTGCCCGCCCAGCACCTGTGGCAGTAAGTGCAACTGCAAGCCCACCACCTGCACCGGCAAAGGTGCCTCTGCCGGCACATGCCAAGGCTGTCACACCTGCCCCGATCCGGGTCCCACCTGTGCGAGCAACGTCTGGGCCACCTCAGCCCGCAGCCCCTGCAGCACCACGGGTGCCCCCTCCGCCCAAGCAGGCCGGCCATGCAGCAATGCCAACAATGCCTTCGGCAGAACCATCAACAAGCACATCCCCTGCTGTGGCTCCCAAGGCTATGCATACTTTGAGCAAAGCAATGCCAGCGATGCCCCCCGCATCCCCTGCTCATGTTGTGCCTCCAGCCAACCCTCCCACAATTGAGCCCGAGACATTGGAGCATGCTGTGGTTGAACCAGTTGTGGCAGCAACACCCCGCGAGCATCCACCCGCTCCCGATGCAGCAGCCGGACCCCAAGCCACCCTTGCAGCTGGAACAGTTCAGCAGGACCAGCAAGAGATCCAAGCAGAGTCAGAGGCCATTGAGCTTCCCATATGTCTCATTTGCCAGGACGGAATGGATCCCACGAGTGTTGCTTGCTTCAGCTCCATCTCCAGTGTAGACCTTGTGAGTGTGGTGATGTCCTCATTTGACAATTTGTTTTGGTTGCCAGGACACCATGGATGAGGGGGAACAAGTCTTGCTCCGGCTCCACTGCGGGCATTGGTTTCACGAAGACTGCATCCTGCGCTGGGCGGAATCGACAAACACCAGACCGGGAAGTCGTTGCCCACTACGTTGCTCGATTCCGGAGCCGATGGACGGGGATGAGGGAAATCGCAATGGTCAGGAGGCCGACCATGGCTTCGAGATCCTGGAGAACACTGAACCCAATACAATTTTTGCTTGAGTGGCAGTAACTCAGTAGATCAATTCAGCAGTTGCACAGCATTTCATTGTCTTGCATGGGTATGGATGGCACATTAAATTGACAACCAATTCAATCCTAAATACAATTTTCACAGGGAGCCCAAAGCACGCCAATGGCTGTTGCACTGATGACGATTACTGGGTGCTGCATTGCCGATTGCGGCTCATTTCAGTTCCGACACAAGGCTGTCTTCAAATCCGTGAGGGGTTCGCGGAACAAGGGCGAAAAAAATTGCAATTGCACTCATGGCCAATAGCTTCACAAGTTCTCATGTGGTTGTTCTCTGTTCGGTGCAGACATTTTGTCATGTTTCTGTAGCTTCAATTTCGCCTGGGATGTTCCACCTAAATAATAAGAGGGAAATTTCCCCCCACGTTAAGGCAATGTGTGAACTGTAAAATTACATGGCTCAACATTTGTGCAATAGAACTTTGACATTTCAAATCGCAAAGTTACAGTACACATAATATGTGACCATGGCTGAGCCATGTTTCCAGCATGTGCCCGCAAATGCAGACTCTTTGGTCATGGAAGGTCTTGCTGTGGCTTTTGGACCGGTGGCATATCGCAATCCTGATGATTCCCAGCTGTACTGGGATCTGCAATATGTCATGGACAAGCTTATGGAGAATGGCGAGCAAAACGCTCTGACGAAACATGCCAAAACACTGAAAGACCTTTGCTTGTCCGAGGATATCCTGACAGAGAAAGATTTGCATTATCGTTCAATGAACCTCAGGCCACGAACCTCAACTCTACAAGTTTAAATTATCAAATCCTTGACAGTACATGTATGCACACACATACTCAAATACTTGGCAAAAGTGGCCCTGGTTCAGGACAAGTATGTTGAATTGCAATTGTGCCAGTACCATGCTGCTGATGATGTTCTTTGCAAAGCTACTGGAAAAAAGCCAAACTGCAGCCAAGTCGACCTACCTCTGGGATATGTTCCGGAAAATCTCAGCAGAGGCTACAACCCAGGCATACGCGGCTGGACAGCATGGCTTGAGCATCGATGTGCATGGCACTGCTGGGAACCATGTCCTCATGTTGCAGCCCAATGGAATGGTCTTGGGAGTGCAAGACTTTCTTTCCTCACTACAGGCTTCAGTTCTGGAGTCTTGGAGAAAGGTTTGGGGCAACATGTACTCAGAAGCTGTACTGTCAGGCCCTTGGCAGGGAGAACTTCTGTTTTTGGATGTGCTCGCTTTTGTCCTCAATGCTGCGAAGGTCCGTCGATCCAGACACATGTCACCCTGGAAAAACCATAGCTTGGCTGCTCTGCAACAATTGCGAGCCACTGTCTTCCAGATTTTGCATGGAGCTATGGCCCACAGCATTTTGGAGCCTGTAGAGGCAAACCAAGCGTTGGAGAGAGCAGTTCCTTCACGACGACTGTCAGGGCGAGGAAGGAGGTTGGCTGTTGGGTAAGGTTGATTTCTGCATTCAGGAGTCCGGGGGCATCATTTCATTTGAAATCAATTTGTCAAGTGAGTTAAGTCATGAAGTTGCAGTTGCATTGCTCGCAGGTCTGCTGATGATGGAGAAGACCCTCGCCGGAAAATGTCCGTTCACCGGATTTGGGACTTCATTGAACAAGCACGCAACACAAAGGTCTCGATGATGAAGTTGGCTGAGATCAGAGAGACGGACAGAGATGGCGGTGTCAGGCCTGGCTCTGTTTCTCTGTGGCAGCGGAAGATGCTGAGATTGTACAAGCAAGAAAGCTCCTTGTCATTTCTCAATGTTCGGAAGCTGACCATGGTCACTGATTCTTCCCACCACAGCACGAAAGATTGGCTTGTGAGTCTTTTTTACAACAGTTCTGCCAATTGTTTTGCCCATGCCACTGCTCAATTTGTGAACTCGGCCAAAATCCTTCGCCCGGGAAAATATGACCTTATGCCGGAAGTCGAACGTTTGGCGGCACGTCGAGAAATTGAGAGACTTTCGACCCTGAAGTTTTTCCAGGCTGTCAGCAGTCAGTGCTTCAAAATCGCCGGGTTGCAAATAACCGATTTCCAGCCGGACTCTCAGCTGCTGTCCATGTTGGCACCATTGAACCCGGGAGACCAAGCAACTTTTCGTGGTGCAGAA
Source organism: Symbiodinium sp. CCMP2592 (assembly GCA_905221615.1). NCBI lineage: Eukaryota > Dinophyceae > Suessiales > Symbiodiniaceae > Symbiodinium > Symbiodinium sp. CCMP2592. The sequence continues at coordinate 33,985 of CAJNDT010001881.1, read as the reverse complement.
TGGGAAGTCATCCGTACAGAGGATCCAGCCACAGTGCACAGTATGAGTTTTGACGCACAGTCTGCAGACATGATTCCGATGTTGCACATATTGATGGATCAAGGCAGCATCGGGTGTGCCGCCAACGCAGTTTCCTTGGACCAGAACTTGCTCGTACATTACAGTTACGACAAAATCCATCGCCTGCATAGGGATATCAAGGGGCCGCTCAGAGGACAACTCCACAAAAATGTCCTCCTAACGACGTTCATGTGGACCCTGAACTACAAGCCCTTCGGCTCTGGCGGCTTCTTTGCAGAGAAACAGGACGCACTCGAAAGTTCTCTGCAGTCCAACAACGAGGCCAGGCTTTTCCAATTCTCAATATTGTACAATTCATATAATAATATAGTCAGTATTTGTTTAACCAATACAATTCTAGTTGTACCTCAGACAGGAAAGCGAAATCTTCGACAAGTACAAGACTCGCATTGCTTTCGAGTTTAACATGAGGGGAGCCTCAGACCACGATGTCTGGACCGCGCTTCCGGAAAAAATGAAATCCTGGAAAGTCAAGGGGGGATGCACGAAACCGTCTCGGTGGTTTTCGTGGAATGAGGCTGCTGCGGAAAATCTGTCCGAGTTTACGGCCTCCCGAATGGTTAGTTTTGGAGTGGTACCTTCGTTCCGAGCAAGGTCCGGATGACATCAACCAACCTCAATTGTGTTTCAAAGAAGCTAAAGGACTGAAACTGGCCTATCTGGGCCATTCATGGGTGACTTGGGAGAACGCCCACATTATTGCACGGCTGCAGGAGCCTTGCTGGGACTACTACAGTGCACAACTCCACGAGATCAAAACTGTCGAGGACGCTTTGACCGAGACACAGGTCATGAGCACTAGCTGGAACCAGCACTGGAGTTTGAGAGGAATTGCGGCAATCATGGTTTCCGAAGAGACTTCGGATGATTTGCTGTTTTGGGTCCAGGAGTCTGAAACATTCATAACGAAAGTCATGGATTATGGCTTGGAGATGCTGGCGAATCGGTGTGCAACATTTTCCAAGTATGGCTCCCCTCCGGAGTGTTACACCCAAGTGCTGAGTGGTCCTTCCCCCCATGCCATCAATGCCATGAAACTGATGAAGACAGATTGGCTTTGCTTGCAAAGCCTGGAATGCAGTGGCGCGCCTAAGGCTCGCATGCTGAGTGCAGATCTCAGGTTGACTTTTGATCCTTGCATGCGCTACACTGCCCTTCAGTTTCAGTCAGGTGGCTGGCGTTTGAATTACCAAGCAGGACTAGATTTGTTGCGCTTTCTCACAGCCACATTTCCGGACAGCAAGATCGTCGAGGATTGTCACCAACTCTTACGAACAGCCACAGGTCCGAAAGCACACCAAAAACTCACGGGGACATGTATCCAGCAGCTGCTGACCAACTCCGACATATTGGAGTGTCGGGCATGGCTCACCCTGCCAAGTTGAGCAGAGAGAAGTTCCTGAGGTACTGGCGCAAGGCCAAGGATGATTTCAGAGCCAATCCAGAATTTGTTGCCGCACATCACAAGCTCCCCAAGGAAATGTCGAAAGTCCTAGCAACCAAAACGTGGGACACCATTTCTGAACAACAATTGATTGTTTCTGCAGCATCATGGTCCTTCCTGCGCTACTATTCGCAGAACAACTTGAGCACGCAGAACGTGAAATTGAAGGCCTGGGGTGAATCAGCAAAGTAGCGGTCTGTGATTGAATAGCTCTGTTCTAAGAACAACATGTTCCTGAGGACGGCTTGTGGGCTGTGTTTGCCCAGTTTGGGCAAATCATTACTTTGCGCAATGTGGAAGAGACCTACATTGTTCTGGGATCCTTCAAATGGGCAGTGTTGGCATGGCGGTTGTCCGAAGTTCATGAGGGCGGCAGGTGCTCGGGCTGGCAGTTGCAAGTGGAGGCCGGTTGCTCATGGCAGTTCCTTCACAACCCTGAGGAATGGGAAGCATGTGAAGCCACTCCGAAATTGTCAACACAGGCAGGACTCTATTTCAAAGCCACGTGTGGTTGGGAACCACTTGTGCAAAACACTTTGCGCTCCGGGCACAAAAGGACCTTTGCGGAGTTGACATTGATGGCGGACTACTTGAATGTGACACAACCCCACAAGAATTCCAAGAAGGAGTTGTTGAAACAGTGTCAGGAGTGTTTCGGAGAAGAGTTTGCAGAAGCTTGCCGTGAAGCTGCAGAGTCAGACACTCAGAAGGCTCCTGATGCAGATATGCCTGATGGTTTTCTATCAGCATTGTTGGACAACATGGAGCCCTCAGATAAACAGGATTTCCAGGACTTGGAGAAAGCCCTGATGCGACAGGAACAGCAGGCCGAGCAACAACGTTGGCAAAACATGTGGGATGAGAAGGTTGCAGAACAAAAGGCACCCTGGCAAGACCTTCCAGTGAGTTTCTGAGCTAGGCTTAGACTCAATTGTTGTGATTCAAATGTGACTCAATTGTGACTCAATTGTGATTCGATTGCAGGCCAAAAGAGCGAGGAGAGCTGTGGCAAAAGCCAAAGCAAAGTCAAAACCGTGTGCCAAAGCAAAATGCAAAGGCAAGGGCAAAGGAAAAGGCAAAGGCCGTGGAAAAGGCAATGGGTTTGGAAGAGGCACAGCTTTGGGCTTGCAAGGGCTGGCTCGCAGGCAAGCAGCGTCACGAAAACGCAAGGAGCAGGTGCTCGAACAAATGCCCGGACCAGCAGTGGAAGAAGATCCAGATATCCCTGAACTCAAAGAGGAGTTGGAAAGCCAGCTGTTGGACATGAATGTCATGGACGATCGAACAAATCCTGATTCATTGCCGGCAGAGCCTTGTGTCCATGCTCCCAGTCCAAGAGAGCCCGCCCCCTCACCGGAGCCTTGCGCCGATCCTCCCAGTCCACACACTGGTGAAGGAGAGCCCGCCCCCCCGGCGGAGGAGCCCTGTGTCGATGCTTCCCGTCCACACTCTGTGCTTGGTGGTGCCGGGGTCGCACACGAGGAAACAAAAGTGCAAGCACAGCCATCCAATGGGACCTTGCCGGATCCAATATCCGGGCCAAGGGACAGTGGAATGGCACAGGCCTCGTCCTCGAGCGGATCAGCCCCTGCGCAGGTCCTTGATGATGCTGCACATCGTGGCCAGGCATCGCAACGTGCTCCGCGCGAGCATGGTCCACACTTGAATAACACTCCCGACTTCCTGTCGGAGTTGGATCCACCCGAAGACTTCAAGTTGCGTCTCAGCTTCAACGATCATCGCTTCAAAGCCGAGATCATGACAAAACAGTATGTGTCAAGTGAGGGGAAAAAGTCTTGCAGCAAAAGCTTTGCTAACGACAGATCAGACTGGAAGCAAGCACTGGCTCAAGTGCATCGCTGGGCGTGGACAGAGTGGGAGAAGGCCAAACCTGAAAGGCAACTGCCGCCTCATTGTCAGCCTGGCACTATCCCTGAGGCTGTCCTGGAACGCCTTGCCCCGATTATCGACGCAATGCCTCCGCCCACAAAGTATGCCAAGTAGCCTCTTCAGTTTTTTTTGGTGATAAACACATCACAGGGGAAAACATGTCAGCAGGTTGCAGATTTCTGTCAATGTCATGTATGCAAGTATCGTGTTCTTAGCTTCAAGTCTTCGGTCGATTCAAGAAGTCACAGGGAGTGAGTTCATCCAGCCGAGTCCAATGTGTGTGAATCTGCTCCTGCTGTCATAGCGGCAACATGTTCGATTCACAATTTTGGCTTCAGCTTGTGCGCAGTTGCTGTTCATTCTGTGATTGAGTCTTTACAGTTACGTTGCAATTACAGTTGCTGAATGCCTGAAGTGTGCAATTGAAGATGACATGACATGAATCATGAAGTCTCACCATAGTTATGCTGCAGATTGCTCGGGGAGAAAGCGATCAGCAAAAACAAGCCTTCCTGACATTGTGTCCTGTTAGTTTGTGGAATGTGCTTGATATGCCAGGCAAGCATTGAATCCATTTGTTGCTCAAGTTGGACCAGAGGTATGGTTTAAAGTTATGTGGGACAACAAATCAATGTATTGATGTCAGTGAATCACCAACATGTCCAATTTCCAGTGGCCGTGCCAGCATGTGCTGGGATCATCGCTGGTCTTCAGTGGTAGTGCTGGGCCTGTGAAGCCAGCACGCAAGAAATGCAAAAGGAAAAAGAATGCTGCAGAGTCATTTGAGTTGGGAGGTAGATCAGTGGAGCGCCCGTGTACTCTTCCTGCCTTGAATTTTACCGATACAGTTACAGGAACTGATGAAATTGATGATCGGTTTGACACTTGGGTAGAGGACGTCTTCGAGCAAACATCGCGATTGCAATGTTCGCATTTCCTTCCGTTTGCTTCCTTGTCTTTCTCCCCAAGGCCGGAGTCTGTTCAAGGTGTTATGGGTCACAGATTTTGTTATAATATGAATTTTTCATTAATGTAATACTACATAAACTTATCATCATCCTCAATTGATCTTGCTGGCCAGGTCCACAGAGCCTTGGTGTCACAGGCTCATGGTTGCAAGGATTTTGGTGCAAAATTTCTTGCGCTACGACCAGGACTTCAATGTGGGCAGAGTGGCCATGAAATGGCATGGGCTGATTGGATTGGCTTATCCCGCATTGAAGAACCGAACCATCGAGTGTCAGCTGATGTGCATCATTAGCCGTAGCTATGACAACAGAGCCAAGATTGAAGCAGCTTCAATCGATGTGGGACCCCATCAATGTGCGGGGTTGCTGCAATACATTGAATACTATGCAGGGAGCGCCAAACTTTCGAAGAAATTGATCGAATCCGGTCTCCGTGGGTGCAGCTTTGACATACTCTACAATGACGAACACAACATGTTGCTAGCGAAAGGGTTGCGTTTGTTTCTGGATGCAGCCACAGCGTGTGAGAAGAAGGCTTTGCATTGGTGGGGCACTCCGTGCTCTTCTTTTGTCATTATGTGCTCATTTCGTTCCCAACGTGCTGAAAGCAACGGCTGGGAAGGCGCATGGACTGAGCGGGACTTTGTATTGCAGGGAAATTGTCAGGCCCTTGTTTGCTCACTTGGGATTTTCCTGGGATGGGCATGTGAGTGCTGCCCTGTGGTGGAACAGCCCCTCAGCTCCTGTATGCCGCACCTCGAGTGTGTCAAAACAGTTCTATCCTTTTGTGGCTTCGAAAAGACTTGCACCTACATGGGTGCCTTTAACGGAAAGTCAGTGAAGCCCTTGCAACTGTGGCATTTGCCTGGGTTTCATTTTGAGAACCTGGCCAGGCCCAAACCAGATCATAATGCTTTCATTGGTCTGGTAAACCGAGGCGAAGACGGCCGTTTCACCGGTGTGCCAGCAGATGTACAGGCTAGTGGGGAATACACTTCGATGTTCGGGGAAGCAGTTGCGCAGATTGTCCGGAATCTATTGTGACGATCCGCTTCGTCAGCCAAAATACGTTTCATAGCTTACTGAGCTGCATGCTTTTTATTATTCAAGCCAATCTGCTGTGACTGGTTTTTGGGGTGTGAATGCTGTGACACAACAGCAACAGCAGGCCATGCAGCAACACAGGTAAAACAGTGCGATGACTGATGAGAAGGTTGCATAACAATTGAGACACAAGTCTGATTTGCTTGCAGCCTTATGTCGATGTGGCTGTCTCAGTGAACACACTTGGAGGAACAGAATTGATATGGCTCTTTCAGTGAATGAGTATGCGCCGGCAAATCAGGGCCTTGGACGTCGTGCTTGCCTTCTTTGCCCCACTTGAGGAGGATTCCTCAAGATTTCCTCAATTCGAATCGTCAACCTTGCCAAGCAATGCCATGCTGACTCAAGATTTCCTCAACCTTGCAGCAACCTGTTTAAGTTGACAGGTTGTTCTGAGCAGTGTGAGGAAACAATAGATGCCATCCACTGTGACCTTGCCCGATGTGCCCATGTCGGTGCAAGGGGTCAGTGGCATGGCACAAGTGAACACACTTGAGGAACAATTTCTTGTTGACAATTTGGGAGTCACACCTTTGCAGCTTCTGCCGGCTCTTGCACAGACGTCCTCAGCCTTGCGAAAACCTGTTGGTGTTGCCGGGCTCTCACCCGAAGAGCCATCAAGTTTCCTTGCTTGGGGACACAAAGGCCAGCCATCTAGTGTGACCTTGCCCGACGTGCCAATGTCGGTGCAAGGGGTCACTGGAATGGCACAGCTTCCGGTTGCTCTGTTCACACACCGGCTTGGACAGAAATAATACTACATTTTTTCATGGTTTTCTCAACAATTTTCAGTGTCTGCAAATCTCCAGTTACATTAATTCTGGACAAACCTACCGTGTCGTAACGTATCCAATAAGTCTTTGTTCAGGTTGACTTCTGATTTTGATAACTTTGGTTTTTGCCAAGCCCACTGATCCAGCCCCCGCGGATCCAACCCTACAAACGAGCATATTGAGAGGAAGTCGCAGCAGTCGGGGCAGTCGGTGCGCTCGAAGGCGATGGGGTTGTCATCGTAGAATGGTAGGCATGTCGGGCTGCTTGAGTGAGCACCATCCACTGGGCTGTGAGGGCGTCCTCGTCGGTGTCATCGGCCAACTTGAACTCGACGCCCCCTGCCTTAGCTCCTGTCTGAAGCTTCTTGACTACGTCGGCGATGCTCGCGTCGTCCTTGAGGTAAGTGCTGATCGTTGCGTGTGACTTGAGGCCGAGTTTAGCGAGGTACCTAGCGACTACGTCGGTGGTAAGGTCGATCCCTGCCAAGTCTGCGGCGACCTCCAGTGGGCTGCTCATGTTATGATAGAAATCGGGCTTGGACAAAATTGCTCTGGTGAAGGTAAGTACATCGGAGGATACATCCATGTGTCAAGAAACAGAGAACGCCTACTTCGTCGAAGCAATCAGATGTGTTGCATGAACGAAGGTTTGCCGCTGACACATCGCCGGGGCGGGAGTCAGTCGGGGTTTAATCCTCCTCTTCGTCGGGCTGTGCATCAGCGAAGGCTTGTGCTTCGCGCAGCCTGAAGCATCGTTTACACTTCGGGCCTGCGGGCTCGCGATACTCGCGGCGATGTGGTGCAAAACCGTATGGCCATCCACAAATCGTGTGCCAATGTGCGTTGTCGCAGGAAGATTCCGAGACTCCTGGGAGATGAATAACTTTAGTTAAAGAGTTGACTACCCAAAATTTGGTCCTGAGCGTCTCGAGGTATTGTGCTACCATCTCGCGGACCTGTTCGGGCTTGGTCGGGGTCTCGGGCCTATGAAATTCGTCTCCTCGATGTAGTGGGGACTCCTGAACGTACACCTTGATGGCGTCGCTGCCCCATCGTCCGATGAGCTGCACGGTGTCCAGGGGAAAGCCTCGTCGAGTAAGCATTTGGGACCCTGAAACTCGACAGACATGCTCGCAGAACCTGTCGAGGAGTGTGCCGTTAGGTCCCATGCGCGTCATCGATGTCCCGGTCGCTGATATGACCGACCTGAAGATCTCGATGGTCTGATGATGGTCGAGTGGATGTCCGTCAGTCCCGGGAAAGAGCGGACCATCTCGTGGGCATCCCAGAGATCGAAGAAGGTCTAGATGTCGTTGTAGTGCATGAAATGGGCAGAGTCGGGGTGATGTAGTACAGCAGCACGGGTGCGATCTGGTCACACACAATCCAACTATGTCGGTCTTCGTGCATGGTAGCGTGATAAAGGCAGTGCGTCCTGCGTGTGTGATCTCCACCCACGCTTGGCCCAGAGTCACAGAAGCTGCTTCGATGCCTCGTAGTAGCCACCAGCAGCAGATTATCACCATGTCCACTCTGTGTCGAAGTTGTCGTGCCCATTCGTGTGGTCCTTCGAAGTCCGCATGTTCGGGTTGAGCTGGTAGTCTTGCGAGGTCTTCGACGATGAAAGAGTCCTTGAGCTTCGTAGGGCCTCGTCCTCGTTCGACGGCTCGTTCGACTTGTTGCATCTTAAGACATACTTCGGGGGGTACTGGAGTTCGGGTTTGAGCGACATGTTCTTGTCGGGCTTGGCTGAAGATCTGTTTCGCCGACTTGTATCCCCCAGATCGGAGACTCGCCCCTATCGCGTTAACCAGCCGGACCGATAGCGGAAGGGAGTCGAGATCCCAAGCGTCGGCCAGGGTCGTCCAGAGTCTCCACCTAGAGTCTCGGGATCGTTGTGTAGTCATCGCGTATGCATTGATGTCAAGATCCTCCAAGGATTGTTTCCGTGACTCGGGTTTCGCGGCTTCGAGTGCTTTGGCTAAAGATCCTCGGGTAGAGGGTTGACTTCGGGGGAGGTCTCTTCTCCGCACCGGCACGACTTCGCGTGGCATCGGTCTGCGGCCGAGTGCCGACAACAGTCGGTCGAGGTCGAGTCGGCTGGGTGCAATCTCAACGAGGACATTCTCTGAGGTCCCTCGGAGTTTCTCGGGTGTAGTGATTCCACGTTTGGCTAGATCGGGGGCTATCGAAGTGAGGTCATGTGCTCGTAACAGAGCAAGTACATCCGAGAAGGACATCGGGAGCCTCGGGCCATGTGCGGGGTTTCCTACCCTACACTGCTACCGGCTCGGGCCGGAACATCCACCGAACTGTGGTAAGTGGTTCATCGTGCTGTTCCTTCCAATGAACATGCGGAAGTGGGATCCTCTCGCGGTCTGCAGTCTCTTGTTTTTCTTCGAGGGTATATCGTGTCAGACTCGTGCTTTGAGCGGAGCCACTGAGTCGGAGCAGAACTTATCGATCCACGTCCCTTCCGGAGTCGCACATCGCCGAGGCGGAAAGCGATACCAAAGAGGACGGGCCGATGCCAGGGCCCGATCGGGCCGCGAAGCCTCGGGTTCCCGCCGTCCTGTCCGGAGATCGGGTGTCAGATCACTAACGTCGCCGTGGCGGAATAGTGTCTGCATCCCTCGGGGACACGGGCTTTCAGTAGGCGCTGTTCGCCTGTGCATCCCGTCGGCGTCCTTTGAGCAATTCCAAGTGGTCTGTGTCGACATCGTTGAACGAGAGGTCGCCGACCATGTACTGTCCCAAGCGCAAACGGGTGTAAGCCAAGCTCATGAATCGCAGGAAATCGTCCTGTGTCATGATGATCGTGTCCGACTCATCGTAGTGATAGGTCGCGAACTGGTACGTGGGGGGGTCCGCGGTGAAGGAGTCGATGTCGTAGGACTCGAAGTGTGCTTGGGTGTTGAGGGTCTCATCGGAGGGCTTGGCAGGATTGTTCGCAGTAGGCAGCAGATCCAACCGATACTTCTTCGTGGTTGTGGCGTTGCGGTTGGCGATCTCGAGGAAATTCGCACCGGTCCTCGCGACCGACTCGAAGTAGTCGAGGGTCTGATGTTTCATCTGCTGATCTCGGAGTGCTCCAGTGAGCTTGTCGCGGATGTCGCCGTCTCCGAAGTCTGTGCGGATGCCGCTCATGATCTGTTTGAGACGGCCGACCAAGGCGTCGTCGTCCTTGCGCTCCCACTCCATGAGGTATAGCATGTAGTCCCCCCCATTCGAGGTAAGTCGCTGACCCGTCGGTGCTGCTGAGGATGGGTCGAATTCCAGCGTGGTGCCATCGCCGTTGATGATGAGAGCTTTCTGGGCCGGGACGAATGTCGGAGAATTCGTGGATGCTGCATTGTTTCGAAGTGCCCAGGGTCTGTACGCGGTCAAACACCTCGGGCAAGAGTATCGTCCGTGTTGCGAGGCGATCGAGTAGTCCCACGAAATCTGTCGAAGCCAATGGTGATTGTGTATCACCGAAGTGCAACCATTGGATCGACAGATAAAGTGCTGGTCGATGCTGTCGGAGACTCGAAACAGCCAATCGGTGAGTGGCGCCTCGTTGGTGACCATGCTCCAGAATTCGTCGGCGTTCCACTGTGGATCGATGGCTCGAGCAACCGTCGTGATCTCCCATTGGGCAAAGGCCTGGAACACTCGTTGTTTCTGGGAGTCGTCGAGCTTTGCGAGGTCCGCCACGAAAATGTCCGTGAGTCGTAGAATTCGTGCTCGAACTTCGCGTCTCACATTCGACTTGGACTCCCCGGGGCGTTCGCGTTCGATGTCCTCGCACATTTGCTTCCACGAAGCACTGCGCTGTCTCGCGGTATCCTGTGTAATTCGCTTTCTGACGGAGTTCACCTTCTGACAAATGAGGTACCAGTCGGGGATGCTGATCGTGTCGCAGCGGGTCGAGTTCTTGCGGACGAAGGTCGGTTTGCGGATCCATCGGCATTTCGAGGTATCCCAGTAGTTGTCGAAGAACACTTTGCAGTAGAAACCGTGAGTCCGTTCGATGGCAATATGCCAACCCGGTGGCTTTGTCTCGTGGTCATCATCGCGATCATATGTCATAAAGCCTTCGGCGATCCAGCTGGTTGTAGTGGGCGTCTCGAAGATTACCGCGTACCCCAACTTTGGCCGGTGAGAGGTCGGAGTGCTCCGCGTACCAGACGAAGTCCTCGTTGGCTCCTGTCGCGCATTGGTAGCAGCATCGGTAGTGTATGTTGCGCCAATCGTCTTCACCGTCGGGGTTGACCGAGAGCAAGTAGTAGGGAGGGAAGAGGAGGCCACAGAAGGTACAATCGAGGGAGCCGTCGTGGATTTTGTCGGTGTTCGGGGCGTTAAAGTACTGAAGGTACTTCTCCACACGATCGAGGTCCTTCTTGTGTTGGTCTTCGATCGAAGTCCCATCGCGACCCAGGAGCTCGATGGGCATCCCGTTATCGTCGACTTCCTCGCCGGTCAATTGGCGTCGCCAGATAGTGGCTAGCTCGGCGTCTGAGGAGTTAGGAAACTGTTGACGTAGGGATGCCATCGCGGTTTTCTCGGAAGCTCGCTTAAAAGCGATCACTTCGAGGGCTCCTTGGGTGTGTTGATCGTCATAGAGTCTTCGTTGTATTTTGAGTGCACGGCCCGCCTCGGTGTCCGGGTCAACGCCCTCCAAGTATCGCGCGGCCGGCAAAACAGCCCCGGAACTGCTCGAAGGTGCTTGGGTGAACTGCTCGATTGGGTCGAGTGCAGTCGCAGAAACTTCGGGAAACTGTTCAATCGGATCAATGTCCATCGGGGTCTGACGGTGGCTGGCCATCTCGTCGGGATCGGGGAAGTTCGGGAGTACAGAGAGGGCTTGAGAGGTCGAAGTCTACGGCAGCCAAGCAATCTCCAAGGAGAGAGCAGGCCCCACTACAACTAGTAGAGCCTGTGGCAAACACAAAGTAATTATGCAGGTACTTCACGCCTTATTTCCGTGTGTAAGAAGCGAGGTCCAAGGTAAACTGTCGGGTAGAGTGGGACACATCGCCGAGGCGGAAGTCCCCCCTAGCGTCCGAAATCGGAGTGACACCGGATACTCCCGTGCATCGCCGAGGCGGAAACGGGAAAACCACGTGAGGCCGATTTACTCCGGGGCCGTCTAGTTGAAAGATCGAGAGTCATCTCGGAATCGGAGGATGAAGGCCGGTGGCTCTGCGGCGATGATGGGTCTCATTCTGTCGTGTTGAGCAAAAGCACTCCGCATCGCTGGTGCCAGCATATTCGAGGCACACGAGATGATCGCAGATGCCTGTTCTCGAAAGAAGGTCGTCAGCGGCTCGAAGTAAGGCATCTGTGTCGCGAACAGATTGAGGTTGTAGGCTGTATGGCACCACATTCGAAGTCTGTCCATGCGGGCCTCCACCGATGTATGATCCAAATCGGAGAGTGATGCTGTCATGCTGTGCCATACCATCGAGTAGACCAGTGTCGTTCGGGGCTCGACGAAATTATTCGGGACACCCAAGAGCAAGACCCTCTCTTGAAGCGTGTCGTCCTGCGGGGTGTGGATCGGGAGGTCGATGTACAGCCCGAACTGGGTCAGGTAGCTCCCGAAGGTCGGGCATCGGAGAACCTGTTCGAGGTAAATGACACCGTCGTATGTGATCTCCCATGGGGAATCGAAGGAAAAGGAAGAGTATGGGTGATTGCCCGGAGGAAGCATCGCGACATTATGGCCGCCCACCGGTGTCATCGCCTGTAGGTTCGGGGACAGCATCGGAAAGTTGTCGAAGTGTCTCAAAGTCTGGAATCCGAACACAGGCTCGTGTGAGACCGGTGGATTGGAGCGAACATCGTCGATCGACGTCCGGCCCTTGTCCACGACCTGTGTGTCGAGCCACTGCACTCGGAATCTCTCGAGGCAGGACTGTCGTGGTGGCTGGGGCTGTACCGAGATCGGCACGCTCGCGTATGGGCTCCGCATTGATGTCGCGACCGTCGAGGATGATGCTGCTCCGGACTGTGTCGCATTCGGTGTCAGGACCTGTCTAGGGTCTGGTCGCGACAGGTCCACTGCTGGGTGGACTGTAAACCTCGGCGGAACCACTTTGGGAATGGCCTTCGTCTTTGCCCCCACAATGGTCGTGGTAGTAGGTGTACCGAAGGCTGGGTTGATCCACTCGGAGTCACTCGGGTTGTTGGTCGTCGTAGTTGTGGCTTGGTCTGTCGGCTGTGTCACCTGGGTACTCATCGGAGTCGTGGTCGGAGGTGTAGCCGGAGCTGCCATCGGGGGAGTCGGTGGTTCCGTGGCATCGTCGTCCGGATGCCAAGGATCCGGAGACGCCGGTCGAGTTTGCTGCGTGGTAGGAGTAGGTGTTGTCGTCGGAGTCGGAGCCGGGGTAGAGGCTGCAATCTCATCCGGGACCTCGACGATTATCGGCGTGTTGTCGAGCCATCGCTTGGCCGGTGACTGCGATCGTCGAGGGAATCTCGCCGGTGACAATGGCCGATTTGATCCTCGAGCTGCTCCATCGCCGGGGCGGAAGGCAGCTCGGGTAGATCGACCGAAGCTAGGGGCATCGGAGTCTGTGTCCGTGCCCAGCTGGAAGAATGGTCGTCTCGGCGTGGTGCTCGGAGGTGCTGTCGAAGGTGCCGCCGATGGTGTCGGGTTCGGAGGAGCAGTCGACGGTGTAGCTGCCGGAGGGAATCGCGATCCCGAGGCGGGGAAGATATTCCCTCGTGGTGGAGTCGATGGCTGTCCCCATGTCGCTGGGGGTCTAGAGTCATCGCGTGCTCGTCGAGGGGATCGTCCTCGATGATTGCCCTCTGCTATTTCTTGTCGAAGTTTGGCCGCAGCGTCGGATCTATCCCATGCCTCGAAGTCGTAGTACTTGGAGAAATTGGTGCCGAAGTTGAATTTGCGCATCTCGGTGTGGCGAAAGGTGGCCATGGTGTCCATGATCCACTCCTTTGCCTGTTCTCGGGTCACTTGCTCGAGGAAGCAACCTACAGATGAATAGTGATACGGAGGCTCACCGCGTCGGAGTTGTCGTTGTAGAACAACAGCTCGTCGCATGGCATCGTCGAAGGTAAGTCCGTGTTGGTTCCAACATGTATTGTGGTACTCGCAGCATCCCTGGAACCATTTGTGGCAAATCAGATTAGGCACCACCCATTTCTTGTTCAGGAAGTCGGGGTGCAAGTAGACACAGTTGTGCATGTTACAGTTCTTGGTATCGAGGATTCGGGGGCAAAGCTGTCGTTTGATCGCAGACAAAGGGACTCGGGCTTGGTCGTGCACCTTTTGGGGGAACTCGTCGAGCATGGAACTCGGCACAGGTGCAGTGATATGCTGCGTCGAGCCCTCGCAGAGAAAATCGAACCAAGAATCAGATCGAGGAACTGCCATGGCTTCGAAGTTGCTAATCCAAGTCGATAGATGTCGTGTTAGGGGGCTTAAGGCGCCTCTCGAAGTTTCTCTTTCGAGCTGTAGAGGCAGCGGGTTCGGGATTATGAAGTTCAATGCCGAAATCATCACGGAAAATGTCTGCCAAATGCTGATTATGCAGATCGGTCTCATGCACAAGAAGAGCAGCATCGGTGTCAGCCGGTAGAGGTGCATGATCGGAGTCGGGGTGTAGGGAAGCCTCGACGATCTCGAAGGGCACCGTCAACGGCTCCGCGGACTCGTCGCGGTTGGTAATGTGCAGGTACAAGAAGGCCTCGAGGTTGGGCGGCTTCAGCAAGGTTGCCGCCAAGTTGACAATGTCGTTCGCCGTCTGACAATTGGCGATCTGGTCGATGGCCTTTCGTATTTGTCGAGACTGTCGCTTGTTCCAGGCTCCCCACGTCACATCCTCGGGTTTCTCGATTTGAAAATCTTCGAGAACTTGTTCGCGGCTGAATTCTTCGAGTGATTCCTTCAAACTGTCAACAACTGACAGAGAAGCCGTAGTGCTCGAAGTACTGGCCGCCAGCAGCGGTCGTAGTAGGACTCGGGGTACTGGCCGCCCGGGGCGGCTATGACCGAGGAGTGATCCGAGGGGACTGAAACAAAATTTCTCAAGCTGGAACAGCTTTTCGCCAAAATGGCCACGGAGTGTACACTCGTTCGAATTGAATCGGTGAGTCAATCCCCTGACCGATTCGGTGATCAAGTGAGATAATATGTTGTCACTTCGCACAAACAAGTGTGTGCTACACTACGCCTTTGGTCTGTGTGAGTCCTGTAAGTAATACCAAAGGCAGATGCATGGGAAATCCTGGAATGATCGTGGAACGATGGCTGGCCTCCGATTCTTAGCCGGCACATAACTCAAAAGACAGAGGCATCAAAGCAATTTCCGCAAAGCCCAGCATGTCCCAGAACTATGACCCGAAAGCACGTTCAGGATATGCTGGATTCATGTATGTCCACGAGGACAATTATCCATTGCTATTTCAAGATGGATGGGTATTAATTCTATGGCAGCGATCGATGGTGCCGTGGCAACAAAGCTGAGGTGTTTCAGCATTTGCTGCTGGGGCTTCTAGAGAAGCTTTGGGGCTTCCTCGGGACAGAAGTGTACTAGAGGGTGTGTTTTAGTTTGGGCTCGGGGTCTTCGGGCAGGTTAAATAAATCGTGTTCATTCATAAGCTTAAGTTAAGAGAAAGCTCCACGGGGTTTTCGGCACCGTCTCACTGATAAAGCCGGGGAGCCACGCCGAAGGGCCGTTTGGAAAACAGAATCAAGGAGCTGCTCTCTCGTTTTGCAGTGCATTTGGTAACTTTACCCGCAGGTGCTATGTCAGAGACGGGCCATGCAATAACGTCCATATATATATATATGCACATGTATAAATATGCGCATCTCTATACTCTATACATATATATATATGTATGTGAATAGAGATATTCAGATAAAAATATGTAGATACATGTGTACATGTGCCTATATATATATATATATATATATACTTTACATACATATGTGCATGTGTGTATCATGTACACACTCGACATGCTCGTTTGTAGGGTTGGATCCGCGGGGGCTGGATCAGTGGGCTTGGCAAAAACCAAAGTTATCAAAATCAGAAGTCAACCTGAAGAAAGTTGAAAAATACATGAAAAGATATAGTATTACTTCTGTCCAAGCCGGTGTGTTCAACTAAGCAACCGGTGACCCCTTGCACCGACATTGGCACGATTGGCAACAAGGAATGTCCAAGCCTGCGTTCAACGAAGCAACCGGTGACCCCTTGCACCGACATTGGCACGATTGGCAACAAGGAATGTCCAAGCCTGTGTTCAACGAAGCAACCGGTGACCCCTTGCACCGACATTGGCACGATTGACAACAAGGAATGTCCAAGCCGGCGCTGTTACTATTGCACGTGTTGCGCCATGCCACTGACCCCTTGCACCGACATGGGCACATCGGGCAAGGTCACAGTGGATGGCATCATTATTGTTTCCTCACACTGCTCAGAACAACCTGTCAACTTAAACAGGTTGCTGCAAGGTTGAGGAAATCTTGAGTCAGCATGGCATTGCTTGGCAAGGTTGACGATTCGATTTGAGGAAATCTTGAGGAATCCTCAACAAGTGTGTTCACTGAAAGAGCCATATCAATTCTGTTCCTCAAAGTGTGTTCACTGAGACAGCCACATCGACATAAGGCTGCAAGCAAATCAGACTTGTGTCTCAATTGTTATGCAACCTTCTCATCAGTCATCCCACTGTTTTACCTGCGTTGCTGCATGGCCTGCTGTTGCTTTTCTGTCACAGCATTCACACCCCAAAAACCAGTCACAGCAGATTGGCTTGAAAATCATGCAGCTTAGAAAGCTATGAAACGTATTGTTGGCTGACAAAGCGGGTCGTCACAACAGGTTCCGGACAATCTGCGCAACTGCTTTCCCGAACATCGAAGTGTATTCCCCACTAGCCTGTACATCTGCTGACATACCGGTGAAACGGCCGTCTTCGCCTCGGCTTACCAGACCAATGAAAGCATTATGATCTGGTCTGGGTCTGGCCAGGTTCTCAAAATCAAACCCAGGCAAATGCCACAGTTGCAAGGGCTTCACTGACTTTCCGTTAAAGGCACCCATGTAGGTGCAAGTCTTTTCGAAGCCACAAAAGGACAGAACTGTTTTGACACACTCGAGGTGCGGCATACAGGAGCTGAGCGGCTGTTCCACCACAGGGCAGCACTCACATGCCCATCCCAGGAAAATCCCAAGTGAGCAAACAAGGGCCTGACAATTTCCCTGCAACACAAAGTCCCGCTCAGTCCATGAGCCTTCCCAGCCGTTGCTTTCAGCACGTTGGGCATGAAATGAGCACATAATGACAAAAGAGGAGCACGGGGTGCCCCACCAATGCAAAGCCTTCTTCTCACACGCTGTGGCTGCATCCAGAAACAAACGCAACCCTTTCGCCAGCAACATGTTGTGTTCGTCATTGTAGAGTATGTCAAAGCTGCACCCACGGAGACCGGATTCGATCAATTTCTTGGAAAGTTTGGCGCTCCCTGAATAGTATTCAATATATTGCAGCAACCCCGCACATTGATGAGGTCCCACATCGATTGAACCTGCTTCAATTTTGGCTCTGTTGTCATAGCTACGGTTAATGATGCACATCAGCTGACACTCGATGGTTCGGTTCTTCAATGCGGGATAAGCCAATCCAATCAGCCCATGCCATTTCATGGCCACTCTGCCCACATTGAAGTCCTGGTCGTAGCGCAAAAAATTTTGCACCAAGATCCTTGCAACCAGCAGCCTGTGACACCAAGGCTCTGTGGACCTGGCCAGCAAGATCAATTGGGGATGATGATAAGTATATATTACATTAAATACATATTATAACACAATCTGTGACCCATAAGTTTGAACAGACTCCGGCCTTGGGGAGAAAGACAAGGAAGCAAACGGAAGGAAATGTGAACATTGCAATCGCGACGTTTGCTGGAAGACATCCTCTACCCAGGTGTCAAACCGATCAACTTCAACAGTTCCTGTGCTTGAAACTGTATCGGTAAAATTCAAGGCAGGAAGAGTACACGGGCGCTCCACTGATCTACCTCCCAACTCAAATGACTCTGCAGCATTCTTTTTCCTTTTGCATTTCTTGCGTGCTGGCTTCACAGGCCCAGCACTACCACTGAAGACCAGCGATGATCCCAGCACATGCTGGCACGGCCACTGGAAATTGGACATGTTGGTGATTCACTGACTCACAAAGCACTTATTTGTTGTCCACACAGTCTCAACCAGAGACTGTGCCATAGTGGAACTGCGGTTTGCAGAGTCTGATTCAGACACTTGATTCACATAACTTTAAACCATACCTCTGGTCCAACTTGAGCAACAGATTGATTCAATGCTTGCCTGGCATATCAAGCAAATTCCGCAAACTAACTGGAAACAATGTCAGGAAGGTTTTTTTTGCTGATCGCTTTCTCCCCGAGCAATCTGCAGCATAACTATGGTGAGACTTCATGTCATCTTCAATTGCACACTTCAGGCATTCAGCAACTGTAATTGCAACTGTAAAGACTCAATCACAGAATGAACAGCAACCCCGCGCGCAAGTTGAAGCCAGAATTGTGAATTGAACATGTTGCCGCTATGACAGCAGGAGCAGTTTCACACACATTGGACTCGGCCGGATGCACTCATTCCCTGTGATTTCTTGAATCGACCGAAGACTTGAAGCTAAGAACACGATACATACATATACATGACATTGACAGCAATCTGCAACCTGCTGACATGTTTTCCCCTGTGATGTGTTTATCACCAAAAAAACTGAAGAGGCTACTTGGCATACTTTGTAGGCGGAGGCATTGCGTCGATAATCGGGGCAAGGCGTTCCAGGACAGCCTCAGGGATAGTACCAGGCTGAGAGTGAGGCGGCAGTTGCCTTTCGGGTTTGGCCTTCTCCCACTCTGTCCATGCCCAGCGATGCACTTGAGCCAGCGCTTGCTTCCACTCTGTTCTGTCGTGAGCAAAGCTTTTGCTGCAAGATTTTTTCCCCTCACTTGACACATACTGCTTTGTCATGATCTCGGCTTTGAAGCGATGATCGTTGAAGCTGAGACGCAACCTGAAGTCTTCGGGTGGATCCAACTCCGACAGGAAGTCGGGAGTGTTATTCAAGTGGGGACCATGCTCGCGCGGAGCACGTTGCGATGCCTGGCCACGATGTGCAGCATCATCAAGGACCTGCGCAGGGGCTGCTCCGCTCGAGGACGAGGCCTGTGCCATTCCACTGTCCCTTGGCCCGGATATTGGATCCGGCAAGGTCCCATTGGATGGCTGCGCTTGCACTGGTGTTTTCTGGTGTGCGACCCCGGCACCACCAAGCACAGAGTGTGGACGGGAAGCATCGACACAGGGCTCCTCCGCCGGGGGGCGGGGCTCTCTTTCACCAGTGTGTGGACTGGGAGGATCGGCACAAGGCTCCGGGGAGGGGGCGGGCTCTCTTGGACTGGGAGCATGGACACAAGGCTCTGCCGGCAATGCCAATGAATCAGGATTTGCTCGATCGTCCACGTTCATGTCCAACAGCTGGCTTGCCAACTCCTCTTTGAGTTCAGCGATTTCTGGATCTTCTTCCACTGCTGGTCCGGGCATTTCTTCGAGCACCTGCTCCTTGCGTTTTCGTGACACTGCTTGCCTGCGAGCCAGCCCTTGCAAGGCCGAAGCTGTGCCTCTTCCAAACCCTTTGCCTTTTCCACGGCCTTTGCCTTTTCCTTTGCCCTTGCCTTTGCATTTTGCTTTGGCACACGGTTTTGACTTTGCTTTGGCTTTTGCCATAGCTCTCCTCGCCTTTTTGGCCTGCAATCAAATCACAATTGAGTCACAATTGAGTCACAACATTTTATTCTTGTGGCCTAAAGCAAGATGCACTCGGAGAGTGACGATGCACGCACTGCCAGCTGTCAACTGAAGCTCACAAGCACTTCAGCGGGCAGCACGCAGAACGACTGAAAGAAGCACTGAGCTCGAAGCAAACTTGACTGAATTAAGGCCAGAGCCGAGACAAAAGCGCATCTCGTGTGGATCGCTTGTGCAAAAGGTTATCATGCAGCCATGATTTGCGAATGAGCCACTTTCTGCAAACGACCTGTACAAGCAATTTCTTCTCAGAAGCCCGCAGGTTCATCCAAGTGTGAGGCGCAGTGATTTGCTGCACAAGTGATGTTGACAGGTTCGCGTGCGCATACGATGTCAGCGGGCACTGCAAAAGGAAATGATGTAATGTCTCAGCTACTTGGGAACCATTTCCCAGGCAGAATAAGCAGCAGTTTCGACTGTCAGCACTCACAAACTCAACATCACCTGCTCGAAGCCCCTGGCCACCACAGAACAATCGTAGAGCTAGGGTTGACTGCTCCAGGCCGATGCTGGGAGCTTCGAAGATAGCAGCAATCGGGTTGGGGATTTCGCAGCCTCTGAAACACTCAATCGGAAAGTGTGTCAGACTGGGATGGACCACACATTGCTCAACAAGTTGCTGCCAGCCAATTTGCACAGAACTGCTGTGAAAGTCCTTGAGTTCAGCTTTGGATGCAGTGAACGCATGGGGAGCCTCGATCCCAAAAGCATGAAGAACGTCCGCGCTGACCTGTTCGGCCCAAGTGCCAGGCACAGTCACCGCGATGGGAAAAAGTTGCGCCATGAGGTTGCAGGAGTCAGCGCATGCACGCGCGAGCAGGCTCATGCGAGCACACGCCAAAAGATGCGACCATGGAACCCACCCGAGACATGCCAAAGCAGACGGTAGCGGGGAGCGCTTGCCATGACCCAGATGCGTGCAACTTTATGTTGTAGAAGATCCAAGCGATCAGCTTGCGCATGAGTGATCGGCAAAGCTGCAACAAGCCACCATATGCCCGGCTCGACATAAAGCTTCCACAGCTATTTCCACAGCTTACCCAGATGTGATAGCGGGATTTGGTTGGCACGGGCCCACCCAATCAATGGACCAGTCTTCTGCAAGATCCTCTCTTCCAGATCCTGTATAGTGCGACCCACCCTCCCCGTTGCGGTGAGCAGCGCTCCCAAGTATATATCTGTATTCATCGACTACCGGGAGAGCTTGACCATCAGGAAACTTCATATCTGTAGTGGGGGCTGACCCATCGTACGAAGCAAGGCATGCGGACTTGTCCACACCCAGAGGACCGCCGATTGAAAAAAATCAAGCGGGATTGAAAATTCTCAGCGTTTTGATTGTGTCGATCAAATTCAATAGAAAACGATCTTTTTCAATTGAAATTTAAATCCTCAAAATCAATAGAACTGCGACATAAAAATCAATAGAAACCTCCACATCAAAATCAATAGAAAATCTCCATAAAATCAATAGAAATTTTCCATAAAATCAATATAAATTTTCCATAAAATCAATAGAAATTTTCCATAAAATCAATAGAAATGTTATCTCAAATCAAACGAGAAACACTTCTGACATCAATAGATTTCAGCGCTATCTCTGCCTCCACCACTATATATAATACCTCTACCTCGACCTCAACCTGTACCTTTATCCGTATCTCTGCCTGTATATCTCTACCTTTACATCTTTACTTCTTTATCTCTCTATCGCTGTATATCTCTCTATCGCTCTACCGCTCTATCGCACGATCTACCGCTCTACCGCTCGGTCGCTCTATCTCTCTATCTCTTATATCTCCCTGTCTCTCTATCTCTCCATCTCTACCTGTATTTTTATTTCTATATATCTATCTCTTTCTTTTTTCTCTTTCTC
Source organism: Symbiodinium sp. CCMP2592 (assembly GCA_905221615.1). Classification (NCBI taxonomy): domain Eukaryota; class Dinophyceae; order Suessiales; family Symbiodiniaceae; genus Symbiodinium; species Symbiodinium sp. CCMP2592. The sequence continues at coordinate 12,989 of CAJNDT010001881.1, read as the reverse complement.
TATCTCTCACTTTCTCTTCCCCACCCTTTCCCAGAAGGCTTCCAGCCTAACACTTCTTTTTCACATCAGCGGCAGGGAATCTTGGGTGAAGCTTCTTTTGAGCTCTCCTTCGAAACTTGGCCTTGTAAAGGCCTCGGAGCCTAACTTTCAAAAACGGTTCCTGGCTACTTGGACTTGGACGTGGAATTGGACTCAGGCATTCCAGCCTAACACTTCGCTCCGGGCTACTTGGGCTTGGACTTGGTATTGGACACTGGCAGCCCGCATGGCTGCAAGCCGTCCCTGACTCTCGGGTTTTGCTTGATGATCATTTTTTGAATCGGGGACAAAAAATCCCAAACGAGAAGGTGACCCGGCGGAGCTTCCGCTTCAGCTTCCTGTGAGGGGTCGGGGTAAAAGTCAGGCTCCTCTGGCCACTCCTTCATGGCCTGCTCAAAGTCACTCTGAGTGATCGGAGGGTCATACATGCCCAAGACCATCGTTTCCTGGCTCAGGCTCACGTTGTCCGGGCTCTGGTTTGGCCCCTTGGCCATGGTCTCGGCAGCTTGGCAAGCTTGCCAAACGGCTTCCAGACCTGCTTCCGAGCTGTCTTCTTCCTGCAGATCTGTTTCGGCGTAAGGGTTTTAAAGCTGGTTATGACGGTATAGGGGTTCACATCGATCTATCTATCTATATAGATATATACAAAAATCTATATATCGCAATGAAAGAATCCCGCCTCGAGAGCAAAGCAGGTGGCGGCTGCAGGCCTCTTGGCTGTCGTCTCTGCCGGAGTCTCCAAGGTGGCGGCTGGCCTCTTGACTGTCGTCTCTGCCGAAGTCTCCAAGGTGGCGGCTGGCCTCTTGACTGTCGCCTTTGCAGAAGTCTCCAAGGTGGCGGCTGGCCTCTTGGCTGTCGTCTCTGCAGGAGTCTCCAAGGTGGCGGTTTTGCTCTTGGGAGCTTGGCCACTGGAGGTCGTGGAAGTCGCAGGTCTTTTCTTGACGACCTTGACCTTGACGACGGCCTCCTTGTCTGCGAGCTTGGCAGCTGGCTTCTTCGAGACCGGGGCCTGTCGAGGCACAGCCAAAACTTCAAAAAACAGACTTAAGCGCGACAAGCTCACAGGCAAGTATCTGGCCTGCCGTGCGGCCGGCTTCTTCTGGCTTCCTACTTTTGCCATCTGAAGAGCCTATAAACTGCAGCTATAGACGGCGACACATTTTTAAGCGTCCGGATTATACCACTTGGGGATGTACGTATAGGGCCGTCCGGCCCTTAGCAGATGGCGCAAGCGACTTGTTTTCCATGGGCCGTTTGCAGTCGGCCTGGACCTGGACCGTTTGAGCAGCTTGGCTGCTTGGGCCGTTTGCGGTTGGCCTGGACCTGGACCGCTTGCAGCTTGGCTGCTTGGGTCAGCTTGGCTCATCCAGCACTAGCAAGCCCTTTAAAAGCAGATGCCAAAACGTCCTGTACTTGAACAGGATGGTTTCCGGCACCTTGTGAGCTGCAGTGCCTGAAAGGCAAGCATTGGCGATGTGAGACATCAAGCCCATAAAGGATTCGGAACCATACGTCCAAAAAACCTGGGGGCCAAGTGCTGCGAAACTTCTGGCAAGTGTGCCGTCATGTGAAACTTGGAAACTTGGCTATATCGACACTGCTGGGCATCAAAAGCCAGCTTGGCAAGATGGCCGTAGTGCTTGGTCAAGCACTGGACTTGGTCGGCGAATTTTCGCCTGACGTCCTGGGGCCACTTGAAGTCTTGCCTGTCCAGCAAGTCGTAGATGTCCCGCAGCGACTCAAGGACACGAAGTCGGTGCAGGCTTCGGCGATCATCTTGGGAGCCTGAAATTGCTGTAGAACTTTAAACAAGAATAAGGTCGTGTTCACATTTATAGATATAATGCAGCTTAGACACTGTACCTCCTGGCGAGCTCCACAGCAACAGGCATGAAATGCCTGATTCGCCTGCCCTTCTGGTGCTTGAGGCAAGGGTACTCATTGGCACTGCTGGCAATGTCAGACTTCCATTTCAGGTTCGGCAACCTGGTGACTGAAGGAATGCCTAGCTCCTGGTAGATTTCCTGGAGTTCGGCATTCAGGCAACTCATGTTGGTGTCCCTGGAACCTGGCTTGGAGTCTTCGATGATCTCCCAAAGCAGATTCCCCACCACATGGCAGGACACACCGAGGTCCAGGACGTGGAGGACGTCAAGCTTCAAAGCCTGAGCATTGACGCCTTGGACCTGGAAAAGCGGGTGCTCCAGCCTGGCTTCCAGCTGCCTTGGCCTGAGTGTTGTCCTTCTCCAGCCTGCTTCCTGGCGAAAGTCGTTCCAGCAGTTCTCGCCCTCTTGGGTGCAAGCGCACCAAAGGCAAGGGTTGGCTTGGTTCGGCCTGGGGAACTTGAATTCCTGGTAGAAGAACTCCATGGTCCCCTGTGATGCAGTAGATCACTCCTGGCCTGAACCGCCTGGAGGTCGTTGGGCACCTTCCTGAGGCCATGGCTTGGAGGGACTCGCAGAGCTTGGTCCAAAGATCTTCCATGAGCTTGGGCGTGATGCACGACTTGGGAATGCAGGCCAGCAACAATTGGCTGCTTGCCTGGACTGCGAAAGCAAAAATTAGAGACACCAAGACCTAAATGGTGATTTTGCGGTCGTACTGCCGAAAGAATACTAGACAAGCCAAGCGTCAATCGAACGTCGTGACGTTATCGCTCTCATGGAGATCACAAGCAGACTGTCCACCTTGGAGTGGGGAGCTGCGTCGCCGTGCAAAGCGAAAGGGACCAAGGCTTGGGTGTCCTGGAAAACTTGGTCAAAGTAGTCCTGGCTTTGCGACACCCTGGAGTTAGCGCCTTTTTGGCTGTCCCAAAACTTGGCAATGTCCTGGATACCCAGGATGTCATCGTCCATGCCATCCAGGCTTAGCATCCAGTTGTGCGGAAGCATGACTGGAAGCTTGCAGTCTACCTGGATTTTTTGGCCTGTGGCGTTTTTCCCCCATGCCTTGGTCTGCACGACCGTTGGGTCTGGAGCAGCCATGTCCTTGAAGACCCTGGAAAGCAGCTGGTGGTGCGTGTGGTTCGGGTTAACACCATGCGAACCCAAGCTGGCAAGTCCCACAAGGTCGGCCTGGGAGCAGCCTGACTTGACAGCTGCCTGGGACAGCTCCTGGACGACCTTGGCGCTCAGGTCTCCCAAACACCACAGCCTTAAAAGGGCCACCGCAAGTGGAGATTCTGGCTTTATCTCGCGACAGGAGGAAGAGGAAGCTTGGTCCTCCGTCTTCCTTTTCCTCCCTGACATGGCTTCGCCTGGACATCTAAACCTAAACCTGGCTTGGTCCTCGAAGCTTCAAAGCGGGGAATTTGCAACTTGAACACGACAACAAAGGCAGTTTGCAGCAGTCCCTGGCAGCAAAACGCTTCTTTTTGGCGCTTGAAACTCCAGCTTTAGGTTTCAGTAGGCTCTCTCCCTTGAACTGCCTTTGCTCTTGGAGCCTAAGAGGCTGGAGGGTTCAAAACATCCAGACTGCGTGGCCTGGACTTAAGGCCGTTCACAGCTTGGAAAACCCTGCCTGCCTGGACTTCATGAAAACTATAAGCTAAAATCTCATCAGGAATAGCTGCCGGGTCAAGACTCAAGACTTCTAGCTTTTGCTGGACTCTGAAGGGCCGTGGTACCAAAGACTGTTGCGTGACACGTTGCTTGAGCTTGGGCCTCTATGCAGCTATCCTGAAAAAAAAACTGCTCAGGCGTCCTTAAGGGTCTTAGTGAGTTCCACCTTAAGCTTCTTGGAAGCTTGGAGGGTGGTCACCGCGTCAAGCAAAACGGGCTTCATGTCCTCCATCTTGCAAGCCTTCTTGCCAGCCAGGGTCGTGCGGATCCGCTCCAAAGCCTGCAGCTGCTTGGTGAGGGACTTCAAGAAGGTGGCCTTGTCGTCCAAGCCGCTGCCTTGGATCTGGAGCTTCAAGCCCTGCAAGAGACCGTATTCCTTGCCCAGCTCAGTGACGAAGAGCTTGGCCTGGAAATGGTTGGGCGAACAAACAGCTACAGAAACGGTTCGAGCTAAACTTAATTTGAAAAAACAAGCATGAATCGAGTGGCCTTCTCCTTGAGCTGTTCACTAGTGGTCTCTTGGCTGACTTGGCTGGCTTCCTCCCACTTGTTCGTCTTTGCCTTGGGCTTGGGCTTATTTCCACCCTTGTTGTTGTTCTGCCCACTGCCGCCTGGCAAGCCCACGAAGGCCTTGAGCTGGCTGTCCTCGTCGTCACCTGAGACTTCGCCTAAGTCGAAGTCCTCAACGGCGGGGGCCTTCTTGAGACTGTCGAAGGCGAGGAAGTCTTCGAGGGAGGAAGCGTCCGCCTTGGCCTGGGCCCTGGAGCCAGCTCTGCGGGAGGTCGTGGTGTCTTCGGTTTCCTGACAATTGTGAAACTGCATGACTCCACTATCTGTTCTTAAGTTTAAGTGGGAAAAAGATCAAGTATTGAAAAATTATGGCAGCACCAAGCCTTGTGGAGCTTGAACTGAAAGAACCTCCTGTCCTCGGGGTTTTTCCTGTGCTGGATGGTTCCAGCCGCCACTCTCGCCTTCAGCTCTTCCTCGCCGATCTTGTCGCACGTCTCCTTGTAGCTCAACCAGGAAGCTTGGAGGCCTGAGGAGTGGGTGCAACTGAACTCCACGAGGACTGCTTGAAGTACTTGGCCGGCTTTCCACCATCTTGGATCCACCCCCTGAGCATGCCCCTTTTCCTGGCAAGCTGGCCTGATCCTTGGCCAGCGCCGTCCTTGAAGGCTTGCTCGGCTCCTGGATTGCCCTCCCTTGACACCTCAAACTTCTTCCACAAGCACTGCTTCTGCTTCTCGTCGAGCTGCTTGAAAAAGTGGTCGAAGTCCTCCTCCGAAAGGTGCTTGGCTTCCTTGAGGAACCGGTTGTGGTCCTTGAGGGCTTGCTTGGAGAGCGTCGGTGCTGTCTTGGAAGGCTTGGCGTTCTTCGTCTCCTTGTCGCCCTCCTTGACCTCTTCTTCGGGCTCCTCTTGGAGCTCCTCGTCGTCTTGCTCCTCCACGTCGCCCTCCTCGGCTTCCTCCTCCTCTGGCTCCTCGGCCGTCTTGTACGGAACCAAGGGAAGTTCCTGGACGGCGGAGGCTGGCCGCTTGAGGATGCCCTGCTGCTTGGAAGTGGGCTTCTTCAAAACACCCATGGCTGGATGCTTGGCGGAAGGCAGCGGCGTGGGCTTGACTTGGCTTGGATATGGCTGCAGATTCGCAATTTCCGCAGCACCTATACATTTTCATTGGTATGTGTGTGCACGTGTATGTATATATATATATATATATATATATATATGTATATGTATACGTGAAGGGAAGCTTGCCTGAAAAGTCGGGGGGTCTGACGTGGCTGGCGGGTGCAGTGGATTTTGGTTGCATTAAATTCCCTATGATTCCTTTAGCAGTTTTTTACAAAGATGCCGCTGTACAGTATTTTATTTGAAGTTTCGGTGGTTGTGTGTAGCTGTAAACATCAGGAACTTAACGGGTTAAGGTCCATAGGCTATGTTTTTCTTTTTCAATTTCCAACTTTGTAGAAACTCGGTATATTTTGGATTGCGGGCTGCGGTTGGTTGTGGTTTTTGAATAAAAGGATAGGGACGTCCCATATAAACCCCTTCAAAAGGAAGCCCAATAAGGTAGGGACATACCGGTAAAATGTTTATGCTTATGTGTTTTTTGGGTCCCTAAAGTTATATATGAGTTTGGGGTTGAACGTTTGGTGTATCTTTAGGTATGTGTTGGTTGTTGTGCTGTGGGTTGAACTTAGTTTTTGGGATATGATCTTTTGGTGGATTGGATTTAGGATCTGGTGTTATGGATTGTTGGTTTGAAGGGTTTAAGGATTAAGGGGTTTAGGGGTCTAGAGGTTTAGGGGTTTTGGGGGTTTGGTGCTTTCGAGTTTTGGGGTTTAGTAAGGGCAGAATTCTGGCGCTTGGGGTTTTGTGTTGTGGTTTTGGGCTTGGGGCTTCTGGTGGTGCTGGTGGTGCTGGTGGTGCTGGTGGTGGTGGTGGTGGTGGTGTTGGTGGTAGTGGTGTTGGTGGCGGGGTTGGCGGAGGTGGTGGTGGTGTTAGTGGTGGTGGTGGGGTGGTGGTGGTGGTGGTGCTGGTGGTGGTGGCGGGGGTGGCGGAGGTGGTGGTGTTGGTGGGGTGGTGGTGGTGGTGGTGGTGGTGATGGTGGTGGCGGCGGCGGTGGTGGTGGTGGTGGTGGTTTTGGGTTTGGGGTTTCGGTGGTGGTTTTGGGCTTGGGGTTTCGGTGGTGGTTTTGGGCTTAGGGTTTCGGGTGGTGGTGGTGGTGGTGGTGGTGGTGGTGGTGGTGGTGGCGGCGGCGGTGGTGGTGGTGGTGGTGGTGGTTTTGGGTTTGGGGTTTCGGTGGTGGTTTTGGGCTTGGGGTTTCGGTGGTGGTTTTGGGCTTAGGGTTTCGGGTGGTGGTGGTGGTGGTGGTGGTGGTGGTGGCGGTGGTGGTGGTGGTGGCGGTGGTGGTGGTTATTGTGGTATTCAAAACCTACAATTCACAGAATATCATGTGATATCATGTGTCTTCATGGGATCTCATGGGATTTCATGGAATCTCATGGATGCTCACATGAAGCGTTCATGAGGGTTCCATGAAGTTCCATGAAGATCCATGATATCACATGATATCACATGATATTTCATGAAGCCTGAAAGGCTGTCCAGCCTTGAACAATTTTTTCACGGTCGCAGCGCCTGAGGTCGGTGCTTGGTTTCTGAAACAAACGAAGTACGGCTTGAGGCCTCACCTGGAACACTTGGTACTTATAAATGCCACTGCTTTTTATTTCGAAACACTGAAAACTTCAACTTTAAATGTCCTGGAGAGGCGCTCCTGTTGGCGAAAGAACTCGCTGTATGACTGGATGATGGCTTGCGACTTCTTCCATCACAGCCATACAATGGTCCCGTCCAAGCTCCCACTTTAAGCGTTCTCGGAGCCTGGGGCTTTGCCTCATCACGGCACAGACCGGCTGCAAGGCCTTGCAAAAAGAGACAAACGTGTCGTGGTGGGTCCTGGCTAGGTCATCCTGGACTCCAAGCTGTTCGGAGCTTGAAGCCTGGGAGCCTGAACCTTGGACCACTGGCACGACTTGGAGATTTGGCGATGCGGATCCTGAAAATGTGGATCCTGACGCCTGGCTGGGTTGGGAGCCTTGGGAATCTTGGATGGCTTGGACCTGGAGATTGGGATTTGTTCTCCTGGTCACCAACCAAGCTTCCACAAAAGCACCGAACTTGTCGGCATTTGACCAGCCTGAAGAAAGTGAAGGTTCCAAAAGCACAGCCGCCAAGCTTAAAAGGAAGTTCCCACCACTTAGTTCCTGCTCTTTGTTGTGGTATACATCGTGGGCTTCAGTATAATGTCCCGCTTCTTTTCTCTCCCTTATGGAGATGTTTGCTTGGGACCTGACAAGAATTTCCAAGCACTCCTTGATTATAGGTAGGGAATGCTTAACTACCGATGCAATACCACTGTACAGTGCGATATCAGCAGGACTCCAGCCCCTGGTGTCCATGAGAAGAACCCCTACGTTGGTGCTTGAGGGCCCTGCTGGTACCCACAACGGAGCCCCCACATGTCGTGGAGGGGCCTCCTGAAGACTCACAGGGTTTTCTTGGAGGGCTGTAGTGTCGACGATCGGGTTCTCTTGAAGGGCTGTAGTGTGGACGACTGGGTTCTCGAGGTCGTGTTGGCTGCCTGGGGTCTCGATGATCGGCTTTGTGACCCATTTTGGAACCTCCTTGGCTAGCGGGTTAATGTACGAGACTTGGATCCCTGATATAAGCTTGCATATGCTTGAGTATACGAGTTTTTTTGGTTTGATGAAACACAAACATAAATGAGTAGTTCATGTTGTTCGTGGAATTGGCATTTACTCGCTTACAAGCTTGGGATCTGCAAAACATTGCCCTACACTGACAGTTGGTCCTCTGCCGCACGTGGCTTGGACTCAAAGAAAAGGTGCTTGAAAAAGAAGCTGCTTCAGACAGCTTGGGCAAACCTGGAACCTGGAGTGTGGATTAAAGATCATCTTCTCTTCCAAGGCTCAGATGGCCACAACTTCCTGAAGAGGTCCTTGACAGCATTGTCCTCTCTGTAGTCGTAGCAGTCCTTGAACATGCAGCCTCTGCACGTGGCGCACCTCAAAACGCTCCGCTGGCCCACATACGAGCACCTCTGGCCTGAGTTGCAGATCAAATAATTAGCTAGGGCTTCCCAGCCCTTGGACGTAAGAATGGGTTCTAACGAATGCAATGAAAGCGATTCCAATACAAAACAAGACTCAGCTTCGGCACTTGGCGAAGCAGTCCCAGCCGAATGAATGGATGAATTCTGGTTCGGCGTCGCCCTTGTAGTCGCCACCTGAAAAGGGATGAACAAAAGAATGTGGGCTTTAATTTGTAGTTTGAGCTTAGGGTCTAGGGTGTTGGGTTTGCTTGCCTGTGGAATTGATCCAGGGCGGAAGCCAGGCGGGAATTTTGCCAAGGGCTTCTCCTGGCTCATTGCCCCACGATTGGTGTTGCTGCTGTTGCTGGTAGCCGTGGGAGGAGGAGCCTTGGCCTTGGGTGCGGTAGTAGTTGCCCGTGTTGTAGCTCCAACTGCCGCCCTGGTTGCCGCCCTGGTTGCCGCCTTGGTAGCCGCCTTGGTTGCCACCTTGGTTCCCGGAGTTGGTCCCCCCCTGCTGGTTCTGGCCATCCGCTTGGCCATCCCCTTGGCCATCCTCTTGGCCAGCCCGGCGGTGTTGTCAGCACCGTCTGCTGGGCCTGGGGGCTGCTCCGTGGTCTGCTCCGGGCGGTGGCTGGCGGGCTCCTGGTGGCTGCCAAACTGGGGAAGCTCCTGGGGCGGGGCTTGGTCCTGGCCAAGACCCAAAAGATCATGGCTCTGGGGAACTTGGGACCGGTCGGACTTGGGAAGACCGACTTGAGACCTGAGCTTGTCCATAGCTTCCAGCAAGTCTTCAGTGCGTGGAAGAAGCTTGAGGAGCTTCTCGATCTCCATCTCCAGCCTGGTCGTGAAGTCCTGGTCCTTGGACTTGAAGACTTCCAACTTCAACCTGGACAACTGGTCCCTCACGTCCCGGTCGTACCTGGAGATGTGTGCTTCCTGGAGCTTGGAGAGCTCTCTGTCGATGTCTTGGCGCTTGACGACCAGCGTTCTGCTTAGGTCGTCACTCCTCGTCTTCGACCTCTTGGCCCTCCTCTCCTCCACCTCCTTTATCATTTTTTCCTCCCATTCGGCATCAGAGTTCGCCTTGACTTCTTCCATTGACTCTTGGAATTCTTGGAATTCCGTCTCTGTGGCCTGCCTTTCGTTTTCCTGCTCGTCCTGGAGCTGGGCCTTGGAAATCGTATATTCCTAGTTTTCAGAATAGAAGGAAACAGTATAATAGGTTTTTTACAATAAAATCTTTGCTTAAAGAGTAGATGATAATTATGTTTTAAAGATCCGACCTCGCGGTTGCGCCTGTAGATCTCGTGGGCCACCTCGAGCCTGGTCTCCTGGAGCTTGGCAAGTTCGGCTTCCAAGAACTCGAGGGCAGCGGGATCCTCCGTCTCAGCTTGACCTCCTGCAGGCTGCCGAGATTTCAAAGAAAGCTTACGGGTTTTCAAAAATCGTTTTACATGTGGCTTATACATGACTTTGGATAATTCAAGCCTGGAAGGTCGCCTTCTGCTGTGGTGGCTGGGACTGAGTTCGCCGGGGTAGCGGGCGGAGCGGGCCTGAGATCATGACTCAAACTTAAGGGCTAATTTTGGGTGTTTCCACTGCTACTTGGGGGTGCTTCCAGCTAAAAGGGCTTCCAGCCCCTGACAGCTTCAATAGGGCTTCCAGCCCCTGACAGCTTCAATAGGGCTTCCAGCACGGCTTCAATAGGGCTTCCAGCCCTTGACGGCTTCAATAGGGCTTCCAGCCCTTGACGGCTTCAATAGGGCTTCCAGCCCTTGACGGCTTCAATAGGGCTTCCAGCCCTTGACGGCTTGAAGACAGCTAAAGGTTTTGAAGATTAAAAGGTCAAGTAAATTCAGTCAAGCTGCTCCTCGGCAGGTGCTTTCGGCGGCGGCTGCTTGGGAGGTGGCGACGTCTTGCCCTGGAGGTGGAGGCCCTTGGGAGGTGCAGGCAGTGGCTGTGGCTGCTTCCAGGGCCGCTGACCCTGCTCATCCTGCCCATCCCTCCTGGAGGTCCAATTAATGTGGAGCTCCTGGGATTGCTGGCTCCTGGATGAGCGGGGATCCTGGGGCTCCTGGCTGCTCCTGCTCATGCTCATTTCATCCAACTGTACCTCCAGCCATTCGTCGATCGAGTCGATTGTTCCTGATTGCTCAAATACCCGGTTAATGAACAACCTGATCGACTGGTCCTGGGGCATATGGGTACTGAACTTGAGGCCCAGGTGTTGCACCACATCGTTTTGCCAGTGGCCGAAGGTCTCGCCCTGGCCGCAGGGGTTTTCATTAAGTATATAGTTTTAGGGGATGGGGGCTTAGATAGGGACCGCAACAAGGGACACAAACATATAAAAATCAATTATATATGTACATATTTTTTATTTATATTGATATATATATATATATGTATGTATGTATATACTTTTGCTCGTTACTCCAAGGCCGGCCTCGTCCTTGTACTGGTTGTAAAGCGCCCTCCAGTTCTCTCGCCAGGCGCTTGAGTTTGAGTGCTTTCAAACATAGACATCAACGGTTTCATTAAATCCTTAAAACAAACGCAAAACTTTGTTACGTGCGTGCAAGTGTCCGGCGCCGCCTGGCTGACTGTTTCGCTGGGGGCCCTTTCCCATCTGGGGGATGGGTCCTCCTGGGCGCCCTCGAGGCTGCTGGCCGGGGCTTGGACCGGCTTGACTTGGCAGCTCCTTGGCTGCCTGACTAAGTAACTCCTAAAGCTGCTTCTTGAGCTTGGGAGCTGCAGCGGCCGAAGATCGATCTCGCTTGGGAGCATTTGCCGCCGAAAAGGGCTGTCCAGCCCTTGAACCTTTACTTGCAGGCTCATGCAGCTGGAGGGTCGATGTGTTTTTCACTCATGCATACTGGCTTATGCAGTCGAGGCCACCGGGCTTCCAGCCCTGGCTTGGAACACTAAAAGACTTGAAACTAGGACTCCAAAAACTTAGCCTTCTCCTTGAAGGCCTCTGCCAAAGAGCAGCCCTCGGCGAGCTTCTTCTTCATCTTGGCAACCTGAAGCTTGGTCTTATCCCGACCATGCTTCCTGCACACGATCTGGAAAAGCTGCCTAGAACCGTCGGCTCTCAATGCGACACTGTCGTGGTAGTGCATGATCTGCAGCTTGCCCCTTTCAGCCTCCGTCAACTCGGGCTTGTCCTTGTCCTTCGGGGCCTGATGATGGAGAAAACATTCAGGGGTTCACTTAAATACATCTTCCTAGATAGAAATATATGCTTACGAACAACAAAAATTTTTTTCTAATGTTAAGATTAGAGGCCGGCTTCTTCTTCGGCTTGTCACTGTCCTTTTTCACAGGCTTAGCGGCTGCAGCTGGTTTCTTCAAAACCTCGCCCTCCCAAGACTTCCTGATTCGAGCCTTGCTGCCTGGCACGGGACTGCCTTCGGCTTCCTGGCTCAAACTCGTCTTGGCGGTCTTGGGAGGGTCTGGAAGCTCCAGATCCCTGGTCCGAATCTTTCGAAGCGGACTGCTCGCAGGTAGCTTTGGCGGCTTGGTCGCAGGGTTTGGCGTCCCTGTGCTCGGCCGCTTGGTGTTGTGGGTCTCCGCCTGCTGGAGCTTGGCTGGTGAGGCCGACACTTCTGGAAGAAGCAGCGCCCTGAGTTCCTCGAGATCCTTGCTCTCGAACTGGGTCGCCTTGCTGCAAGCCTCCTTGAACCTGGTGTCGTTGCACAAGCGGCGAGCATGAGCCATGACGGTCAGCAGCATCTCGGCCGTGTCCCCAGCCCAAGCAGTGTGCTTGCTCAGCGGGGCCTGGTGGATGAGGTCCGGGTAGTCTTTGCTGACCTTGGCCAAGCACTCCTTCAAGTCCTTGTACTTGAAAGCCAAGCCGCTCTCCACCTCCTGGAGTTTCTTGAGCAAAACCGTCGCCTTTGAAAGCCCTTTGGCCTGGACAGCACTCGTCTTGGTTAGGTTGCCGTAGGGGCCGAAGTTGAAGGCGGCCTGGACACCTAGGAGCTTGACGTATTTCTTGAACACGTCCAGCAAGTGCTCCTGGTCCACCACCGGCTTGGCGAAGTTGCGTTCGCCGCCGCGGCCAGCAGCTGCGGGGCTGCCCATGGCTCTAAGAACCTGAGGACTTGCCTGCCGGCCTGCAGCACTTAAACCCGACAGACCTGCCTGGAGCTTGAAGCCCAGGACCTGGCTAGGCCTGCCTGGCTTTGAAGCCAGGGCCTGAAGCTTGAAGCATGCAGCGTACTATGAAAAAAAACTTCAGCTCAGGTCCTCTCCTCGCCAAGTCAATTTTGCATGTCAAGCAGGGCTTGATCGATCTCGGCTTGAATTATACCCTGGCAGTAGCCTGCCCTGGATTAGCACTTGAATTAAGCCGCTTCTAACAAAAACGCCCCCTTGAATTTTTGAACCTGGGACGGCGCGGATTCGCAGAATCTCTGCCGCCTCCACACTTTCCTATGTTCTCAAAACTTGAGGCTTGTCCTGGAGCTCACCTCCCAGCCGCCTGGCACTGGTCAGATCCTGGGACCTGGCGCACGGGCGGCTCACATGCCTGGGTTTGCTTGGAGAGCGATCAATGAAGCATCGTTGAGCAACAAGCGGATGTACCCGTGCTCCTTTATCTTCATGTGCTTCGTCGCCTCCGGCCAGCGCTCGGGGTCGATGTCCATATCATTCTCGATCTTGTACATGAGGTACTCCAAAAAGTTCAGGAAGCCCACTTCCTTGTCGACATCCCTTAGCTCTATATAAATAAAAAATTAAATACATAGTCTATATACGGCATATG
>CAJNDT010001880.1:0-40509 GCA_905221615.1 Symbiodinium sp. CCMP2592 | reverse complement strand
GACAATCCAAAGGGGCAAACGGCCAGCAAGGGAGTGTGACAGCCATCCGCCCCCCTTCCACCAAGCTCCACCCAGATTGCCACCAGCTGACAATCTGAAGCCCTGAAGATTGCCACCTGCTGACAATCCAAAGGGGCAACCGGCCAGCAAGGGAGTGTGACAGCCATCCGCCCCCTATCCACCAACCCCCACCACGATTGCCACCTATTGGCAATCTGTACCCCCTTAAGATTGCCACCTGTTGGCAATCTGTACCCCCCTAAGATTGCCACCTGCTGACAATCTAGATACCCTGTGATTGCCACTTCTTGGCAATCTGTACCCCCTTAAGATTGCCACCTGTTGGCAATCTGTACCCCCCTAAGATTGCCACCTGCTGACAATCTAGATCCCCTGTGATTGCCACCTGTTGGCAATCTGTACCCCACTACGATTGCCGCCTTCTGACAATCTAGACCCCCTAAGATTGCCACCCCTTTGGGGCCTGGAGATTGTCACTCGGGGCCTGGCGATTGTCACTTTGGGGCCTGGAGATTGTCACCTGGGGCCTGGCGATTGTCACTTTGGGGCCTGGAGATTGTCACTCGGGGCATGGCGATTGTCACTTTGGGGCCTGGAGATTGTCACCTGGGGCCTGGCGATTGTCACTTTGGGGCCTGGAGATTGTCACTTTGGGGCCTGGAGATTGTCACTTTGGCGTTGTGGGTGGCCTGGTTGCAAGTTTTTGCAGGTTTTGAGAGGTTTTTTAAGGCTCAGAGTGGTTTTAAAACGTTCTAAGTGGCTTCCGAAGTTATTTCAAAGGGCTTTAAGCAGTCTTGAAAAAAAAAAAAAAAAAAAAAAAAAAAAGAAAAAAGAAAAAAAAAAAAAAAAGAAAAAAAAAAAAAAAAAAAAGAAAAAAACAAACAAAAATAAAAAAAGCCGGGCAAAATTGACACCCACCGTCAATCTACGACCGCCCGGGGACCAGGATTTCCCCGACCCGCGCGCGTACACACAATGCGCTTTTTGGACCCTCCGCTCGCACCCGAAGGGGGCATGCCAGGTGTCCTTTGGAAGCTAGTAATGGCGTTGAACTACAGCGACTGCTGTACGCGCCAGTTCACTAGCGAAGCGGCCTCCAAATACCTAAAAAGAGCCGAGGTGCCTTCCTTGAGCATTCCAAAAGTAGGCCGCGGTCATACTTTTGGGATGTGTGCCACGGACGCGCTTTGCGCGAGGATCGGTTTGTTTTCCGCAGTGCCAAGGGCCAAGGGGGCTTCCCATTGAGCCTGTCAACGGGAACGCGTGTACTCGCTCGCGGGTGCGCGTTACTACCGGCGATCCGATCTATCTCCAATCGGTGAAAACATATGGGCGAAGGATGTTTCAATCCGACCAGAAACATCGGGGAAGCAGGGAGCGTGTGCTGCGGGACATTCTCTTATAAGGCGCCTAAAATAAGGCCATCCCAGTACTAAGTACGCTGGGGGGTGCCTTCGAAGACCTTCACACTCTCATACGTCCCACGCATGCATTCACTGAACATGTCCAAGCCAAGGACTGATTTTTGGTGCAAGCGACTCGGCTGCAATTAAACACGTGCATGTCCACGGCCATCATCAACATATATGTTAACTCAACATGTGCTCGCCCAGGCATTGCTCTGGTGGTCGCAACTCGGCTGCAATCAAACATGTCCACTTCTAGAGCGTGCTTGCGTCATGCTTGCGTCATGCTTGCATCAATTTCCCTGCCGAAGCCAAGGCGCGGTCAGATGAGGCGAGAGCCGCCTCCAGACTGCATCTAGAATCTAGACGCAAACCTCGAGTCCGCACAAGCCTTTCAGTGAGTTTTCAAGGGTTAGTCTGGCAGAATTGCCTCGCTTATTGGGGCTTTGGGAATGAAAACCTCTTGGAGAATTGTTTCGCTTATTGGGGCGTTAGGAAGGAAAACCTCTTGCAGAATTGTTTCGCTTATTGGGGCGCTAGTAAAGAAAATCTCTGGCAGAATTGCTTCGCTTATTGGAGCTTTTGGAATGAAAAACTCTTGCAGACTTGTTTCGCTTATTGGGGCGTTAGGAACCAAATTCTCTGGCAGAATTGTTTCGCTTATTGGGGCTTCAGGAATGAAAACGTCTTGCAGAATTGTTTCGCTTATTGGGGCGTTAGGAACCAAATTCTCTGGCAGAATTGTTTCGCTTATTGGGGCTTCCGGAATGAAAACCTCTTGCAGAATTGTTTCGCTTATTGGGGCGTTTGGAAGCAAAACCTCTCGCGGAATTGTTTCGCTTATTGGGGTGTTAGGAGCGGATATCTCTTGCTGAAGTGCGTCGTTTAGTGGGGAATTTGCTCTACGGGGTTCTTTCTGGCACACTCTTATCCGTAACAAATCGTACTCCCGGGTCTTGGTGATTCTTTCTGGCCCATTCTTATCCGAGGCAAGGAAAATAGACACCAAGTGTCAAGATCTGGGGGCTCCACTGCCACGCGGGGAGTGTAACGCATCGGGCGGGCTTTCCGGCCGGAAGGCGTGGGACGGCATCGGATATCGGCTGGCTTGAGTTGGACGGTCTGTACAAGAAGAACCGCTGCCTTGTTCGAGACAGCCCCGGCCTATTTAACTAGGTGGTAGTGATTGAGACGGGACGCCATGGAAGGAGCGGTAAAATTGCTTGGAACCAACTGCAAGCCAACGTCGCTGCCATCGTGCCTGCAGTGCGAGCAAGCACACTAGCACTCGCCTGCACCGCAGCCCAATTCGTGCTCAAGAGCATCAAAATAAAGCAAAAGTTCCGCAGCTTCCAGCGACAATCTAGGCCGAAGCTGCTTCGGACAGCAAGAGGGAAGGAATGGCAGCATAAGCTTCTCCGCCGGCCCTGCAGGTCAAATCGAAATGTACCCGAGCAACCGGCGCCGATGGGCCGACGTCGAGGACGAGGAGGAACAGGTGGCATGAAGCAAGCTAGCAGTCAAGGCGTACGGCGTACAGACTCTCCCGCACTCAGTCCCTGTCTTCCTGTTTCCAACCAAGGACCAACAGCAGAGAAACCGGGGGAGAGAGAGAGAGAGAGCGAGTGAAAAAAACGGCAGAGACGAAGACAGACAGATCGCCAGATCTTGCCGCGCACAGGGGGCGGGATGGTGCTTCGACTTTGAGGCGTTCAAGAAGCAATACCTGGCAACGCAGTGTGCCCTGACGCTGAAGACGCCCGTCCCCGTCCCAGAACTTCATTAGAACACAATGCATGCAACCGCTAGCCCATAAATAGCATTGCTCCTGCACGAAACCTAACGAGGCCGGAATGATCAAAATCGACGAGGCGATTGCTTGCGGGCCTCGAACAGCAATCAACACAATGTGCCCGGACCGAGGCATGGAAGACGCATCCGACGACCTCCCGGACACGAAGGTCGGCCCATCGCCCAAGTGGACAGCAACGGGTGCACCGACGCAAGAAGGCACCGCCCTTGCAAACGCTTGAAAGACTCAGATACTTTGCAATCAGTCTGCAGGCACCCGCGCCGACACTACCGAAGCCAACACAGTGGACAGCCGAGGACGATTCCGCACTCGAAGATGCTTTCCAACTGGCAGAGGCGCGGGATGCAGCAACATCCGGGTGACCGAGTGTTCATTCCGAGCAGCTGCAGGCCGAAAGGGCCACTGCGAGAGCTTCCTCGCACGAATGCAGCGACACAAGCGCTGCAACAGCACGGCCGGAGCAGCATCGCCGCACGGCACGGCGACGGAGACAGGCAACGACCAACGTGAATGACACGCAAAACGTCAGGCCCAGCAGCAGCACCGAGGCGGGCTCGCCTATTATTTTGGCTGCGCGTAGAAGCATTTCACTGCCCAGCCATCTGGGCCGCTTGTGAGGTTCCCTTCAGCTTGGCGTATCTGCTCTCGAGCACGGGGCTCGGAGCCATTCTGTTCCCATTCTCCAGATCGCATCAGTTCAATTTGATTTTCATTGCTTCCAAGGTCATCCGAGATTGCATCCCGACAACCGTGCTGACGCAATGGTCATAAGTACGTGGACGATGGGTCGCAGACAGCGGAATCGGCTGCAGCATGCCAGTGCCTGAAGAAGTGCCGCAAGCACATACTGAAGCACGGTGTAACCTTTCCAGATGGTGAAGGCGTGTCCTGCGAGGCTCTTTGTGGCAACACGGCCTCTGCGGACGAGTGCCAGGCTTGGGCACCGACCGCCAGAGTTGGCAACTAGAACTCTGCATGTTCGGCACCTCGATGTAGCAATCGCACAGGCCGCGACAGCAATGTGCAGTTCCAGCACCAGCGAGGCAAATCCTATGGCCATCAATCCTGTGTCGATCTTGCAGGGATCGCGAAGCTCGTTTACTTATTCACTCGGACGTTCTGCCCTTCCCACGCAGATGACCGCTGCTCCGGACACAACCTTCTTGCAGGTAGTGAAAATGGTTGCGGACGGCAACTGATTGTTCCACGCGCTGGTCCATGCACACAGCCTGGTCCGGAAAGATGACGACAAGCGCCCTCGTCCAGACCTTGGAGCAGCCCTCCGCCAGGAAGTGATAAGTTTCCTGACCGCCAATGCGTTCGAGCAGGGCGACTTCGCGGAGAATTGGTTGGAAGAGGCGGAGCACCTGGAAAGAGGACCGGAAGAGGCCTGGGCTGGCAACGACTCTATCTTGGCGTTCTCCCTTATGAAGAAATGCCGTGTACAAGTGCACACACGCCATCTCGACGGCTCCACCGTCACCGCGATGGACGCAACCCATCAAGATCTTCAAGATTCCGCTGGATTGACCGTGGTTCGTCTACTCTACAACGGCAAAGACCATTACGATGCATTGGTGGAGGCCGAAGACGTGGGACTGCTAGAGCCCGCTTGGCAAGGTCAGACGTGGCCGATGAGGTACTGGCGACTGCCGGAAGAGCTGCCCCCGCAAGATATCGACGATGCGTTGCCGGCGATCAAGAAGACCAGAGCGGTGGAAACCGTCACTTCGCCCGAGCTTCCCGACAGCACCGACGACATCCTGGACGAAGTGTGCAAGGCGATCGTGGCGCCGGCATCCACCCATCCGCATCGCCAAATGGAGGATGCCATTACGAAGCTGGCGACGACCAGGCTTCGGGACCATCCCACACTCCCACCTCTTGCCCTGCCGGAAGAAGTGGATGCGGGCGAAGCGTGGCCCCATGCTTTCTGTGCGTTCAGCGGCTGTTTGTGGACGGCCAGAACGGGCACGGAGGACGACCTGCTTCAGCACCTCCACGAGCAGCATGGCCCCGACCTTGATCCACTGGCAAATCTTCTGTGGAATGGCCATGACGAGCACGATCTGCTCAGCATCTACAATGCCGCTCTGAGCGTCAAGTGCCGCTCGGCCGCTCCCCTGGCGGGCAGCTCGCTCGACCGGATCGCCCTGGAAAAGTTCGCAGAGGCGACTGCTGAGGACCACGTGGAATCCCTGATCTGCTTCTCGTGCGCTTGCAGCTACACGCGCATCGCAGAGACGGAAGCTCGGGGCGACATCCAGTGGCACCGCCCTCTGGAGCAGACGAACAAGTTCCTCGGCCAGCCCGTGAAGGTCATCGAGCAGCTCCTGGGATTGGACCAGTTCCTTGGAAAGTACAACCATCTGGTCGAAAACACGAAGTTAACCGACTCCGAGGACTTCGAGAATTGGCACCTCAAACTGGCAGGGGAAGCACAGCACGTTCGCTTGCTTTGCTGCCCCGAAGATCACAGATGCACAAGGAATCCAGAGCATCCCCGCGCCAGAGTTCTCTGCGAGCATTGCGAGGGGCCGGTTTGTCGCGGTTGCCTGGACTGCTTGAGCAGGAAGAAGCTGCCTCCGGCGAGCCTCGCAAATGACATGTGGACAGGTTACGGCCCCGAAAGGCTTTACCAGGACAACGTGACGGTCATGGAAATGTTGTGTGCCAGTCCCTACATCACGACCCTCGTTTGCTTGACGATGGAGGCTCGCTACCGGGCGGAGGGAGCGCCCTTGGACCAGACGGCTCACATGCCGCGCCATCGTATGGGCGCCCGCGGTAATGCGATTACCTTTCCTTTGCCTTGGGAGGACCTGCTTCGTAAGCTGGAGGGCCAGGACACCACCCCTTCCGACTTACCCCGGGGCCCCAACGAGCTCTCCGACGTCGTCCGGGTGATCCTCAAGACCAACAAGACGGGCCAGACTTCCGAGGCGGACTTGAAGAACTTGATTCACCAGGCAAGAGTCCGGCGGCACGTGGTGGTGCAGCTCATCTTGGACATGCGCCGTTGTGGACACCCTTCCTTCCAAGAAATCCAAGAAGAGAAAATGAGGGAGAAGGCAAGCTCGCTGCCGGAGGACGGTGTGCCGCCCGAAGTCGTGAAGATCTTCGGCGAGCTGGACGACTCGCAGGAGAAGCTCCAGCCACAGAAAGCCGCCACGCCGGTTGACGGCCTCAGGAGCATCGATCAGGCAGGGAAACTATAACGAGAATTTGTCAGAGGTAGACTCTTAGAGCAAGCAAACCGGCTTGTCAATTGAGCAGCGTGCATCCTGCAGACAGGCCGGCGCCACCTTCTCGGCGCAGCGGCCGCGAGCCATCGTGGCGGAGGGCAGCAGCCTCGACCGACAGGACCAGAATGCCGTGGGCATGGCAGCTCTCACAAGTTTGGAGGCAGTGGACAAGATTGCAGAGAGGAAAGCAGAGACCTTGGTGGCGACCACGGGGAACGTTCTCGTCGACCAGTTCCAGCCCCGCTACTTCGCCATGGCCTTCGCCTTCTGCTTCAAGCACGGCACCGCGTGTCCCGACGTCCTCAACAAGAAGAACCCATCGGTCAGTCGGAGGCGTCAGAAGGATTCCGCTGCCCCGACCGTCGACATCCACGACTGGGCTGCCATCATGGGCCGCCGAGTGGAAGCCCAGTTCCGTCGAGACTGGAACTTCGGCTTCGTTCTGTGGAACTATCTCTTTCGGACGATGGTGAACTTGGATGGCAGCACCTCCTTGTACTCCCAAGGCGGCAAGAAGATCACAGGCGAGGAGTTCCTTCAGGGGTCGACGGAGCTTCGAGAGCATCTGCAGCGCGGGAAGTACGTGGACATCACCGGCGCCCAGAAGAGCGTGCAAGGCGACTTCTCCAAAGTCCAGCACGTGCCGGGACTATCGGCTACTGCGAAAAAGATAGCGCAGGACGTCAACGCCAAGTGCCGCAACATCCCAGGGACCCACGAGACCAGGAACCTCATGCGGCAGCAGACCCACGCGTACAGAGTGTGTTATGGCACTTCCGTCTTCCTGACCTTTCGCCCTCGGAGAGGGATTCCACGCTGATGCTGAGGCTAGCGAGAACTCGAGACACGGACCCCGCCCTGCAGCAGAGCGGCAAGCCGACTTGTCAGGAAAGGAGCCAACCGCCGCTGGACGAGGATTTCATGGAGCTGGACCCTCAGGTGCTGGCCACAATCCTGCCAGACTACGACGAGCGGAGGGCGATCCTGGCCAGAGACCCTCTTGCCTGTGCTGATGGCTTCTGGACGTTGGTGCAGTTGGTCTTGCGGCATCTCTTCGGGATTCGCTGGTGCCCAAACTGTCCGAGCTGCGCCAAGTCGGACAAGCCCTGCACGGACGCGTTCGGGAGCAATGCCACGGCCATGGGCGGAGTACTGGGCAGAGTGGATGCAGCCTTCGGTTCCATCGAATGCCAGAGGAGCGGCGCTCTACACGCTCACTTCCAAGTGTTCCTGCAGTGCCTCCACCAGTACACGCCCCTCTCGGAGATCGTGGCGCTGGGCAGAGAAGCGTACATGGATTTGGTGGAGAAGTACAAGGCCTACAACGCCCACGTGAGGCGCACCGTGTACTGCAATCCGGCGGCCTGGCAGAAGGAGCGCGACACCGTGGAAAAGGAATGGCCGGAGTACCGGAGCTCAGTCCTCATGCTCAGTCGGCCCGCTTATCAAAGCGATGCCCGGCTCTCCGCGAAAGCCTGGAAACAGAAACACTTGGAGGAGGACGTGGAGGAGCTCCAGAAGCACAAGCAGCACCACGTTCATTTGCCCAAGGACACGGATCCGCAAGGGCCCAGACTTCCACTCTCGCATTGCCGCGATAAGCGGGACCCGACGAAGTGCAAGTCCGGCTTCCCGCACAACAACCAGCTGACCGAGGAGACCTTGATCGTTTGCGAAGGACTGGCCAAGCAGATGGACATGCCCATCAAAGGCAAGAAAAGCATGCTCGGCTCCCTCTGGGGTCCGGTGAACGACCCGGAGCTCAACGGCACCCACCCTGCCTTGCTGGCGGCGCTTCGCTGCAATTCCGATCTGCAGCTGCCCTACCGCTTCCCGATCAACGAAGACATCCACAGCCACAAATGCCAGGACGAGAGCTGCCGCGGAGCAAGCCAAGCCGTGCGAACCTTGGTTCGTGAAGCCCAGCGGAACCAGGCCGCCCAGGCGGGCTACGGCTGCGACTACCAGAACAAGCGCCTCCCCATCGCCATCCACGAGATCAAGGAGTGGAACAAGGGGAACAAGGAGCTCGCAGAAGAGCTGAAGGGCAAGCCAGCCGGGTACGTGGCTTCACGGGTGGAGAACCGCTTCATCACAGACAGCTTCGGTCGAGGTGTTTGTCGCGGTGCCGTGGAATGCAGCAACCTCATCACGCGGAGCAAGCACGGCGACCCCGTGGAAGCGGAGTCCATCCGCACCGCACCCGTCGTAGGCCTTCCGCTGTGGTACGGCTTGAGCCTGCTGCAGGCAGCCGCCGATGCGGAAGCTTGGCCTGCAGAGCCGCAGCGTTGGACCACCGAACCCAAGTGGAGAAAGCAGCAGCAGCCTCGAGCGGTGAGGCACTGTCCGTTCTGGACGCTCTACGGCTCCCGCGGCCGAGATCCGCGCGTCCATGAGCTGTCGGCGTACGAGTTTGCCATGCACTTCGAGTTCAAGAAAGCGACCCATCCCTGGAGCATCAAGTCGGACGATGACGGGAGGAAGCACCACCCGCTCCGCCACGAGGCTCAACTGACGGAGGCGGGCAAGGAGAAAGTGCGCTGGCATCGTTTCGAGGCCAAGCTCTCGCCGGGGATCGATTATCGCATTCGGGAGCCTGGCCCCGACGAGGAGTGGATCCCCTTCGGCGAACCCGAGCTCGCCCAGCCTTTCAAGCACGACTGGGGCATGGTGCCGCGCAAGCGACCTCATGTGCCGGTGCTCTTCGGTGCGCAGGGCGGCAACCAAACCGCGGACGACCAGGCCATGAAGCTCCTTCTGCTCTTTCGTCCTTGGGTGAATGATCGCCGAGACGCCTCGGAGGACGACCTCGTGGCCTTCCTCGGAGCCCTGTCTGCTCGCGACCAAGGGGCTACGGACTGGCTCCAGGCCGCACGGCTCTGGCTGGGCCGACGCGGCTTCCCCACAGAGTCCGTGAAGCGCTATGCCGCCCAGTTCTGCTTCGTCCATTGCCTGCCTCGGGAGCTCCGACCCGGTACGGAGCTGGAGGCCAACAGCGACAACGAAGACTTGGAGGACGTGCCCTGCTTCTTCGACCAGGACCTTGCAAGCCCAGGTAGTGAAGCACTTTTGCTACGATCATTGCCGTTGAGCTTGGTTTTAAGTTCTAGGCTTGAGTCGGCGCCCGCAGGACGACCTCACGCTGGCCATGGAAACGCACGTTCGAGGAGGATCTGGCGACGCGGGCAACGAGGTGCAGACGCACGCCGACCGCACCAAGCAGATGTTCGCGCTGTCGCAAGCCATTTGGCTGGAAGGAAACGATGAAGGTGGACCCGACTCGGAGGCCAGGAACAGGTTCCGCGAGCTATCCGCCAAGGAGCCCGTGACGGACCATCAGCGGGTGAGGCAAGCCGCCATCGATTCGCGGGTCCGAGGTGACAAAGGAAAGGATAGACGAACCACGCGCGGGGACGAGCGAAGCCCCGAGGTGCAGGCTCAGGAGCCCGTGACCGCCGCCAAGCTCCTCGACTGGCTCCACAGCGACCGAGTGCGCGGGGCCGTGAATGCCAAGCAGCACGAGTTCCTCGAGCTCGTCGTGGACAGAGTCATGGTGGAGCTCAACCTCATCAGACCGGAGGATTCCATCCGGAAGACCTCAGAGCCGTTGATCTGGTTGCTCCACGGGCCGCCCGGCGTCGGCAAGTCCCACATCCTGCAGTTCCTCCGCGAGCTCTTCGAAGACTTGCTGAAATACACCCAGGGCCACGAGTACGAGGTCGTGGCGCTCCAAGCAGTGAACGCGGCGGACATCCGCGGCAAGAACATACACAGGGCCTACGGCTTCAACAGGAGTGGGCAGCCGACCGAGGGAGACAATCCTCTCGTTCAGGGCATCCGCTTCCGGCGGTGGGTGATCGTGGACGAGATCAGCATGGTCAGCGCGAAGCTTTTGGCCCGCATGGAGCAACGACAGCGGGAGAACAAGAGCAGCAAAGACGAGTTCAAGCTGGACGGCCAGGGACGTGAAAGAGATTTCGGCGGCATCAACATGATCTTCATGGGCGACTTCTTCCAGTTCCCGCCGCCGGATGGCGGCTTCATTGCGGACGTTCCCCACAGCTTGAAGTCTGCCACCGGGGTCGACAAGAGCACCGACCCTCTCGTCGAGCGCGGTCGGGACCTTTTCTGGCGCGGAGCGGTCCAAGGCGTCACCGAGCTGACGGAAACTCTGCGGTGCTCCGACGGGTGGTGGAACGAGGTGGTGGAGCAGCTTCGGCATGGCTATCTGTCGGAAGAGAACTGGAAGTACTTGCACGGCATCCCTGTGGAAGGCTGCACCCTGTCGGAAGCGGAGAGGCAGTCGCGCCGCAGAGTCATCAGCTCCGACGAAGATCCACGGCTGCAGGAGGCCAAGTTCCGGAAGGCGGTGGTCATCGTGGCAAACAACGACGCTCGCTACCAGATCAACAAAGACAAGGCCAGAGCCTACAGCAAAGAGTCCGGAGCTCCTCTCAGGGGGTCCGTGGCCAAGGACGTCGCGGAGGCCAAAGCTCTTCAAACCGAGGACTGCAGCAAGGAGGCCAAAAGAAAATGGCTGCAGTACCACGACCGACATACGGGAGATCTTTGCGGCCTGCTCCCCCTCGCCATCGGCATGCCCGTCGCCCTCACCGACCACGTGGCCCGGTCCGACAAGTTCCTGCTTCGCGGGCGCTGCGGTCACGTGCATTCCTGGGTGTGGCCCGAAAACGAGCAGCAGCCCGAAGTGGTGTACGTCAAATTCCCGGACGGCAAGTGGCAGCTCCCCGGCACGCCCGAGCCCGGCATCTATCCCCTGCGGCCTGTAACAGAAGAATGGTTTCTCGACCACGGGCGCGAACACCCTGTCCTGAAGGTGAAACGACGCTTAGCTGCATTGGCCTGGAGAACCGTCCGTTTCAGATATTTGGCAGGACTTGCAGGTAGTCCATTGTCCACTGTGCCTTGCAGCTCTTCTTGAAAGCAGCTTGAAAACAGCTGGCCAGGAATATGAGAATTTAGATTGATCGTAGACCAAACTTGCTCTGAAAGTCCTGAAGGAAAGCAGCTTCAGCTGACTCCGGCCTTCGCGATCACGGCTCACAGCAGCCAGGGCAAGACGCTGGATGCCACCCTGCTCGACCTGAACGTGGACAAGAACGTCCACCAGACCCTGGGCACCGTGGCGGCGAGCCGTGTCCGCAGCCGTGAGGTCGTGCTCATTCTGCGCCCCTTCCCACTCTGGCTGTTCCAACGAGGAGCACCCGAAGGGCCCGATCTGCTGCTGAAGACTCTCCGCAAAGGGCGCGTCGATTGGAAGGCCTGGCGCGAGAGCAGGAACCCCTTCGCTGCCTGCGGAAGTTGTGGCCACGTGAAAGACTTCGCGAACTTCTCCTTCGTCGAGTGGAACAAAGTGCGAGCCAACCGGGCGGCCAAGTGCTTGCACTGCGAGAAGGGCGAGAAAACCTCGGGAAAGCGCAAAATCACAGGAGCCGAGATCTTCACCAAGCACTTGTGCGACGCATGTGGTTGCCACAAGATGGAAGCGGCATTCCCGGTGGCACAGCTCAGACAACAAGGACCGGATGTCAAGAAGGTGTGCACACAATGCGCTCGCAATCAACGCACTTTGACGTGCTCTATGTGTGGTACGACCAAGCCTTCGGACGCGTTCGAGTCCAGCATGTGCACCCTGCCACCTGGCTGTGCGGCATGCAAAGACTGCCAAGAGGAGGTGCATCCTAAAGCGAAGCGCCTGCGTGCAGGCTGGTTCCTGTGCCACGGCTGTAAGCAATCCTTTCCAGTTGAAGCAGCGGGCAATGCCAGTATCCAACATTGCATGAATTGCGCAGTCCGGGGCACCAGGGCACCCGCTGGCTGGCACAAATGCCAGAACCAGCAATGCCAGAAGTTGTACCAGGAGCATCATGCGCCTGGTCTTACGCGGCCTCAGGTCTGCCCACAATGCAGGGCCAAAAGGCAGAAGCGAGTCCGCAGGTGAAACTTTTTTACATGACATCGAGGTAGATTGTACAAATCGACAGGACCAATTATTTCTGCAACGTCCGACGCAACAAAATGCTTGATATTAGGTAGGTCCAAAAAAACAAGTATGAGGTCTCGCACAAGTGGACGCGTGGAACTTGCATCTATAGGAGCGGTAGCACTGGCAGACTTCGACGCCGGGCGGCTTCACGAGTAAAAGTTGCAAAGCATGGCGTGTGGATTGCACGAATTCGCGTGGTGCAGGCAGCCAGCACTTGTTGTGTGAATTCCCCCTGCAGTGGCTCGCCAGGGAAACATGATCTGCAACGGAGACGATGCAGGCTACACCAATTGTACACAGCAGGACCAACGACGTAGCCATAGCATTAAGCCAGGGAGAGACTGGAAATAGGCAAGGAAGAGGTCGGAAGAGGCTAGGAAGAAGCCAGGAAGAGACCAGGAAAAGGCAAGGAAGAGGCCAGGAAGAGGCCAAGAAGAGGCCGGGAAGAGGCTGGGAAGAGGACCGGAAGAGGCCAGGAAGAGGTTGGGAAGAGGCCCGGCAAAGATAGAAAGAAGCTGGGAAAGGACAGGAAGAGGTCGGAAAAAACCGGAAGAAGCCAGGAAGAACAGGCAAGGAAGAGGCAGGGAAGGGAAGAGACCAGGAAGAGAACAAGAAGAGGTCGGGAAGAGGCCAGGAAGACTAACAGGAAGAAGCCGGGAAAAGGCCAGGCAGAGGTCAGGAAGAGACCGGGAAGAGACCGGAAGAGGTCAAGAAGAGGCCAGGAAGAAAATGCAAAGAAGAGGCAAGGAAGAGGCCGGGAAGAGGTCGGAAGAGGTCAGGAAGAGGCCGGGAAGAGGCCGGGAAGAGACCGGGAAGAATCCGGGAAGAGGCCAGGAAGAGGCCGGGCAGAAGCCGGGAAGAAGCCTGGAAAAGGCCGGGCAGAGGTGAGGAAGAGAAAGGGAAGAGGTCGGGAAGAGGATAGGAAGAAGAGGCAAGGAAGAGGTCACGCAGAAAAGGCAAGGAAGTGGCCAGGAAGAGGCCGGGAAGAGGCCGGGAAGAGGCCAGGAAGAGGCCGGGCAGAAGCCAGGAAGAAGCCGGGAAAAGGCCGGGCAGAGGTCAGGAAGAGACCGGGAAGAGGTCGGGAAGAAGCCGGAAGAGGATAGAAAGAAGAGGCAAGGAAGAGGTCAAGAAGAAAAGGCAAGGAAGAAGCCAGGAAGAGGCCGGGAAGACGTCGGGAGAGACCAGGGACGTCGGAAGAAGCCAGGAAGAGGCCAAGAAGAAGTCGGGAAGAGGCCGGAAGAGGCCAGAAGAGACGGGAAGTGGCCAATCAGAGGCCAAGAAGAGATCAGGAAGAGGCCGGGAAGAGGTCGGAAGAGGGCAGGAAGAGGCCGGGAAGAGGCCGGGAAGATATAGGGAAGAGGCTAGCAAGAGGCCAGGAAGAGGCAAAACAGAGGCCGGAAAGAGGCAGGAAAAGGCAGGGCAGAGGGCAGGAAGAGATCGGGAAATGAAAAAGTCCAAAAAACTTGATGTGGGGGCGTGGGAAGGGTCTGGACCTGGAAAAAGCAAAAAAAGAGTTCCGGAAAGGTTAAAAAAGCATCTATTGAAGGCTTGGAGGGGTCTGGAAAAATTCGAAACACCAATTCGGTAGCTGGGAGAAGAAAAAACACGTTTTTAAAGCTAGGGCGACCTCTGGAAAGCTAGGGGTGGCCCCTTCAGGAAAAGACCGGGAAGTGTACAAGTCCAAAAAATGCAAGTCCAAAAAAATTGAGTTGGGGGCTTGGAAGGGGTTGGGAGAAAAGGTTAAAAAGCACCAGTTGGGGGCTTGGAAAGGTCTGGAAAATCAAAAACACCAATTTGGTAGCGTGGAAAAGAAAAAACACGCTTTTAAAGCTAGGGACGACTTTTTAAAGCTAGGGGCGCCCCCTAGGGAAGAGAAATTGCTTCAAAGTGCCAAAAAGCTTTTAAAGCTAGGGGCGACCCCTAGGAAAGAGAAATTGCTATCAAAGTGCTAAAAAAAAAAAAACAAAAAAAAAAAAAAACAAAAAAACACAACAAAAAAAAAAACAAAAAAAAAAAAAAAAAAAAAAAGAAAAAAAACAAAAAACAAAAAAAAAAAACAAAAAAAAACAAAGGACGGAATTTGCTCACGGCGCCAGCACTACGCTGTCGAACCCTAAACCCTAAACCCTAAACCCTAAACCCTAAACCCTAAACCCTAAACCCTAAACCCTAAACCCTAAACCCTAAACCCTAAACCCTAAACCCTAAACCCTAAACCCTAAACCCTAAACCCTAAACTGAAGGCCGGCCCCCCACCGCAGCGAATGGGGTCGGCCGCAGCAGGCGGACCGGAAGGCGCCTGCCGGACCGTAGGCGATGGCTGAAAAGCGAGCCGTAGGTCCTGGACCTCAGGTCCACGCGGCTCCAGTGAATAGGCCGCTACTGTCAGCCTATATAATAATAACCCTAAACCTTGGTGCAAACCGGCCGGGCACCCTTGAAATCCTCCTTTCTGGGCCCCGGTAAACCTTAGTGCAAATGGGCGGGGACCCCTGGATTCCTCCTTGCTGCCTTTAAAGAGCCTTAAATTAAAGACCAGGAACCGAAAATTAAGGACCCGGAGCCGAAAATTAAGGACCCGGAGCTTAAATTTAAGGACAGCCTAAAATTAAGGACCCCGGAGCCTAAAATGACCTAAAATTAAGGACCCGATTAAGGACCGGACCTAAAATTAAGGACCCGGAGCCGAAAATTAAGGACCCGGAGCTTAAAATTAAGGACCGGACCTAAAATTAAGGACCCGGAGCCGAAAATTGAGGACCCGGAGCTTAAAATTAAGGGCCAGGACCTAAAATTAAGGACGCCGGAGCCTAAAATGACCTAAAATTAAGGACCCGGAGTGGAAAATTAAGGACTCGGAGCTTAAAATTAAGGACCGGACCTAAAATTAAGGAGCGGGAGCCGAAAATTAAGGACCCGGAGCTTGAAATTAAGGACCGGACCTAAAATTAAGGACCTGGAGCAGGACCGGACCTAAAATTAAGCACCTGGAGCATAAAATTAAGGGCCCGGAGCTTGAAATTAAGGACACGGAGCTCAAAATTAAGGACCGGACCTAAAATTAAGGACCCGGAACCTAAAATTAAGGACCCGGAGCTTAAAATAAGAACTAAAACCTAAAATTGGGGACCCGGAGCCGAAACTTAAGGCACCGGAGCTTAAAATAAGGACCGGACCTAAAATTAAGGACCCGGAGCCTAAACTTAAAGGCCCGGAGCTTAAAATTAACCGGACCTACTTAAAATTAAGGACCCAGAGCCTAGCGCAGGCCTCCACAAAGCCTGCAGAAGGTCCTCCCCCGTAAACCCTGCAGAGGCCCCCACAACACCAAAGTGAAAAACTCCAGGCGCAAAGTGACAATCTCCAGGCCCCCAAGTGACAATCTCCAGGCCCCAGAGTGACAATCTCCAGGCCCCAAAGTGACCCAAAGGGCCTTCTGGGTGGCTTCGGTGGGCTTGTGGCCTCTGAAAAGTTGGCCTGGTCTGGTTGAAGTTTTTGCAGGTTTTGCGAGGTTCTTAAAGGCTCAGAATGGTTTTTAAAAGTTTTATCTGGTTTTTGTAGCTGTTTCAATAGGTTTTAAGTAGTTTTGAACGTGGGCAAAAAGGTGTCCAGAAGGTTTCCAGAAGGCCACGCAGCCCCCACAAAGCCTGCAGAAGGTCCTCCCCCGTAAACCCTGCAAAGGCCCCAGAGGCCACAAGCCCACCGAAGCCACCCAGAAGGCCCTTTGGGTCACTTTGGGGCCTGGAGATTGTCACTTTGGGCCTGGAGATTGTCACTTTGGGGCCTGGAGATTGTCACTGTGCGCCTGGAGATTGTCACTTTGGCGTTGTGGAAAAGTTTTTTGTTGTTGTTGCTTCCAAACCATATAAGCCCCTCTTGCTAGGGGGGGTTGGGGGGGTAGACAACCCTAAACCCGTTCAAGGTTTGAAATTAGGGTGGGAGGGCGGGCATTGCAGCTCATGCGCCGACCCCAACCACTTCATGGAGGGGTCGACAGCGCACTCGCAGCGAAAACCCCTAAACCCTAAACCCTAAACCCTAAACCCTAAAACCTAAACCCTAAACCCTAAACCCTAAACCCTAAACCCTAAACCCTAAACCCTAAACCCCCTAAACCCCCTAAACCCCCTACCCTAAACCCTAAACCCTAAACCCTAAACCCTAAACCCTAAACCCTAAACCCTAAACCCTAAACCCTAAACCCTAAACCCTAAACCCTAAACCCTAAACTGAAGGCCGACCCCCCACCGCAGCGAATGGGGTCGGACGCAGCAGGCGGACCGGAAGGCGCCTGCCGGACCGTAGGCGATGGCTGAAAAGCGAGCCGTAGGTCCTGGACCTCAGGTCCACGCGGCTCCAGTGAATAGGCCGCTACTGTCAGCCTATAAAGTAATAACCCTAAACCTTGGTGCAAACCGGCCGGGGACCCCTGGATTCCTCCTTTCTGGGCCCCGGTAAACCTTGGTGCAAATGGTCGGGGACGCCTGGATTCTTCTTGCTGCCTTTCAAAAGCCTTAAATTAAAGACCCGGAACCGAAAATTAAGGACCCGGAGCTTAAAATTAAGGACCATTAAGGACCGGACCTAAAATTAAGGACCCGGAGCCTAAAATTAAAGGCCCGGAGCTTAAAATAAGAACCAAAACCTAAAATTGAGGACCCGGAGCGAAACTTAAGGACACGGAGCTTAAAATTAAGGACCGGACCTAAAATTAAGGACCCGGAGCCGAAAATTAAGGACCCGGAGCTTAAAATTAAGGACCGCCTAAAATTAAGGACCCCGGAGCCTAAAATGACCTAAAATGAAGGACCCGGAATCGAAAATTAAGGACTCGGAGCTTAAAATTAAGGACCGGACCTAAAATTAAGGACCCGGAGCCGAAAATTAAGGACCCGGAGCTTAAAATTAAGGACCGGACCTAAAATTAAGGACCCGGCGGAGCATAAAATTAAGGGCCCGGAGCTTAAAATTAAGGGCCAGGACCTAAAATTAAGGACCCGGAGCCGAAAATTAAGAACCCGGAGCTTAAAATTAAGGCCAGACCTAAAATCAAGGACCCGGAGCTTAAAATTAAGGGCCCGAAATTAAGGGCCAGGCTAAAATTAAGGCACCGGAGCTTAAAATAAGGACCGGACCTAAAATTAAGGACCCGGAGCCTAAACTTAAAGGCCCGGAGCTTAAAATTAACCGGAATTAAAATTAAGGACCCAGAGCCTAGCGCAGGCCCCCACAAAGCCTGCAGAAGGTCCTCCCCCGTAAACCCTGCAGAGGCCCCAGAGGCCACAAGCCCACCGAAGCCACCCAGAAGGGCCCTTTGGGTCACTTTGGGGCCTGGAGATTGTCACTCTGGGGCCTGGAGATTGTCACTTGGGGGCCTGGAGATTGTCACTTTGCGCCTGGACTTTTTCACTTTGGTGTTGTGGAAAAGTTGGCTTGGTCTGGTTGAAGTTTTTGCAGGTTTTGCGAGGTTCTTAAAGGTTCAGAATGGTTTTTAAAAGTTTTATCTGGTTTTTGTAGCTGTTTCAATAGGTTTTAAGTAGTTTTGAAGGTGGGCAAAAGGGTGTCCAGAAGGTTTCCAGAAGGCCGCGCAGCCCCCACAAAGCCTGCAGAAGGTCCTCCCCCGTAAACCCTGCAAAGGCCCCAGAGGCCACAAGCCCACCGAAGCCACCCAGAAGGCCCTTTGGGTCACTTTGGGGCCTGGAGATTGTCACTCTGGGGCCTGGAGATTGTCACTTGGGGGCCTGGAGATTGTCACTTTGCGCCTGGAGTTTTTCACTTTGGTGTTGTGGAAAAGTTGGCCTGGTCTGGTTGAAGTTTTTGCAGGTTTTGCGAGGTTCTTAAAGCTCAGAATGGTTTTTAAAAGTTTTATCTGGTTTTTGTAGCTGTTTCAATAGGTTTTAAGCAGTTTTGAAGGTGGGCAAAAAGGTGTCCAGAAGATTTCCAGAAGGCCGCGCAGCCCCCACAAAGCCTGCAGAAGGTCCTCCCCCGTAAACCCTGCAAAGGCCCCAGAGGCCACAAGCCCACCGAAGCCACCCAGAAGGCCCTTTGGGTCACTTTGGGGCCTGGAGATTGTCACTTTGGGGCCTGGAGATTGTCACTTTGGGGCCTGGAGATTGTCACTTTGCGCCTGGAGATTGTCACTTTGGCGGTGTGGAAAAGTTGTTTGTTGTTGTTGCTTCCAAACCATATAAGCCCCCCTTGCTAGGGGGGGTTGGGGGGGTAGACAACCCTAAACCCGTTCAAGGTTTGAAATTAGGGTGGGAGGGCGGGCATTGCAGCTCATGCGCCGACCCCAACCACTTCATGGAGGGGTCGACAGCGCACTCGCAGCGAAAACCCTAAACCCTAAACCCTAAACCCTAAACCCTAAACCCTAAACCCTAAACCCTAAACCCTAAACCCTAAACCCTAAACCCTAAACCCTAAACCCTAAACTGAAGGCCGACCCCCCACCGCAGCGAATGGGGTCGGCCGCAGCAGGCGGACCGGAAGGCGCCTGCCGGACCGTAGGCGATGGCTGAAAAGCGAGCCGTAGGTCCTGGACCTCAGGTCCACGCGGCTCCAGTGAATAGGCCGCTACTGTCAGCCTATATAATAATAACCCTAAACCTTGGTGCAAACCGGCCGGGCACCCTTGGAATCCTCCTTTCCGGGCCCCGGTAAACCTTGGTGCAAATGGCCGGGCACCCTTGGAATCCTCCTTGCTGCCTTTAAAGAGCCTTCAATTAAAGACCCGGGACCGAAAATTAAGGACTCGACAAGAAATTAAGGACTCGAGCTTAAATTAAGTACCGGAGCTTGAATTTCAGGATTTGGACTTAAAATTAAGGACCCGAAGCTCCAAATTAAGAACCTGGAGCTTACAGTGTAAGAGTCCACGTGCACGTCGTGATCTTCGTCAAGCCCGAGGACGTCGAGCAGCTGAACCTCGTCGAGACCGTGTCCGCCACGCTGCCCGAAGATGCAGACCTCCGCGGCTACGTCGAAGGCAGCCAATATGACCGGGACAAGAAGAGCGGCTGGCCCGTCCACGAAGCGCCGACTTTCTTTGACCGTGACACCGGCGCCTGGCGCCTGCAACACACGGAAAACGACCATGCGGCGGGCCTGCGCCCCTACATCGTGGACTTGATGGAGGTGCTCCACTGCCACCAGGACTTCCAGATGTGCGACGACGACGGCCTGCTCCGCGCCTACGTTACCAAGTACGTCAGCAAGTTCTCCGATGCGGCAAGTGAGGAGTGGCTGAACGACGACGCGGAGGCCATGAGCATTGCCGCCACCGTGCTCATGCGTTACCGGCCGCTGGAGCCCGAGATGGTGCTGCAGCTCTTCGGCGCCAAGTTCCGGCAGTGGCACCTCTCCACGCAGAGCGGCGGCAAGCGCGATTTCGTGGCGCCCTACCCGGACCAGGACCCCAAGCCGCGCGAGGTGGAGCTATACGAGCAGGCGGAGTGGGCCTGCGGGCGCATCAGCCTCCTCGACTATCTACGTAAGACCACGGCCGAAGGGAAGATCTGCCACTGGCTCAAGAAGAAGCACAGGGAATCCGGCAGC
Source organism: Symbiodinium sp. CCMP2592 (assembly GCA_905221615.1). Taxonomy (NCBI): domain Eukaryota; class Dinophyceae; order Suessiales; family Symbiodiniaceae; genus Symbiodinium; species Symbiodinium sp. CCMP2592. The sequence continues at coordinate 20,460 of CAJNDT010001880.1, read as the reverse complement.
GAGGCCACCCTGGAGGAGTTTGCTGCGAGCTACGTGATGCAGGGCGAGAAAGTCGTGGCCGCCGAGACCGTCTCCAAGTTCAACGACCGCTTCTTCGGTCAGTGGCTCATGCTTCATGTTCCCTTCGAGAAGGCCACGGACTTCTGCCTGCCCCAGGACCTCGCGCGACGGCTCCCGGAAGCCCACAAGTACTTCGCCATGGCGGTCCTCTGCGAGCATCCGGTGGCGCAGGCCATGTGGCAGGACGACGAGAAGATCCGCGCGGAGCTGAAGATGGAGGCGCACACCAAGGACCACGTGGACACCATCCTCGCCATGATCCGCGTTCACCGCGGCTTGCTGCAGGAGTACCTGGACGGCTCCCTGGATGCCCGAAAGGAGCAGCAGGCCCAAGAGAAGCGCAGCAGTGAGAAGAAGGCCTCCAAGAAGAAAGCGGGTCCTGTGGATGCCAGCAAGTTCAACAGACAGCAACTCCGCGCCTCGTCTGCATCAGCCTCTACATGTGAAGCCAGCGTGCAAATTAAAGCTTCGCTCCTGACCTGCAGCGAGGCTTCAAAGAGCTCGTGGACACCGCCGTGGACCGCGCGTTGACCATCGAGGAAACAGAGGACGAGGGCGAGGCAGACTGTCTACGACAAGAAGCTCGAAGCAGCAAGGCCAACGTTTGCCTCGGGCCCCCCGGAACTGGCAAGACCACTGTGATCTTCTCTTGCATCGATCGGGCCTTGGCCAAGGGCGGCAAGGTCTTGATGGCTCTGCCGACGGCCCAGCTGTCCAGTCGCATGAAGGCACGCTACGGTCACAAGGTGGACATCGACACCTGCCATGCCGCTTTCGGCCTCCATGAGGCTGCAGAGCACGGGGAAGCATCTTTGCTGAGCATGTACTCCCTCATCGTCATCGACGAGCTCTCGCAGCTGGACATGGTGAACTTCGAGAAGATCCTGAAGCTCTGGGCAGCTGCAGATCGCGTGCCGGCACTGGCGCTGCTGGGCGACCGCTACCAGATGGCCGGCATGGGAGAACGGCGGCCCTGGCATGGGCGCCTCTGGAACATCCTGTGCTATCGAGTGGCTTTGCACAAGATGTACCGGTGCAAGGACAAGGAGCACGCCAAGCTCCTGGCGGTACTCAGGACCGGGAAGCCGAGCGCCAAGCGTCTCCGACAACTGCGCAAGAAGATGGCCTGGCGGCCGCCTGGCCCACCTACCGTGAAGGGACTGCGGAAGCTCCTGAAGTCCAAGCCCCACACGACCATCCTCACGTGCACCAGGCGAGGTGCTGCTTCGGTCAACGCAGCTGCCTTGAAGGCCCTCTTTCCCAACTACGCTCCCCTTGTGACTTTGCCGGCTGACGTGGACGCGAACCCCGAGAACTACGTGCAAGGCAAGCTGAAGGCGCCCGGCGAGCTGCAGCCGTCCGCCATGCCCGTCTACAAGGGCATGAAGGTTTACCTGACACGCAACGTGCGGAAAGACATCGACTTCATCAACGGCATGGAGGCGACCGTCCTGAAGTATGACGACGACACGGGCGGCCTCCTGGTCAAGACTGCCACCGGCTTCGTGGTCAGCATTTGGCCTTGGACCGACCCAGACAGGGGTGGCTTGGTCTACTATCCCGTCCGGCCCGGTTACGCGTCCACCATCCTGAAGTTTCAGGGTGCAGAGCTACCTCACGTCGTCGTCTACTTGGATGCCCCGAACGTTCCCGCCGCGGCCTACACGGCCATCAGCAGGGTCGGTTACTACAAGGACTTCCTGCTGGCGGGCATCTTGACGGAGCACCATTTCACGCCGGCGAAATGACGTAGTTAGCAACAGCCGTTTCACCTCGGCAGGCGCTACGTGTACAGGTAGCCCGCAGCATGTTGCGAAGGCAGCCTCAACGCTATCCCTTCGGAGTCACTGGTGCCGCGCGAGCAGTAAACGGTGCAGGAAGCGCAGAGCACGGTGTATGCTCCATGCAGCCGAGCTTCAACTTCCCACAACAAGCAGCATCGGAGGTGCCAAAACAAGCTTGCCAGGTGCCGCTACTGCTCCGTATATATCACAGGTGACTTGATGCATGTTTGTTGATGCCACCCGCAGATGCAAGTAGCATGCTCGGACGAGAGCCTCGCAGTCGTCTCTCTCGCGCAGTCTTGGCTCAAGCCTGGACTCACAGCGAAAGCAATCTGACGACATCACCTACAGTTTTACACGCCGTTGCATGACGACAACTCGCTTCACATCGGCAGGTGATATATGTACAGGTCGCCATGTCGCATGCTAAAGAGAACGACTGTGCAATTTTGGCTGCAGGCGAGATCATGTTCATGTCATGCATATGATTACATGCCTATCCTTCACAAGCGCCCTTTCACTGTGGTACTTTACCAAATACACTCTTCAAAGCTTTTCACAAATCCTTTCTGTAAACCATATAAGCCCCCCTTGCTAGGGGGGGTTGGGGGGGTAGACAACCCTAAACCCGTTCAAGGTTTGTAATTTGGGTGGGAGGGCGGGCATTGCAGCTCATGCGCCGACCCCAACCACTTCATGGAGGGGTCGACAGCGCACTCGCAGCGACCCTAAACCCTAAACCCTAAACCCTAAACCCTCAAGAAAGTGATAAATAGAAATTGCTTGTCCTTGTTTACAACCACCGCTAGGGCCCAGCATTTCGGTTTAAACTGGCGATAGTTTCTTGATAATCCAATTTCGCACAACCACAACCTCAACCATTAACTCAGCCCAGCCAATTCAAATCAGCCACCACAACCTCAACCATTAATTCAGCCCAGCCAACTCAAAACAACCGCCCAGTCAAAAACGGAACAAGCTTCTTGATAAACCAATTTCGCACAACCACGACCAACTCAGCCCAGCCAGCCCAGCCAGCCAAGCCAAACCGGTCCAGCCCAGCCCAGCCCAGCCGGCCCAACACACCGATTGAAAATTGAGTAAGCTTCTTGATAAACCTATTTCTCCACAAACTTGTAACCACCATTACGGCCCAACACGCCGCTTAAAATTGAACAAGCTTCTTGATAAACCAATTTCTCCATACCCTCCAACCCAGGCCCACCTTCCCAGACCCCAAATCCAGGCCCCAAGGCCCAGACGCCAAATCCAAGCCCAAAAAAAGCACAAAACCCCAAATCCAAGCCCCAAACCCCAACTCCAAGTCCCAAACCCAAATCCAGGCCCAGCCCCCAAATCCAGGCACACCTTCCCAGACCCAGATCCAGGTCCCAAGGCCCAAAATCCCCCAAATCCAAGTCCCCAAACCCCAAATCCAGAATCCAGGCCCAGGCCCTCCAAGCCCAGGCCCCAGACCCCAGGCCCCCAGGCCCACCCCAAATCCAAGCTTCAAAATTAATCCAGCCCCAAATCCAAGCCCAGTCCCAAATCCAGGCCCCAGACCCCAAATCCAGGCTCCACCCCAAATCCGGCCCAGGCCCAGACCCCAAATCCACGCCCCAGACCCCAAATCCAGGCCCAGTCCCAAATCCAGGCCCCAAATCCAGGTTCCAGATCCAAATCCAGGTCCAGTTCCAAATCCAAGCTCCAGACCCCAAATCCAGGCCCCAGGCCCAGCCCCCCCCCCCCCCCCCCCCCCCCCCCCCCCCCCCAGGCAAATTTCAAAGACATGGTTCCAAAAATCAAAACTCTTGTAAAAAACTTTTCGGTCAAAAAATTTCGTTCAAACACGTTATTGGCCACCCCAAACCCTTAAACAATTTCTAAATAAACCCTAAACCATAAAACCCGAAACCCTAAAAAACTTAAAACCCTAAACCCTAAACCCCTAAACCCTAAACCCTAAACCCTAAACCCTAAACCCTAAACCCTCAAGAAAGTGATAAATAGAAATTGCTTGTCCCTTGTCCTTGTTTACAACCACCGCTAGGGCCCAGCATTTCGGTTTAAACTGGCGATAGTTTCTTGATAATCCAATTTCGCACAACCACCTCAACCATTAACTCAGCCCAACCAATTCAAATCAGCCACCACAACCTCAACCATTAATTCAGCCCAGCCAACTCAAAACAACCGCCCGGTCAAAAACGGAACAAGCTTCTTGATAAACCAATTTCGCACAACCAACTCAGCCCAGCCAGCCCAGCCATCCAAGCCAAACCGGTCCAGCCCAGCCCAGCCCAGCCGGCCCAACACACCGATTGAAAATTGAGTAAGCTTCTTGATAAACCTATTTCTCCACAAACTTGTAACCACCATTACGGCCCAACACGCCGCTTAAAATTGAACAAGCTTCTTGATAAACCAATTTCTCCATAACCTCCAACCCAGGCCCACCTTCCCAGACCCAAATCCAGGCCCCAAGGCCCAGACGCCAAATCCAAGCCCAAAAAAAGCACAAAACCCCAAATCCAAGCCCCAAACCCCAAATCCAAGTCCCAAACCCAAATCCAGGCCCAGCCCCCAAATCCAGGCACACCTTCCCAGACCCAGATCCAGGTCCCCCAAATCCAAGTCCCCAAACCCCAAATCCAGAATCCAGGCCCAGGCCCTCCAAGCCCAGGCCCCAGACCCCAGGCCCCCAGGCCCACCCCAAGGCCCAGTCCCAAATCCAGGCCCCAGACCCAGGCTCCACCCCAAATCCGGCCCAGGCCCCAGACCCCAAATCCAGGCCCAGTCCCAAATCCAGGCCCAAGGCCTCAAATCCAGGTTCCACACCCCCAAATCAAGGCACCGGCCCCAAATCCAGGTTCCAGACCCAAATCCAGGTCCAGTTCCAAATCCAAGCTCCAAATCCAAGCTCCAGACCCCAAATCCAGGCCCAGTCCCAAATCCAGGCCCCAGGCCCAGCCCCCCCCCCAGGCAAATTTCAAAACATGGTTCCAAAATCAAAACTCTTGTCAAAACGTTTCGGTCAAAACTTTCGGTCAAAACTTTCGGTCAAAACGTTATTGGCACCCAAACCCTTAACAATTTCTATAAATTTAGAAGGCGCAGGCGCCAAGATGCTACAGCGTAGTTTGTTGGTTTGACAGTAGAATGGAAGCAGAAAGCACGAAATTCTCCTACGAAAGCCCGAAATCCTCTCCACGAAGGCCCGGAAGTTGGCACAACCAAGTAGGAGAATTTAAGTAAATTGGAGGATGGACCCCCGACAAAAGGTTTAAGTAAATTGAGGTAATATGGCCCTGTCAAGGCACTGGAGGACATCAGATGGCAAGCTTTGTGAGCCATTTTGCCTGGAGGCCAGCAAAAAAAGATTTTCTTCAGCTGACAACCAGCCACCAACAGCCTCCTGGGGCAAGCTTTGCGAGCCATTTCGCCTGGAGGCCAACAAAAAAAGATCTTTTTCAGCTGACAACTAGCCACAAACAGCCTCCTGAAACAAGCTTTGTGAGCCATTTCGCCTGGAGGCCAACGAAACAAGATTTTCTTCGGCTGACAACCAGCCACAAACAGCCTCCTGGGCAAGCTTTGTGAGCCATTTCGCCTGCAGGCCAATAAAAAAAGATTTTCTTCAGCTGACAACCAGCCACAAAACAGCCTCCTGGGGCAAGCTTTGCGAGCCATGTCGCCGGAGGCCAATAAAAAAAGATGTTCTTCAGCTGACAACCAGCCACAAAACGGCCTCCTGGCGCAAGCTTTGAGAGCCATTTCGCCTGCAGGCCAACAAAAAAAGATTTTCTTCAGCTGACAACCAGCCACAAACAGCCTCCTGGGGCAAGCTTTGCGAGCCATTTCGCCTGGAGGCCACTAAAAAAAGATTTTCTTCAGCTGACAACCAGCCAGAAACAGCCTCCTGGGGCAAGCTTTGTGAGCCATTTCGCCTGGAGGCCACTAAAAAAAGATTTTCTTCAGCTGACAACCAGCCACAAACAGCCTCCTGGGGCAAGCACAGAGCAGGATAAATAGAAATTGTATTTGCCACACCGTTGGGAAGCACCAAGATGCCAGCAAACAGTGCAGAACAAAAACACACCATTTTGTTAACCCTTGTTGTTGTGCTCAACATCCTTGAAACAAGAAGTCAAGAACCAGTGCAGAAAAAAAAGCCCCATTGTGTTAGTCCTAGTTGTCGTGCTCAACATTCTTAAAACAAGAAGCCAAGAACCAGTGCAGAAAAAAAGCCCCATTTTGTTAGTCCTCGTTGTCGTGCTCAACATCCTTAAAACAAGAAGCCAAGAACCAGTGCAGAGAAAAAAAACCATTTTGTTAGTCCTGGTTGTCGTGCTCAACATCCTTGAAACAAGAAGCCAAGAACCAGTGCAGAAAAAAAAGCCCCATTGTGTTAGTCCTAGTTGTCGTGCTCAACATTCTTAAAACAAGAAGCCAAGAACCAGTGCAGAAAAAAAGCCCCATTTTGTTAGTCCTCGTTGTCGTGCTCAACATCCTTAAAACAAGAAGCCAAGAACCAGTGCAGAGAAAAAAAACCATTTTGTTAGTCCTGGTTGTCGTGCTCAACATCCTTGAAACAAGAAGCCAACAACCGGCCCCTTTCCCCACCGGACCTCTCACGATTGACACCTGCTGTCAATCTGGCAAGGGAGTGTGACAGCCATCCGCCGGGAGGGTCCAGAGCTACTGACAATCCAAAGGGGCAAACGGCCAGCAAGGGAGTGTGACAGCCATTCGCCCCCTTTCCACCAAGCTCCACCCAGATTGCCACCAGCTGACAATCTGAAGCCCTGAAGATTGCCACCTGCTGACAATCCAAAGGGGCAACCGGCCAGCAAGGGAGTGTGACAGCCATCCGCCCCCTTTCCACCAACCCCCACCACGATTGCCACCTAGTGGCAATCTATACCCCCTTAAGATTGCCACCTGCTGACAATCCAAAGGGGCAACCGGCCAGCAAGGGAGTGTGACAGCCATCCGCCCCCTTTCCACCAACCCCCACCACGATTGCCACCTATTGGCAATCTGTACCCCCTTAAGATTGCCACCTGTTGGCAATCTGTACCCCCCTAATATTGCCACCTGCTGACAATCTAGATCCCCTGTGATTGCCACTTCTTGGCAATCTGTACCCCCTTAAGATTGCCACCTGTTGGCAATCTGTACCCCCCTAAGATTGCCACCTGCTGACAATCTAGATCCCCTGTGATTGCCACCTGTTGGCCATCTGTACCCCCCTACGATTGCCGCCTTCTGACAATCTAGACCCCCTAAGATTGCCACCCCTTTGGGGCCTGGAGATTGTCACTCGGGGCCTGGCGATTGTCACTTTGGGGCCTGGAGATTGTCACCTGGGGCCTGGCGATTGTCACTTTGGGGCCTGGAGATTGTCACTCGGGGTCTGGGGATTGTAACTTTGGGGCCTGGAGATTGTCACCTGGGGCCTGGCGATTGTCACTTTGGGGCCTGGAGATTGTCACTTTGGGGCCTGGAGATTGTCACTTTGGCGTTGTGGGTGGCCTGGTTGCAAGTTTTTGCAGGTTTTGAGAGTTTTTTAAAGGCTCAGAGTGGTTTTAAAACGTTCTAAGTGGCTTCCGAAGTTATTTCAAAGGGCTTTAAGCAGTCTTGAAGCCGGGCAAAATTGACACCCACCGTCAATCTACGACCGCCCGGGGACCAGGATTTCCCCGACCCGCGCGCGTACACACAATGCGCTTTTGGACCCTCCGCTCGCACCCCAAGGGGGGCATGCCAGGTGTCTTTTGGAAGCTAGTAATGGCGTTGAACTACAGCGACTGCTGTACGCGCCAGTTCACTAGCGAAGCGGCCTCCAAATACCTAAAAAGAGCCGAGGTGCCTTCCTTGAGCATTCCAAAAGTTGGCTACGGTCATACTTTTGGGATGTGTGCCACGGACGCGCTTTGCGCGAGGATCGGTTTGTTTTCCTCAGTGCCAAGGGCCAAGGGGGCTTCCCATTGAGCCTGTCAACGGGAACGCGTGTACTCGCTCGCGGGTGCGCGTTACTACCGGGGATCCGATCTATCTCCAATCGGTGAACACATATGGGCGAAGGATGTTTCAATCCGACCAGAAACATCGGGGAAGCAGGGAGCGTGTGCTGCGGGACATTCTCTTATAAGGCACCTAAAATAAGGCCATCCCAGTACTAAGTACGCTGGGGGGTGCCTTCGAAGACCTTCACACTCTCATACTTCCCACGCATGCATTCACTGAACATGCCAAGCCAAGGACTGATTTTTGGTGCAAGCGACTCGGCTGGAATTAAACACGTGCATGTCCACGGCCATCATCAACATATATGTTAACTCAACATGTGCTCGCCCAGGCATTGCTCTGGTGGTCGCAACTCGGCTGCAATCAAACATGTCCACGTCTAGAGCGTGCTTGCGTCATGCTGGCGTCATGCTTGCATCAATTTCCCTGCCGAAGCCAAGGCGCGGTCAGATGAGGCGAGAGCCGCCTCCAGACTGCATCTAGAATCTAGACGCAAACCTCGAGTCCGCACAAGCCTTTCAGGGAGTTTTCAAGGGTTAGTCTGGCAGAATTGCCTCGCTTATTGGGGCTTTGGGAATGAAAACCTCTTGGAGAATTGTTTCGCTTATTGGGGCGTTAGGAAGGAAAACCTCTTGCAGAATTGTTTCGCTTATTGGGGCGCTAGTAAAGAAAATCTCTGGCAGAATTGCTTCGCTTATTGGAGCTTTTGGAATGAAAAACTCTTGCAGAATTGTTTCGCTTATTGGGGCGTTAGGAACCAAATTCTCTGGCAGAATTGTTTCGCTTATTGGGGCTTCAGGAATGAAAACGTCTTGTAGAATTGTTTCGCTTATTGGGGCGTTAGGAACCAAATTCTCTGGCAGAATTGTTTCGCTTATTGGGGCTTCCGGAATGAAATCCTCTTGCAGAATTGTTTCGCTTATTGGGGCGTTTGGAAGCAAAACCTCTCGCGGAATTGTTTCGCTTATTGGGGTGTTAGGAGCGGATATCTCTTGCTGAAGTGCGTCGTTTAGTGGGGAATTTGCTCTACGGGGTTCTTTCTGGCACACTCTTATCCGTAACAAATCGTACTCCCGGGTCTTGGTGATTCTTTCTGGCCCATTCTTATCCGAGGCAAGGAAAATAGACACCAAGTGTCAAGATCTGGGGGCTCCACTGCCACGCGGGGAGTGTAACGCATCGGGCGGGCTTTCCGGCCGGAAGGCGTGGGACGGCATCGGATATCGGCTGGCTTGAGTTGGACGGTCTGTACAAGAAGAACCGCTGCCTTGTTCGAGACAGCCCCGGCCTATTTAACTAGGTGGTAGTGATTGAGACGGGACGCCATGGAAGGAGCGGTAAAATTGCTTGGAACCAACTGCAAGCCAACGTCGCTGCCATCGTGCCTGCAGTGCGAGCAAGCACACTAGCACTCGCCTGCACCGCAGCCCAATTCGTGCTCAAGAGCATCAAAATAAAGCAAAAGTTCCGCAGCTTCCAGCGACAATCTAGGCCGAAGCTGCTTCGGACAGCAAGAGGGAAGGAATGGCAGCATAAGCTTCTCCGCCGGCCCTGCAGGTCAAATCGAAATGTACCCGAGCAACCGGCGCCGATGGGCCGACGTCGAGGACGAGGAGGAACAGGTGGCATGAAGCAAGCTAGCAGTCAAGGCGTACGGCGTACAGACTCTCCCGCACTCAGTCCCTGTCTTCCTGTTTCCAACCAAGGACCAACAGCAGAGAAACCGGGGGAGAGAGAGAGAGCGAGTGAACAAAACGGCAGAGACGAAGACAGACAGATCGCCAGATCTTGCCGCGCACAGGGGGCGGGATGGTGCTTCGACTTTGAGGCGTTCAAGAAGCAATACCTGGCAACGCAGTGCGCCCTGACGCTGAAGACGCCCGTCCCCGTCCCAGAACTTCATTAGAACACAATGCATGCAACCGCTAGCCCATAAATAGCATTGCTCCTGCACGAAACCTAACGAGGCCGGAATGATCAAAATCGACGAGGCGATTGCTTGCGGGCCTCGAACAGCAATCAACACAATGTGCCCGGACCGAGGCATGGAAGACGCATCCGACGACCTCCCGGACACGAAGGTCGGCCCATCGCCCAAGTGGACAGCAACGGGTGCACCGACGCAAGAAGGCACCGCCCTTGCAAACGCTTGAAAGACTCAGATACTTTGCAATCAGTCTGCAGGCACCCGCGCCGACACTACCGAAGCCAACACAGTGGACAGCCGAGGACGATTCCGCACTCGAAGATGCTTTCCAACTGGCAGAGGCGCGGGATGCAGCAACATCCGGGTGACCGAGTGTTCATTCCGAGCAGCTGCAGGCCGAAAGGGCCACTGCGAGAGCTTCCTCGCACGAATGCAGCGACACAAGCGCTGCAACAGCACGGCCGGAGCGGCATCGCCGCACGGCACGGCGACGGAGACAGGCAACGACCAACGTGAATGACACGCAAAACGTCAGGCCCAGCAGCAGCACCGAGGCGGGCTCGCCTATTATTTTGGCTGCGCGTAGAAGCATTTCACTGCCCAGCCATCTGGGCCGCTTGTGAGGTTCCCTTCAGCTTGGCGTATCTGCTCTCGAGCACGGGGCTCGGAGCCATTCTGTTCCCATTCTCCAGATCGCATCAGTTCAATTTGATTTTCATTGCTTCCAAGGTCATCCGAGATTGCATCCCGACAACCGTGATGACGCAATGGTCATAAGTACGTGGACGATGGGTCGCAGACAGCGGAATCGGCTGCAGCATGCCAGTGCCTGAAGAAGTGCCGCAAGCACATACTGAAGCACGGTGTAACCTTTCCAGATGGTGAAGGCGTGTCCTGCGAGGCTCTTTGTGGCAACACGGCCTCTGCGGACGAGTGCCAGGCTTGGGCACCGACCGCCAGAGTTGGCAACTAGAACTCTGCATGTTCGGCACCTCGATGTAGCAATCGCACAGGCCGCGACAGCAATGTGCAGTTCCAGCACCAGCGAGGCAAATCCTATGGCCATCAATCCTGTGTCGATCTTGCAGGGATCGCGAAGCTCGTTTACTTATTCACTCGGACGTTCTGCCCTTCCCACGCAGATGACCGCTGCTCCGGACACAACCTTCTTGCAGGTAGTGAAAATGGTTGCGGACGGCAACTGCTTGTTCCACGCGCTGGTCCATGCACACAGCCTGGTCCGGAAAGATGACGACAAGCGCCCTCGTCCAGACCTTGGAGCAGCCCTCCGCCAGGAAGTGATAAGTTTCCTGACCGCCAATGCGTTCGAGCAGGGCGACTTCGCGGAGAATTGGTTGGAAGAGGCGGAGCACCTGGAAAGAGGACCGGAAGAGGCCTGGGCTGGCAACGACTCTATCTTGGCGTTCTCCCTTATGAAGAAATGCCGTGTACAAGTGCACACACGCCATCTCGACGGCCCCACCGTCACCGCGATGGACGCAACCCATCAAGATCTTCAAGATTCCGCTGGATTGACCGTGGTTCGTCTACTCTACAACGGCAAAGACCATTACGATGCATTGGTGGAGGCCGAAGACGTGGGACTGCTAGAGCCCGCTTGGCAAGGTCAGACGTGGCCGATGAGGTACTGGCGACTGCCGGAAGAGCTGCCCCCGCAAGATATCGACGATGCGTTGCCGGCGATCAAGAAGACCAGATCGGTGGAAACCGTCACTTCGCCCGAGCTTCCCGACAGCACCGACGACATCCTGGACGAAGTGTGCAAGGCGATCGTGGCGCCGGCATCCACCCATCCGCATCGCCAAATGGAGGATGCCATTACGAAGCTGGCGACGACCAGGCTTCGGGACCATCCCACACTCCCACCTCTTGCCCTGCCGGAAGAAGTGGATGCGGGCGAAGCGTGGCCCCATGCTTTCTGTGCGTTCAGCGGCTGTTTGTGGACGGCCAGAACGGGCACGGAGGACGACCTGCTTCAGCACCTCCTCGAGCAGCATGGCCCCGACCTTGATCCACTGGCAAATCTTCTGTGGAATGGCCATGACGAGCACGATCTGCTCAGCATCTACAATGCCGCTCTTAGCGTCAAGTGCCGCTCGGCCGCTCCCCTGGCGGGCAGCTCGCTCGACCGGATCGCCCTGGAAAAGTTCGCAGAGGCGACTGCTGAGGACCACGTGGAATCCCTGATCTGCTTCTCGTGCGCTTGCAGCTACACGCGCATCGCAGAGACGGAAGCTCGGGGCGACATCCAGTGGCACCGCCCTCTGGAGCAGACGAACAAGTTCCTCGGCCAGCCCGTGAAGGTCATCGAGCAGCTCCTGGGATTGGACCAGTTCCTTGGAAAGTACAACCATCTGGTCGAAAACACGAAGTTAACCGACTCCGAGGACTTCGAGAATTGGCACCTCAAACTGGCAGGGGAAGCACAGCACGTTCGCTTGCTTTGCTGCCCCGAAGATCACAGATGCACAAGGAATCCAGAGCATCCCCGCGCCAGAGTTCTCTGCGAGCATTGCGAGGTGCCGGTTTGTCGCGGTTGCCTGGACTGCTTGAGCAGGAAGAAGCTGCCTCCGGCGAGCCTCGCAAATGACATGTGGACAGGTTACGGCCCCGAAAGGCTTTACCAGGACAACGTGACGGTCATGGAAATGTTGTGTTCCAGTCCCTACATCACGACCCTCGTTTGCTTGACGATGGAGGCTCGCTACCGGGCGGAGGGAGCGCCCTTGGACCAGACGGCTCACATGCCGCGCCATCGTTTGGGCGCCCGCGGCAATGCGATTACCTTTCCTTTGCCTTGGGAGGACCTGCTTCGTAAGCTGGAGGGCCAGGACACCAGCCCTTCCGACTTACCCCGGAACCCCAACGAGCTCTCCGACGTCGTCCGGGTGATCCTCAAGACCAACAAGACGGGCCAGACTTCCGAGGCGGACTTGAAGAACTTGATTCACCAGGCAAGAGTCCGGCGGCACGTGGTGGTGCAGCTCATCTTGGACATGCGCCGTTGTGGACACCCTTCCTTCCAAGAAATCAAAGAAGAGAAAATGAGGGAGAAGGCAAGCTCGCTGCCGGAGGACGGTGTGCCGCCCGAAGTCGTGAAGATCTTCGGCGAGCTGGACGACTCGCAGGAGAAGCTGCAGCCGCAGAAAGCCGCCACGCCGGTTGACGGCCTCAGGAGCATCGATCAGGCAGGGAAACTATAACGAGAATTTGTCAGCGGCAGAGTCTTGGAGCAAGCAAACCGGTTTGTCAATTGAGCAGCGTGCATCCTGCAGTCAGGCCGGCGCCACCTTCTCGGCGCAGCGGCCGCGAGCCATCGTGGCGGAGGGCAGCAGCCTCGACCGACAGGACCAGAATGCCGTGGGCATGGCAGCTCTCACAAGTTTGGAGGCAGTGGACAAGATTGCAGAGAGGAAAGCAGAGACCTTGGTGGCGACCACGGGGAACGTTCTCGTCGACCAGTTCCAGCCCCGCTACTTCGCCATGGCCTTCGCCTTCTGCTTCAAGCACGGCACCGCGTGTCCAGACGTCCTCAACAAGAAGAACCCATCGGTCAGTCGGAGGCGTCAGAAGGATTCCGCTGCCCCGACCGTCGACATCCACGACTGGGCTGCCATCATGGGCCGCCGAGTGGAAGCCCAGTTCCGTCGAGACTGGAACTTCGGCTTCGTTCTGTGGAACTATCTCTTTCGGACGATGGTGAACTTGGATGGCAGCACCTCCTTGTACTCCCAAGGCGGCAAGAAGATCACAGGCGAGGAGTTCCTTCAGGGGTCGACGGAGCTTCGAGAGCATCTGCAGCGCGGGAAGTACGTGGACATCACCGGCGCCCAGAAGAGCGTGCAAGGCGACTTCTCCAAAGTCCAGCACGTGCCGGGACTATCGGCTACTGCGAAAAAGATAGCGCAGGACGTCAACGCCAAGTGCCGCAACATCCCAGGGACCCACGAGACCAGGAACCTCATGCGGCAGCAGACCCACGCGTACAGAGTGTGTTATGGCACTTCCGTCTTCCTGACCTTTCGCCCTCGGAGAGGGATTCCACGCTGATGCTGAGGCTAGCGAGAACTCGAGACACGGACCCCGCCCTGCAGCAGAGCGGCAAGCCGACTTGTCAGGAAAGGAGCCAACCGCCGCTGGACGAGGATTTCATGGAGCTGGACCCTCAGGTGCTGGCCACAATCCTGCCAGACTACGACGAGCGGAGGGCGATCCTGGCCAGAGACCCTCTTGCCTGTGCTGATGGCTTCTGGACGTTGGTGCAGTTGGTCTTGCGGCATCTCTTCGGGATTCGCTGGTGCCCAAACTGTCCGAGCTGCGCCAAGTCGGACAAGCCCTGCACGGACGCGTTCGGGAGCAATGCCACGGCCATGGGCGGAGTACTGGGCAGAGTGGATGCAGCCTTCGGTTCCATCGAATGCCAGAGGAGCGGCGCTCTACACGCTCACTTCCAAGTGTTCCTGCAGTGCCTCCACCAGTACACGCCCCTCTCGGAGATCGTGGCGCTGGGCAGAGAAGCTTACATGGATTTGGTGGAGAAGTACAAGGCCTACAACGCCCACGTGAGGCGCACCGTGTACTGCAATCCGGCGGCCTGGCAGAAGGAGCGCGACACCGTGGAAAAGGAATGGCCGGAGTACCGGAGCTCAGTCCTCATGCTCAGTCGGCCCGCTTATCAAAGCGATGCCCGGCTCTCCGCGAAAGCCTGGAAACAGAAACACTTGGAGGAGGACGTGGAGGAGCTCCAGAAGCACAAGCAGCACCACGTTCATTTGCCCAAGGACACGGATCCGCAAGGGCCCAGACTTCCACTCTCGCATTGCCGCGATAAGCGGGACCCGACGAAGTGCAAGTCCGGCTTCCCGCACAACAACCAGCTGACCGAGGAGACCTTGATCGTTTGCGAAGGACTGGCCAAGCAGATGGACATGCCCATCAAAGGCAAGAAAAGCATGCTCGGCTCCCTCTGGGGTCCGGTGAACGACCCGGAGCTCAACGGCACCCACCCTGCCTTGCTGGCGGCGCTTCGCTGCAATTCCGATCTGCAGCTGCCCTACCGCTTCCCGATCAACGAAGACATCCACAGCCACAAATGCCAGGACGAGAGCTGCCGCGGAGCAAGCCAAGCCGTGCGAACCTTGGTTCGTGAAGCCCAGCGGAACCAGGCCGCCCAGGCGGGCTACGGCTGCGACTACCAGAACAAGCGCCTCCCCATCGCCATCCACGAGGATCAAGGAGTGGAACAAGGGGAACAAGGAGCTCGCAGAAGAGCTGAAGGGCAAGCCAGCCGGGTACGTGGCTTCACGGGTGGAGAACCGCTTCATCACAGACAGCTTCGGTCGAGGTGTTTGTCGCGGTGCCGTGGAATGCAGCAACCTCATCACGCGGAGCAAGCACGGCGACCCCGTGGAAGCGGAGTCCATCCGCACCGCACCCGTCGTAGGCCTTCCGCTGTGGTACGGCTTGAGCCTGCTGCAGGCAGCCGCCGATGCGGAAGCTTGGCCTGCAGAGCCGCAGCGTTGGACCACCGAACCCAAGTGGAGAAAGCAGCAGCAGCCTCGAGCGGTGAGGCACTGTCCGTTCTGGACGCTCTACGGCTCCCGCGGCCGAGATCCGCGCGTCCATGAGCTGTCGGCGTACGAGTTTGCCATGCACTTCGAGTTCAAGAAAGCGACCCATCCCTGGAGCATCAAGTCGGACGATGACGGGAGGAAGCACCACCCGCTCCGCCACGAGGCTCAACTGACGGAGGCGGGCAAGGAGAAAGTGCGCTGGCATCGTTTCGAGGCCAAGCTCTCGCCGGGGATCGATTATCGCATTCGGGAGCCTGGCCCCGACGAGGAGTGGATCCCCTTCGGCGAACCCGAGCTCGCCCAGCCTTTCAAGCACGACTGGGTCATGGTGCCGCGCAAGCGACCTCATGTGCCGGTGCTCTTCGGTGCGCAGGGCGGCAACCAAACCGCGGACGACCAGGCCATGAAGCTCCTTCTGCTCTTTCGTCCTTGGGTGAATGATCGCCGAGACGCCTCGGAGGACGACCTCGTGGCCTTCCTCGGAGACCTGTCTGCTCGCGACCAAGGGGCTACGGACTGGCTCCAGGCCGCACGGCTCTGGCTGGGCCGACGCGGCTTCCCCACAGAGTCCGTGAAGCGCTATGCCGCCCAGTTCTGCTTCGTCCATTGCCTGCCTCGGGAGCTCCGACCCGGTACGGAGCTGGAGGCCAACAGCGACAACGAAGACTTGGAGGACGTGCCCTGCTTCTTCGACCAGGACCTTGCAAGCCCAGGTAGTGAAGCACTTTTGCTACGATCATTGCCGTTGAGCTTGGTTTTAAGTTCTAGGCTTGAGTCGGCGCCCGCAGGACGACCTCACGCTGGCCATGGAAACGCACGTTCGAGGAGGATCTGGCGACGCGGGCAACGAGGTGCAGACGCACGCCGACCGCACCAAGCAGATGTTCGCGCTGTCGCAAGCCATTTGGCTGGAAGGAAACGATGAAGGTGGACCCGACTCGGAGGCCAGGAACAGGTTCCGCGAGCTATCCGCCAAGGAGCCCGTGACGGACCATCAGCGGGTGAGGCAAGCCGCCATCGATTCGCGGGTCCGAGGCGACAAAGGAAAGGATAGACGAACCACGCGCGGGGACGAGCGAAGCCCCGAGGTGCAGGCTCAGGAGCCCGTGACCGCCGCCAAGCTCCTCGACTGGCTCCACAGCGACCGAGTGCGCGGGGCCGTGAATGCCAAGCAGCACGAGTTCCTCGAGCTCGTCGTGGACAGAGTCATGGTGGAGCTCAACCTCATCAGACCGGAGGATTCCATCCGGAAGACCTCAGAGCCGTTGATCTGGTTGCTCCACGGGCCGCCCGGCGTCGGCAAGTCCCACATCCTGCAGTTCCTCCGCGAGCTCTTCGAAGACTTGCTGAAATACACCCAGGGCCACGAGTACGAGGTCGTGGCGCTCCAAGCAGTGAACGCGGCGGACATCCGCGGCAAGAACATACACAGGGCCTACGGCTTCAACAGGAGTGGGCAGCCGACCGAGGGAGACAATCCTCTCGTTCAGGGCATCCGCTTCCGGCGGTGGGTGATCGTGGACGAGATCAGCATGGTCAGCGCGAAGCTTTTGGCCCGCATGGAGCAACGACAGCGGGAGAACAAGAGCAGCAAAGACGAGTTCAAGCTGGACGGCCAGGGACGTGAAAGAGATTTCGGCGGCATCAACATGATCTTCATGGGCGACTTCTTCCAGTTCCCGCCGCCGGAGGGCGGCTTCATTGCGGACGTTCCCCACAGCTTGAAGTCTGCCACCGGGGTCGACAAGAGCACCGACCCTCTCGTCGAGCGCGGTCGGGACCTTTTCTGGCGCGGAGCGGTCCAAGGCGTCACCGAGCTGACGGAAACTCTGCGGTGCTCCGACGGGTGGTGGAACGAGGTGGTGGAGCAGCTTCGGCATGGCTATCTGTCGGAAGAGAACTGGAAGTACTTGCACGGCATCCCTGTGGAAGGCTGCACCCTGTCGGAAGCGGAGAGGCAGTCGCGCCGCAGAGTCATCAGCTCCGACGAAGATCCACGGCTGCAGGAGGCCAAGTTCCGGAAGGCGGTGGTCATCGTGGCCAACAACGACGCTCGCTACCAGATCAACAAAGACAAGGCCAGAGCCTACAGCAAAGAGTCCGGAGCTCCTCTCAGGTGGTCCGTGGCCAAGGACGTCGCGGAGGCCAAAGCTCTTCAAACCGAGGACTGCAGCAAGGAGGCCAAAAGAAAATGGCTGCAGTACCACGACCGACATACGGGAGATCTTTGCGGCCTGCTCCCCCTCGCCATCGGCATGCCCGTCGCCCTCACCGACCACGTGGACCGGTCCGACAAGTTCCTGCTTCGCGGGCGCTGCGGTCACGTGCATTCCTGGGTGTGGCCCGAAAACGAGCAGCAGCACGAAGTGGTGTACGTCAAATTCCCGGACGTCAAGTGGCAGCTCCCCGGCACGCCCGAGCCCGGCATCTATCCCCTGCGGCCTGTAACAGAAGAATGGTTTCTCGACCACGGGCGCGAACACCCTGTCCTGAATGTGAAACGACGCTTAGCTGCATTGGCCTGGAGAACCGTCCGTTTCAGATATTTGGCAGGACTTGCAGGTAGTCCATTGTCCACTGTGCCTTGCAGCTCTTCTTGAAAGCAGCTTGAAAACAGCTGGCCAGGAATATGAGAATGTAGATTGATCGTAGACCAAACTTGCTCTGAAAGTCCTGAAGGAAAGCAGCTTCAGCTGACTCCGGCCTTCGCAATCACGGCTCACAGCAGACAGGGCAAGACGCTGGATGCCACACTGCTCGACCTGAACGTGGACAAGAACGTCCACCAGACCCTGGGCACCGTGGCGGCGAGCCGTGTCCGCAGCCGTGAGGACGTGCTCATTCTGCGCCCCTTCCCACTCTGGCTGTTCCAACGAGGAGCACCCGAAGGGCCCGATCTGCTGCTGAAGACTCTCCGCAAAGAGCGCGTCGATTGGAAGGCCTGGCGCGAGAGCAGGAACCCCTTCGCTGCCTGCGGAAGTTGTGGCCACGTGAAAGACTTCGCGAACTTCTCCTTCGTCGAGTGGAACAAAGTGCGAGCCAACCGGGCGGCCAAGTGCTTGCACTGCGAGAAGGGCGAGAAAACCTCGGGAAAGCGCAAAATCACAGGAGCCGAGATCTTCACCAAGCACTTGTGCGACGCATGTGGTTGCCACAAGATGGAAGCGGCATTCCCGGTGGCACAGCTCAGACAACAAGGACCGGATGTCAAGAAGGTGTGCACACAATGCGCTCGCAATCAACGCACTTTGACGTGCTCTATGTGTGGTACGACCAAGCCTTCGGACGCGTTCGAGTCCAGCATGTGCACCCTGCCACCTGGCTGTGCGGCATGCAAAGACTGCCAAGAGGAGGTGCATCCTAAAGCGAAGCGCCTGCGTGCAGGCTGGTTCCTGTGCCACGGCTGTAAGCAATCCTTTCCAGTTGAAGCAGCGGGCAATGCCAGTATCCAACATTGCATGAATTGCGCAGTCCGGGGCACCAGGGCACCCGCTGGCTGGCACAAATGCCAGAACCAGCAATGCCAGAAGTTGTACCAGGAGCATCATGCGCCTGGTCTTACGCGGCCTCAGGTCTGCCCACAATGCAGGGCCAAAAGGCAGAAGCGAGTCCGCAGGTGAAACTTTTTTACATGACATCGAGGTAGATTGTACAAATCGACAGGACCAATTATTTCTGCAACGTCCGACGCAACAAAATGCTTGATATTAGGTAGGTCCAAAAAAACAAGTATGAGGTCTCGCACAAGTGGACGCGTGGAACTTGCATCTATAGGAGCGGTAGCACTGGCAGACTTCGACGCCGGGCGGCTTCACGAGTAAAAGTTGCAAAGCATGGCGTGTGGATTGCACGAATTCGCGTGGTGCAGGCAGCCAGCACTTGTTGTGTGAATTCCCCCTGCAGTGGCTCGCCAGGGAAACATGATCTGCAACGGAGACGATGCAGGCTACACCAATTGTACACAGCAGGACCAACGACGTAGCCATAGCATTAAGCCAGGGAGAGACTGGAAATAGGCAAGGAAGAGGTCGGAAGAGGCTAGGAAGAAGCCAGGAAGAGACCAGGAAAAGGCAAGGAAGAGGCCAGGAAGAGGCCAAGAAGAGGCCGGGAAGAGGCTGGGAAGAGGACCGGAAGAGGCCAGGAAGAGGTTGGGAAGAGGCCCGGCAAAGATAGAAAGAAGCTGGGAAAGGCCAGGAAGAGGTCGGAAAAAACCGGAAGAAGCCAGGAAGAACAGGCAAGGAAGAGGCAGGGAAGGGAAGAGACCAGGAAGAGAACAAGAAGAGGTAGGGAAGAGGCCAGGAAGACTAACAGGAAGAAGCCGGGAAAAGGCCAGGCAGAGGTCAGGAAGAGACCGGGAAGAGACCGGAAGAGGTCAAGAAGAGGCCAGGAAGAAAAGGCAAAGAAGAGGCCAGGAAGAGGCCGGGAAGAGGTCGGAAGAGGTCAGGAAGAGGCCGGGAAGAGGCCGGGAAGAGACCGGGAAGAATCCGGGAAGAGGCCAGGAAGAGGCGGGGCAGAAGCCGGGAAGAAGCCTGGAAAAGGCCGGGCAGAGGTGAGGAAGAGACAGGGAAGAGGTCGGGAAGAGGATAGGAAGAAGAGGGAAGGAAGAGGTCACGCAGAAAAGGCAAGGAAGTGGCCAGGAAGAGGCCGGGAAGAGGCCGGGAAGAGGCCAGGAAGAGGCCGGGCAGAAGCTAGGAAGAAGCCGGGAAAAGGCCGGGCAGAGGTCAGGAAGAGACCGGGAAGAGGTCGGGAAGAAGCCGGAAGAGGATAGAAAGAAGAGGCAAGGAAGAGGTCAAGAAGAAAAGGCAAGGAAGAAGCCAGGAAGAGGCCGGGAAGACGTCGGGAGAGACCAGGGACGTCGGAAGAAGCCAGGAAGAGGCCAAGAAGAAGTCGGGAAGAGGCCGGAAGAGGCCAGAAGAGACGGGAAGTGGCCAATCAGAGGCCAAGAAGAGATCAGGAAGAGGCCGGGAAGAGGTCGGAAGAGGTCAGGAAGAGGCCGGGAAGAGGCCGGGAAGATATAGGGAAGAGGCTAGCAAGAGGCCAGGAAGAGGCAAAACAGAGGCCGGAA